>MU224038.1:502788-520174 GCA_018584345.1 Thuja plicata
AAGGCAGAAGAAAGTAGGCCCTATCTTGGTGTATCACCCTTTCCTTTCAAGTAATTTGGTTTCCTGCATCTCCTTCTCCCTTTTCCTTGCAAGAGATAGTTTTAGGTGCATCCTGATAGTAGAGGAATCCGGCCTTCTCCGGAGATTCAACCTCATAGTTCAAGTCCCACAGCTTGGAGGTTGATTCCATGTTTCACTAGGTTGCTGTTAGAGAAGCTTTCAGCAGGGGTGCAAACCTCAGTGACAACAGGAACCTATTGTTAAAGTCTTTCGTTTGTTCTTAAGGAGCCCTCTTTATGGTTGTTAGTTGCTCAACCAAAGATAAATAATCTGATTTATCCTCAAAATATTTTCTTAATGATTCTCCTAATCTATCACATGATTCAATGGAACCAATAGTTAAGGTTCTAAACCATTCTAAGGCCTTACTTTTGAAAGAGGCTGCCAGTAGCTTGGTAGCCACATCTTCTTCAGTGATATGATGCACACTGCAAATGGTAGCCACATCCCTTATATGCTCACAAGTCATTGTATGTCCTTCACCTATGAAATCAAGTAGACTTTTAAGCGCTGCTAAGGGCACATCATGATGTTGATAAAAGTTTAAAGGACTCCCTTGATTTAAGGGTACAAATGCAAACTGTCTAGCCATTGCAGGAACTGTGATTTGTTGAGTAGCGACTAGGTGAGTTATACTTGAATTGAATAGTGGAGCTGAATCTTCTCGTAGTTCTGTAGTTAGAGATCTTCCTCTTATTCTTGAGTGGAAAGGCCAAGGTCTCCTTTTTGAGGTAGGTGGTGTAGACTGTACCCTCCTCACAGGGGATGTTCTTTGAGATGATCTGCAGTAATTTCTTGTTAGAGGCAGCTATAAGAACTCAAAGGGCTTTGAGCTCCTTGTTTCTATATTTCCCATAAACCTTGAAGAAGACTGGATCTTCTATTCTTCAAACCAATGGACCCACCAGATATGCTTTGAAAAGAGCCTCTTTAGGCCAATACTATGTGATTAGCATATCAGAGATTGCATAGTTTTGCAAATGAACTTCTACTGGTCACACAATGCATGCTATAATTGTTATACACTAAATTTTTCACCCTATTCAAGCTCTCGTGATCTTGATAATCTAGTATAACATGGGAATCACTTCTAGGTTGTGGGACCTTTTCTAACTTTAAGTGAAGCTAATGGGTTCTAGGTCGGTTCCTCTTGGATAATCACCTAATCTTCTCTTGAACATGAAAGTAAACTTGGAAGGAAAAGGGATACAAGGAAAGCTTGAAAAGGAAATGAATAGAAAGGAAATTATCCTACTAGGTGATACATTGAAGGTAACTTGAAATGTAACATAGTAACCAAACTAGCATGAAAAATTTTAGATCTAATAGAACACAATCTTTATGAATAGGCTTGCATAAGTATTTCACAGAGAGGTCTAAAATGGAAAGAGGCTATTCAAGGAAAGGAAAGATTTCATAAACAATAATTTTTCTAAGGTAATAGACACAGACTGTGACCTGCAAGAAGACATTCACTCTAGCAAATAGGTATAGGAATGAGACAAAATAACCAGGGATGAACAAAATCCACAAGATTATCTAAATCAGATCACACATAGTAGTCACAAAGATGTTGAAAGAAAGAAAGGCTCAGGAACTCCAATATTTCTCTAACATAAACCACTATATTATTTTCACTAAGAGAAGTACAGACAAGGAAAATCTTGAGGGCAGAGAAAAATGCCACAAAAAGCTCATATAGAATCTGGAATTCAATGAGAAGTTCCAACAAAGAAAACTTGAGGGCAAAAAAAATGCCACAGAAAGCTTACATATGCTGAAAAACTATTTCCTAGACAAGAAAAAGCTACTTCTTCTCACAAGGAAAAGCCACCTATTTTTGGAGAAGCTCCTTCTAAGCTCTAAAAGCTTCTAAAACTACTTATATACAAGCTCCTCTAGCACATAGTCTTAGGAGTCAATCCACCAATCTGAATTAGGGTTACAATAGATCTATTTAAACAATTTAGAAACCCTAAAAATGTCAAATCTTCTCATAAATGCATGTGATAAATATCTTATTCGATCAGATACAGTCTTGAATATCTTTCCCATCACCATAAATGTGCTCCTGAGAAGTCAGATTGACCCATTCCTCTGTCTGTATCTTGAAAAACTACACCACCGCTATGAACTCTTATATCAGATCTTTTGAATATTTAAATATTTAAATATTTAAATGTTAATAGACACAAGTGCCGTGGGTACTTGTATCAACGGTAGAGAAAATACTTGATCTCTTGTTTAAAACATGATCATCGATCCTCCATTTCTAGCTTTGATCCTGACTCATCTTTAACCCTGGATTATTGAATCCTTCATGTCACTGAGTCACTAAATCATTCCACTAACTCTGAGTTTATAACGAGGTTGTATGACCACCACATGATTAAATCTAAGATCTATGATCTACATTTAATCTCCAATCCATAGGATAATATTATGTTTTCTTATGAGTCTAGGTGACCATCATGAGATCAAAACTTGATCGATGATGTAGATTAGATCATTTGTACACTCTGAGCCTTACTTTACTTAACCTCCTTGACCATGGTTTATTCAGAGGCTTGGCGACTGAGAAGTCTTGCAATATCTGATCATTCTATTTAATCATGGTTCCATCACGAGACTCGGCGACCAGCATAAGATTATCTTTGCATCGACGGCCCGTGTGAATTCTCGCTAACTTGTGGACCTTTTGACTTTATTTGGAGACTTAGCGCAAACCAAAGGATCTGAAGGAAATTGATGACTCATGTGAAATCTCAAAAGAAAATACTTAACCCTGGTCTCTTTCAGTGACCACGCGACTTAACAGATACTAACCAGACTTAAACTCCCAAGTTTACCATGAGTTGAGAGATACACCGAGTCTCAAAGTCATGAAATAAAACCTTAACCACTGAGTTTATCTTGAACCTGAACACCATCTCACAAACACTTAAGCATATTCCCTTTTGATATGAGATTACGCGATAGCCACAAGATAGAAAACTTGATCTACGGCCCACGTGAAATATCGATGACTTGAAAGGATATTCCTCTTCTTTCTGAGATTACGCAACTAAAGGAAAATTGAATTCATGAAGTAAAATAGAATATTTTGTTTCCTTTGCACGACTAAGAGATAAACAGAGAAGGGTTAATAAGCACATGACTAAAAGGAAACTTAAGTCATCCAAAAAGGTAATGAGAAAATAGAACATGGTGAGGAGAACAAGGGTTTTCTCATGAAATGATTAGGGTTTTACACTTAGGTATTTTTTCATGAACAAGGACAAACCAGAGACTTTTCATAGAGAAGAGAACAAGATCAAGACCTAGAATTAGATGCAGAACCTACAAGCTAGGCTCTACCCTCATGGGAGCCACATTTTCCTCCACTTGTAGCCAGAATTCTCATAAGATGGGAAATTTGGGTAACAATTCTATGCAGTGAAAATGACCAAGTAACAAGCATTCATATCATGCTTCTACACTTTAGTTTCTACCATACCAAGGGGGATACCCTTTAATACCTTAAAATAGTCTATGTGGTATTAATAAAGCAAGAATCTCACAAAAACTCAACATAACTGGGAGATACTAGATAATTGGCTAATTACCCATTGAACATCAACCATGAAATGGAGCATGAGATAGATAGATCACAACAAACTTATAAAAATATAGGATGTAGTGCATTTTATGTTTGTGCTTGCGGAAACATAGCCAATATATAACTAGACATGCAACAATATGGAACTTATCAGTATTTGATCAGTGCTTTATCCATTGTGAAATACTCTAAAATAAATACATATGTAGAAGTCAATTATTATTAGAGATTCCATGCCATAAACACAACTATCCCAAACCTATACTACTTATAAAATCCTATTGTATATCAAGATGAATCTATGTATTAATTAGAGCATCATTTAGTTTGATCCTTGATCAAAACTCTAAAACAACTACATAAACATAGATAAATTCTATGCAAATGAATTGGAAAATTCATAACTCATAAGACAAAACACCATAGGAGAGATTAGAATCTGGATCTTTGTATTAAGTGTAAATAATCATACTTCTATATACAAGATGTAATCAAAGATAACCTCTTCAATAATATGCTAGAGACCTTTCAACTTTATTTCTAATCTTGAAACCTATCTAGTACAATTCTGCTATATCCCTTGACTGAAAACTTTACAAAATGCTTACAATACTCAATTTTCCAGCCCTTTCCAATGATCTTGGGAATCCTTTTATAGAAGAGGATTACAACAAGCTATGAATCAATTGGATAAAGGACAAAATATATGACTCATACAAAAGAAAAAAAACATAAGTGAAATGATAAAACCACTTTGTTACAAGATTTTTCAAATATTTTGTCTTCTGACTGCCTGCTTCCTTGCAACTGCTTCAAACTTGTTCAAAATTTTTCAGGTGGAATTTGTTGCCTTGGATCCCTAATGTAAAGATCTTTATACCCACTTGACTTTTTCAAAATGCTAGGGAGAATTGTCATCTATTTTTCATCACAACACATCATTTTCTTCTTGGTTGGTTGCATTGTGTCTATCCTTCCAAGAGGTGAACACCTCATCACTTGGTCAAGGGAAGTTGATTACTTCATCTTTCTCGCTGCTCAATTCATCCTAGATGGCCTTTATCTACTCAATTTCCTTTTTCCAAAACCCAAAGTATGATTTGGCCTTTTCAATGGTTTCAACATTTTGAACAAACAAAAGTGTGTTCTCTAGACTGATGAATTTGTTAGTCCTGGTTAACAATTCTTCACCCATCTCATTCATCCACCAAGATTCCCTTTTTATCTTACCATTCTTTCTAAATAAATAAGGGAATATCTCATAACGGGTTTTTGAATACTCCTTTCTTAATGTCTCAACCTTTTTAAGGATGATACTTCTCCTTATATCCAAATCAATTAGACTCTTGAGGCACTTGTAAGTGGCAGTTAACACATTGTCAACATTATCTTCCTTCTTAGATAAGGAATAAAAATATTTCAATTCTTCCTTCCTTCCTTTCCACCTTTGCATAATTTGATCTCACTTATCTTTGTCTTAATTGAAGGAATTCAATATGCTCATAATTTTCTTACCAATGTAAGTGAATAGAGGCAGGGTCCAAATCATCAGAAAATGCATGATTGTGGCTCTTATATTATCCTTATATCTTTGTTGCACCAATGTTTTTGCTTCATGAAACTTTTCACTTTGTTCATCCTAATTCTTCCTCACCCCTTCTAGTCTAATCCTTTCTTCTACTAGTTAATCTTTTCATAATTCAAATCTACCTCTGTAATAGAGCCAAATGGCATGGGGGAAGGAGGAAATCCAATTATTGGACTAGAGGAAGATGGTTGATTTAGGTCTTGTATTATCATCCTCTATGGAGAAGTTTGGACTGACTGTTTTCCTCCTAATTTGGCAATTGTTTTATCCTTCTCCAAGGACTTCATCCTTTCATCATTATAAGCCTTTAGGACTATTTCTAACTTGAATCTTAGGATTTTAATTTCTTCCTCTTTCCTCTCTGCTACTTTTAGACCAAATTTTTCAAACTCCAATGTTATGCCTATTGCTTCTACCCTAGTTTTTTATGCAACTCTTCTTACTAGTAGACTTCCTGCCTGCTCAACCTGGGTATCTTCATTAGTTTTCTTGTGTTCCTTCCTCTTCAGTGAACACATTACCAATACAGCATGGTATTCATTGAACTTGAATCCTTTGGATGCTTGTTGAGCCTCTTCTTCAGTGGCATGCATGGTTCTTGTCTCTTTTCTAATAGTATCAAACACTATGGCATCAGCTATGTCCCATTCTGGCAGGATAAGTACTCCCTCTTTCCTTATTAACTCTCTGCCTTCTTCAGGAGTAATCTTCTCAAACTTGGCTATCATTTCTTTTTTCACCTCAGTCTCAATTTCATCCTTTTTTCTATCAGTCTGGTCTTTTTGCCTTTGCTGACATTTTTCTTTGGACTCATTAATATGAATTCTCCACAAGAACTGAACAAATTCCCTAGCCTTCATAAAGTTATCGTCTGATAAAAACTCATCGCTGGCTTGTTTTGTTATGGGATCCAATTCCTTACTAGCAAATTCAACAATTGTCAAATCCATCTATGTATGCTTAGGAGCCTCTGGCATCCCTTCTTGCACCTCCTGATATGTTACAAAAAATTTCCTTGCATCTCTCATATGTATTATTTGTTCAGCAGCTGCTTGTCCATCCATGTGTAAGGGGGATTGGGAAGGGAAATACAAGTTCTCCAATTTTTGTCCCTCTTCTTCTATTATTTTCCTCTTTGTAAATGGCATCAATTTAGGTTCTACAATCATGGCCCTCTTCCCTTTTGAGGTAGAAACCTCTTTATCATGTATTTGTGTTTCAAACTGGCCCCTATAGGATGTTTCACCCTTTTTCATTATCATATTGTATCATTGATTTTGATGTAGCACATATCTCTCAGGTGGAAGAATCCTAGCATGTGTAGAGAGAGAGAGAGAGAGAGAGAGAGAGAGAGAGAGAGAGAGAGAGAGATCATATCCTCTATCACAATGTTGTGCAAAGTCCAAGGTCTTCTTGTAGACTAGCCACTTTTCTTTCTTAATTTCTTGCTCTTGCAAACTAAATTTATTTCTAATGATGCCCTCCAGAAAGTTGAAGTGATGATCCAATACCAAGCACTTTGTCCTTTTCCTAAATATATCACTTATGAATCCTTCAAGGTTAGCAAATGTTATTATTGATTTTGTCATATAATAAGGTTCAAGGTATTTATGTAAATGTTTCCATCCCCCTTTGGTGATAATAAACTAGTGTACAATTGTAATAGTAGGGAAGATGGTGCCTTTCCCTTTTCCTGCCAATGCCTCCTCTTGTAGCCAACCAATTTGTCTGATTATTTTTGCAATGCCTACCTTAAGAGGGACTTGATATGGGAGTATATTTCTTCTGAAACCATACAATCTGAAGACTATTGAAATAGGGTATAAAATGATATCACCCTAATTATGTATTTTCTCAATAATTTGAGAAAATTCTTTTAGCCTTAAAAAATTCAATAAACCTTTGGGGATTCTTTGATTTTCTGATAACAAGGCTCTGAGTCTAGAACCAAAACACCTATCAAAGGTGATGAAATTGGCCTCTTTCATGTCCCATGACAAATCTACACTCAATAGTTAGACAAGCATCTCTTCATCATCTTTGACCCTCATTAGATCCATCTCTTTTTCAAAATAATCAACACCCTTGAACAGCATCATATGCATTAACATGGAATACCATCCAAATGGCTTGGCTACCTTGGCATTTTTTAAGCCTATTAAAACATGGTGAATCAGATCAGCAATATAAGATGCAAAATCAAAAATAATAGCCAAGTTTGGATGGAGAATTTGGATCATCATGAGCATATGGTGAATAGGCATTTCTGTTTCTTCATCCTCTCCAAAGATATGACTCAAGGCACTGTACATACCTCTAGCCTTTGGATTGAAATAATCCAAATTGAACGGTTTTGGTGTATTAGTTCCTACCACAAACAAATCTCCTATCTTGTTAAAAAATTCCTTCAAGTTCCCACTTATGAGGTAATTTATTTGAGCCTTATAACCTCCTTTAATTGATCAAAATCAATATTCTCCATTTGAACAGAGGGATCATTTAATTGGAACACCTCTCTTAGTTCCTCAATTGTGATGCTTACTAATACCTTGCCATTTATGTCCCTCACAACCCTGGAAATGCTATCATACTTCTCTACAATTTGGATTAATAAATCCATGTCCATGAAGACCCCATGGACTACTAACTTTCCCACATCAAACTGCCAGATGTTACTATTTGGGGCAAACACATTCCTCTAGCTAAAAGCTACTTTGAACAATCCTAGACTAGGCATGCTAATTTTGGCATCTCTTGCCCTTCTTCTCCTATCATAAAAACCCTCCCTAATTTTCAAATGAGGATGTTTTGGCACTATTTCTTTGAGTTTGGTAGTGTCATTTTTTTACCTAGTTAGTTGTTGTAAGAAATCCTCACAAACATTTCTCTCTTGATAATCTATTTTTCCTAAAATTTATCTTCTGGGTGTCATTCTTAATTTAGGGTTTCTAGAAAAAAAGGTAATAGCTTCGCATGAAAAAAAATCTACTTGCTTCACAACACCAAAACCCTACTGCAAATGCAGTTCACAATGTTCAGGAATGTAGTCTTAGAAAAACTTACCCATTCTGTGAAAGTTGGAAAACAAACAGCAAACACTGAAAAATCAGCTCTGCTCCAATCACTTCATCAATTATGGCTTTCGAAAACTTGAATAGACAATCTTATACACAATCTCAACTCTACTTAGCATTTAATTCCCACTGAGATGGCCACACGCTTCACCATTACTTTCACCTTATTTAAACTTGTGCGGCCCAACGGTTCAGAAATTTTTGCTTTATTAGAGTAACCAGTTTAAAACATGACCTTAGGTCTCAGCCACTTCCTATTAAATCTTGCAGCTAGCAATCATTAACAAAGACTACCATCAGTTTAGATGCATTTTCATAAGGTGTTATGCCTTGATGAGTAGATTTTGATCATCTTTTGGCTGAGGCTTTGTGCTATCCGTCTAATTAACATCAACTTGCAGCATATTTACATTCCTTTACAACTCACGACCCATGACCTCATTTATGTTACGTGTCACTTAAGCGTGATGACTCAAAGGTTAATCTCCTTACATCTCCGGTGGAGGCTTTGTGGTCACCATTGTATCCTTTTAAAACTGTAAGTGTTTTACTTTCCTTTACTTCCGGTCGAGTCCCATCACTTATCCACGTGTTGTGCTAGTGCAATGCCTTAGAATCTAGATCATGATCATATTTATGTCATTTGTCTGATCAAAACCCACTTGACCACATATTAACCTTATCACTCACTTCATAACTATAGGCCCCACAAACCCATGAAGGACACGTGGTGGCAAGGCACATGCCTCAAAGGTTATATGTTCTAGATCTTGTGATTGAGGAATCACACCAACCGTTAGATTTGATTTGACTTGATCATAGGTTACTTAACCACCATATTACTGACTATAGGTTTAAACTCCCGGATAGGAAACACATCATCTAGGTGCAATGCCTTAATGGTTAAACAGTTTACATCTCCAGACTGAGGCAATGCACCAGCCACATGATCAGATCTAACATGAATATTGTTTACTTTACCTTAACTCTAGAGTTGGACCCACTGGGAACACATGGCGGAAAGGTGTAATGCCTTAATAGTTAATCAAGCTACATCTCTAGCCTAAGGCTTTACGCCAACCATTGGATGAACTTTAAGTTACTTCATCTTCACTTTATCCTTTATCGGTGAGCAGTGCCTGCCATATGCCAAGTGTCACTAAGGCGTAATGCCTTGATGAATAGATCTTGATCATCTTTCTACTGAGGGTTTGCATCAACTACACAATCAATTCTAATGTGCTTGCCTTTCACTTTGACTTCTCTGACTTCATCTGGACCCACTGGGACAGATGTCACATAGGCGCAATGCCTTGAATGGTAGATCAAATGCATCTTGATATTAAGGCAATGTGTTGTCCATTGGATAAAATTGGAGTTGCATGACACATGATGTAAAAATAAAAAGTCTCGCAGGGCATCTAGACTTAGGATAAATAATCAAAGCGTTAGGTCTTTAGAATAAACAAAAGTATGGTCCTACTTGGTGATAAAATAAACACATGGGTTCATAAAACTTTAAGTGACGCATAAATTAACTCAAAATTAGAACAAGCCCTAGAAACTTAGGGTTTTAGATCAATGACCCAAAGCTTGAAAACACAACCACTAGGATTTTAAAACAACACAAAACCTAGCTTAAATCTTTGAAACACATGACTTATCAGTTGGGCTGGAAAAAAATTTGTGTAGCCCTAACAAGATTTATTCTGCTAATTTTTCTGAAGATTCCCCTCCTACTATTGTAGAGGATAATTTGATTCTTTCCCACATTCCCTCTCTTATCACCAATTTGATTAATGATTCTCTCATTCATCTAATTCTATTTCTTGAGTTAGAAGAGGTTATTTTTGGGATGAACAAAGGTAAAGCTCCTAACCGAAATGGCTTCCTTGTTGATTTTTTTACAATTTTTGGGATATTATTAATATAGATCTATTGTAGGTTTTTAGGGAATCTCTTCATAATGAGCAGATGCTTTGAGCCTTGAATTATACCTTATTTATTCTCATTACCAAAAAGGAAGGTGCAGACACACTTGAACTTTTTTGACCTATTGCTCTTTGTAATATGGTTTATAATATTATCACTAAATTATAGAGAGGCTCAAACATTGTCTTCATGTGGTGTTTTCTAAGGAACAAGGGGGTTTTGTGGCTAGTAAATAGATTCTGGATGGGGTGGTGGTGGATTCTAAGGTTATTCACTCAATGGAAACTTCGAGGGAGAGATATATGTTCATTAAATTGGACATAGCCAAGGATTATGACATATTCAAATGGATTTTTCTTCAAAAAAATCTTTTAGCCTTTGGTTTTAGTCTAGAATGGGTGAGTTGGACTATGTGTTTTGTTGCTTCTACTTCTTTTTTGGTTATTATGAATGGAGAAACTTCAGAGCCTTTTGGTGCTTCCAAAGGCCTTCACCAAGGGGATCCTCTTTCCCCTTACATGTTTATTATTTTGGTTGAGGTTTTGGGTTGTTTTCTAAAGTTTCACGTTTCTTAGGGCTTGATTCATGGGTGGCAATGAGGCAATGGCTTGCCACAACTCTCACATCTCTAGTGTGTGGATGACACTTCCCTTATGGGATTGGCTCGTCTATGAAAAATTGAATCTTTTAGGCAAGCCTTGGATGTTTACCTTGAAAATTTATATCAGAAATTCAATGAGCATAAATCCTCCATTTTCTTCTTCAATACCCCTCAAGCCATTCAGAGATATATTGCTAACATCTTGTGGTTTCAGATTGGGTCTCTTGCCTTTGTTTATTTGGGAATTCCTCTTACTATATGTAGACATCCCAGGTCCTCTTAGAAGATATTTCTTGACAAGATGTGTCAGAAGGTTAATCATTGGACTCACTATTGATCATCTATTATTGCTCGATTAACTCTTTTAAAGTCAGTTATTCAGGCTCTTCTTATATATAGGTGTTTTGTTCAGGATACTCCCATATATTTTATTAGAAAATTTGATGCCCTCTCTCATCAATTTATTTGGAGTGGGAATTTATCAAATGCTAAATGGAGCCTTGTTAAGTGGTAAATTATGTGTAGACCTAAGAATTAGGGTGACCTTGGCTTGCATTATGCTATTTTAAATGGGAAATTTCTTGCTGATAAGTTATATTGGCACTGGTGTACTAGTCATAATCAACTTTTGACATGTATTATCACCCATAAGTATCTTCCCATTGTTAATGTGTTTGATGTTCCCTGCTTTCCTTTGGTGGGAAGAGGTTCTATGATCTAGAACACTTTCAAACTTGGGGCTCAATTGGTAAATAATGATCTCTTTTGGATTTGTCATACGCGATCTCAGGCTCTTTTTTGGTTGGATTCTTGGGATGGTCATCATTCTATCTTTTCTAATCATCCCCACCTTCAGGCCCTTTGTGATATGTTTATTATTTATGGATGGGACATTGTTGACCATTATAAGATTTCCCATAATTATGGGTTCATAGTTTTCTTTCATTGGAAACATCCTTTTGAATGACCTCTAGGAAGATCTGAGGAAGATAGGAAGGAGTTGACTCAGGTTTTAGTGTCTCTAGAATGCACTACCTTGGTTAGGAATGATGTTCTGGCTTGGGAAAGTAATGATTTATCTAGAAAGTTTTCTATTTTTGAAGGTTATGATGACATGTAACTGATTGAGTGTTTGAAGATGTTAAGTTGATGATCATGCAAGGCATTAAATCAATTAATGTATTGTATTTTCATTGATGTCAACTTTATATAATTTGTATAGTCATGGATATACTGCCAAATACTTCAAAGAACTTATGAATCAAGGCTATACTATCAGTAATGCATATAAGTCAAGTATTCACTAAGTGACTGTATATGTAATACCCACCTCTTAGTTTGCTTTTCAATTTGTGGATGCCAAACTCTTTTAGGCATTTTAGATGTATGTGTGGATTTAATCAGATGGTTTAGATGGTATTTATATGTTACATTTCAGTATTTTATTGATCCATTGTTAGTGTGTTGTATCATTCGTGTATATGTGATTTATGGTTATTTTATGATGCTTATGTATATGTTAAGATTTCATTTTGATTATGGTTTTCTGACAATATTAACCTTAGATTTATATGCACATGGATCATTGTATGTTTTCATTACTGTTTGATGTGCTTGGTATGGTATGGGATAGAGTCGTAGTTACTTGCTTCAGCGAGATTCGCACGATAACCTAGTCTCAACCATTGTTTGCCATATGATATATGCATGTATGTTCATCTTTGTGATGACAGGTTTGTAGGTACCAGGCTACATCTTCCCTGAATTGGTAGGAGTGAGCGTGCCCTATCGGAATAATCTCAATGGTAAGAGAGGGGAGATAGTATTCAGGTCCAAATCCTATCCTAAACTAAATTATCCTAGTTAGTGGACAAGTATCTATTTTGACTACCCTTACCGAATTCGTATAGTTGATAGGAATTCGTGTATTCCCTTCCTTGATCATCTTTGATTTTGCCTGTTTTCGGTTTTAGGTGCTTGAAGTGATTATGTGGGTGTTATATCATGTTATTTATTTAATTAAATATTATTGCAATTAATTATTAAATATAGGGTATTTAATTAATTAAAAATTAATTTAAATACCTATGTTTAATTGGAAGTTTTATTAAAGTGTAATTATTGAATATTAATATTTAATTGAATATTAGTGTGAATATGCTTTTATGCTTGGTTAAATAATTAAATATTGAGTTGCATGGATAATTGTGATGTAAATATTTAAGTTATTTAAATTAATATTTTATTAATTACATGTGCAAGATTTGGTTGAAAAATTATTTTCAAACTCAAGAGATCTCAACTTGATTTTAGGAGTCAAAGTTGAGTTGTGCAAGTAATTAGATATTTTAATTAATTAATTGTTATTTTCTTTCAATTTTGGGTAGAGTCCTTTTAGGAGTTAACTGAATGTGTTGTCATGAGGGTTTGCTTAATTAGGGGAAGTTGATCCTCATTAAGGGGATTCTTCTCTCATTTGAAGATAACAGATTTTTGGGAGCATTTTTGGAAGCTTTGGTGTGTGCTTGATTTTGGAGCATAATTTTGGAATTCTCCTTGCTCAGATTTTGCATTGGGTATTCTTTAACAGATACTGAGGTAGGGTCTTGTTCACGTCAATTTTGGTTTTCAAATCCCTGTCTTCTATGCATCTGGAAAGCTAAGAATCCTTTGTTTGGTCATTCCTTGCTTGGTTATTTTATGTTTTAGAATATTTCAATTAAAAAATATGTTTTAGATCAAATTGATGTTTTATTCTAGCTTGCATGCCAAATCTGTGTTTGGGGGCATACAAGGTTTCATTTTGTAGCATTAAATGTAAAAGGGTATTAGGGTTTCTAGTTTGAAATTATTATTGAAATATGTGTTTATGGAAACCTAGATCCTTGATTTTCAAAGGAAAATATATATTAATATAGTACAGAAGTGCTGTCAAAATTTCATTCAAAAATTCCTCCTATAACCCTTAGAAAATGATAAATTAATGTGCTCTATAGTTTTAACTATAGTGGTAGAAAAATTAAATACCCTCCTTGTAATACTCTATTCTAAAAATCAATTTGAGGAAAATGATTAGCTCTCCGTAAAAAAAAAAATACAGAGTTAAAAAAAAAAAAAAAATTCACCAGTCAATGGAAAATCAATAGAAAAGACAAAAAAATAAAAGACTTTTTATTATTCCGTTTTCGGAATTCTTTTAAAATATATATATATATATATATATTTTTATTTTAAACTGGTTATTGGAAAACGCAGTTATTAAATAAATTTATAAAAAAAAAATGTTTAAAAAAAAAATTGCTTTAACTTTTTGGGTGGCGGGGGCCACCAAACCCCCCCACCACCACCGCATGGGTCGCGGGTACTGTACCCCGGCGGTCTGCATCACTGCAACCGCACAGGGAGCCCGTGGGCCTGCGGGCCATGGGACCCCAAGAGGGGGGACCACGGGGGCCGCAGTGCCCACACGGCACAGCCCCACGGGTGGAAAGGGATAGGGAAATGGGTGGGGGGCGCGGGACCCCCCCATATAATATGGTTTATTTTCTTTTATAATATGTTTTTTTTTTAAATTGTAAATTGTTTTTTAGTTTTAATTAAAATTTTATTTGTTAGTTTAATTTAATTTTTAAATTAGGTTATTTTAATTTTTAAATTAGTTTTAAATTAATTTTTAATTAGTTTATTATTAATTTAAATTAGTTTATAATTAATTATAAATTAGTTTATAACTAATTTTTAAATTAATTTATACTTAATTTTTAATTAGTTTTTAAATTAATTTTTAATTAGTTTATATTAATTTACGATATAGTTGGGAAATATTAGTTGGAGAGGGTGTTTTGTTAGATGACGTTGTATTAATATTTAAAGAGGTAATATTGATTTCTATTGTTACAGTATTGGTGTAATTTCTTTGGTAGTTATAGTCAGTTTGGCAATTATTTCAGATAGGTTAATTTATTTATGTGATAGTGATAAATCAACTTATAGGAGCATTTATTGTGTGTGTCTATAAAGATTTAATCATTTTAGACAGCAATTTTATTAGGAAAACAAAATTGCATAACGAGATGTTATAAATTCATTTATCATAATGTTAGCTCAGGAATGTAACTATGTTAACACTAAGTTTGTTTTAAAGGTATTCTGTATATGAGATCTATTATGCCTTGATGTGTTATGCGTGTGTGATCAAATAAATGGTATATTGTGTGTGTTCTTCTAAGTTATCATGCTTTCGGGTGTCAGTTGGGTTAGATGACCCTAGGACTTAAATCCAGAGGTTTGAGATTGTAATTTTGCATGGTATCTATTGTGATGTTAATTTGTAATTTATGATGATGTCATAGTCCTAATTTTCTATACCCAACCTGATTCAGTTATGATGTGTTTTATGGTCTTATGAGGGTAATGTGGTTATTGTTTGGTTATTTGAGAACCTATGTGCTCCAGGATGCAATTTGTGATTATGTATATCTTCATGTGTTGATCCTGAGCCTAGGCAAGTTACTTAATAAGTGAAGATATGATACATTAAAGGGGTTTAAAATGAGCTAATAAGATGTCTGAGTCTCTACACATGCCTTGAGTGCTATCACGTGATAGGATGGGAGTTGGGATCCTTGTCTTCACGAAAGGATCACTGAGCCACATAGTGTCACTTGGAGGCCAGAGTCAAGAGGTACTACTACGGTTACCTTCAAGGTTGGGCTTATGTGATGACACTTCCCTATATACAGCTTAGGTTATCCTACGTGTGTCAGTCACCTCTGGTGTTGTTTAGTGTTCCTTGTTATGGTTTAGAATGCTTCTAGGAGCTTCCTTTACATTTGAGTATGAGGTCATGTATAACTTGTTTTCATTCTTGTTGTATACCCCCATGTGATGGGCCTATTACTATCTCCTCAGCACGGTAGGAGTGGACCTTTGGTTCCACATGGTCGGGTGGTAGTGATTCTTATTACCATTGAGATTCTGACAGATTCTTCTTCAAGCTTGGATGTTCCTTATTGCAGTTTCATCTTCATAGTCTTTTGGAGACTTGTTCAGTTACTTGAGCTATGTATTTGTACCATATGTATATATTGGTTATCATCCTTTGGAGGATGCATTGTATTGATTATTATGTATTATTACATACCCTGCGACTTGTGCAGTGGATGTTGATTAGGTAGTGTACCTTATGGTATCAAATGTATATGTAATCTTTATTATGAGATGTATGTTATTGGTTTCAGATTATGTAACCTTTATGTCATATCTTTATTATTGTAATCATAGATTAGTTTGTTTAAGTAATTCTACGTCAAGGAACCCTCGAGGAATGTTAATCTTGTATGAGTTGTTTTTCATGTATGTCATGTACTTCATTATGTTGCTTCCACATTGTTATTAATATTGTTTGTAAACATTTAAAAAAAAATATTCCGTGAACTTAGTGTCATGTTTAGGTTAAGTTCTCATGGATTCCCTGGTGGGGCATTATAGTATACACCGACAGAGTGCACGCTGATAGACAGAATAAAAGAACAAAAGTCACAGTGTTACTCGACGAAGAAATGCACAGCATTACCAACGAGCAAAGTCATAGTGTTACCCGATGAGAAAAGCATAAAGTAACCCGATGGAAAGAATTATAGTGTTGCCTAACGGAAAAGACAAAGATGGAGATTGTGATGACAAATAAAGTCACACTAACAGAATAGTCAGTTATCACCAATGACTAACTGAAGTGTTGACCAACAAAATAGAGAGTTTAGAAATGACAAAATGCTTAGTTTTCAAGAGCTAAAAATAGACTTAACTGATACTTATCATTGTTTTAATCGACCAGATAAAGCCGAGTATAAGTAATGGATTTAAAGCTGCTTTGTCCAGTTGGTAAGAAGATCTCTTTGAGATAAAACTAGAGTTTACTTTAAATATAGTTGGCGAGAATTGAGGATCACGTCAAGAATCAAGAAATCCAAGAAACAGTGAATCATGCCTATAAAGAGACAAACCCAATTCATTATGAATAGGAGTGTGGGGTGAACAAGAGAAGAGGAAAGATGCTAAAGAAAATCTGAAGGAGAAGAAATTCTTCATTCAATCCTGATCAACAAGCTGGAGAAAGAGCTAGATTTTGCAGACACTGACGAACAGTGAGACAGCATCACAGAGAAGAACAGTGTGGAGCAAAGGTATAGAATTGATAATATTGATCATAGAGGAAATGCACTTAAAATAGATCTTAAAATCTATAATTAAGTTGTATGTATGAGCAGATCATTAATGTTTCAGTTTAACCATTGAAGCATCAAGTCTCTTAACCAAGCAGGACTTAAAAGTCTTCTATAATTGAGATACATCCCAAGGAGTATCAAAAATTTTGATCATAGAAAGTAGGATTGGATATGTCTGTTACCTATTGATAGGCCAAGTGAGTGTTTGATCAAGGATGGTAGCATTAGATGCCAGATACTAGGTGACAAACTATCTTTTAAATCCTCTAACAAGGTCACACCTAACAGTGTGTTTGTAACCTTTAA
>MU224038.1:522223-533584 GCA_018584345.1 Thuja plicata
AATTGATTATGATTTGATCAAGGAAATTGATATAATTGATATTGTTGATATTTGAAAATATTGATTCAGGGATTTGATAAATTGAGAAATGGGGCCCAAAGTCTAGGTGACTATTTTAGGGTGCATAAATCTACCACCTTCCAACCTTCCCATAATCACTTGCCTTAAACACTTAGCAAGTTCATTGAACCAATCTCAATGCAACTTTGGTTCATTGATTTGACACCTTAATGAAATGATGAGTAAGTTTTGAGTCACAACATGTGTCAAGCTGCAGTATGTGTCGAGCTGCAGTATGTGTCGAGCATTCATGTGCACTTTAGGGTAATTGTGCTAAATATGTGACAAACTATCTTACTTATTGGATGGGGTTAAAACATCATACATATTGTAAATTTGGATCCTAACAGACATGATCCAATAGCCCAACCTTTCCTACTAGGATTCTAGAGGGTGATTTCTTCTTTAAGAGATTCTAATGCTTGTAGCCCTAACCAGAGGGGTTTTTTACTACAACTTTTGACAATCAAAACTTATGTTTGTTTTTTACACCCTTTTGAACACCCTTTATGACAAACATAAAATAACTCAAAGCATTAGACTTGATTCTGAGATCTAAAATACTTACCCTCAAGGTTTTTACTAGGCCTACTAGACCTAATAAGGCAATTTTACAAAGGAAGTGTTCTAATTTTGCAATCCATAATCCTCTCACCTATATAAATATTTATAATATGTTTAAAAACTTCCAATTCCAAGCCCTTAAGCCTTGGTTCCACCCCAAAGTTCTCCTTCCCTTCAATCTTCTCAATTGTGCATAGGTAGCCACATGCAGATGTCTACCTAGATTTATTTGAAACTCATCATGGCTCTCTTCTTCTTGAAAATCACTTCCAGAATCCTAAAATAGACATTTCAAAGTTTTATCTCACCCAAATTTAGATTTTTCTGATGGTGGCAAGATGAGAAATCGGCATTTCTTTATGAAACCCTAGTTTACTAAGGGTTTGGGACCCATGCTGACAGAAAATTGGATATCTCACTCAAAACAAAACCTCAGAAATCCAAACTGGTTTCAAATGAAATATAATACATATCTTCAACTTTTCCAATTGGTTTCATGCTCCCATTCATCCATACAAAACTATACACTTTCAGAAACTCACAAAATGATAGGAAAAAGCGTTTGATTTTTATTGATTCAATGCAAAAATTACATCTTTGTCTCCTCTTTTTCAGCCTTGACCATATGGGGTACTGTAGAGACATTTCCCAATGTCCACAACTAATTTTCAAAGTTTTTTACCATTCGGGAGTTAGTTACAATGATTTTGCAAAAGTTGCATAATTGACAAAATTTTGTGCAGTTTTGCACTTTTTGCTTTGAATGAGAAACTTGACTAATTCCTAACATGTTTGGGGTTCCACATGAACCAAAAGACATTAAAACATCAACCTATACTCTAACATATCCTAACTAATATCTAAGTGATCCTTTGACCAAATCTAACCAAGAGGTTCATAGAAACACCTACTTGGCAAAGGGTCTTACAAAGTGGATCTCATTATTAGTTTTGAGTCCCATGGACTTCCTTATTGTTCACCAATGTCCTAGGAGAGATATAAATCCCAGGATTTGATATATTTTTATCATGTTGTTAAGTTTCTCCTACACTAGAGAGAAATCGTCGAATCTTTCAAGATGTATTTTTGGGGTCTAACCACTTGTGGTGGAAATTTATTCATTCTTTGGGAGAAATTGTTTCGACAAAATGTGATTTGATGGAGGCTATGGATCTTGTTGATGTTATTTTCTATAACCATCTCTATATTTCTCCTCCACAAGTTCATCTCATGAAAAATAGATGTAGACATCCTCTTCAGAAGATAAATAGGGTGGGGAGGTGGAGTCCTCTGCAAAAATTCTAAAAATCAACACGGATGGGTCTTCTCGGGGAAACCCAAGTCCTATGGGTATTGGTGGAGTTGGTAGAGATATCTTGGGGATTGTTCATTTTATGTTTTTTGTTTATAAAGGCCATCATACTAACAATTTGATGGAGGATATTTCTATTTTGTATGTTTTGGAATGTTCTTGTCCTCTTGGATGGGGTAGGCTCATTTGTAAATTAGATTTGTAGGTGGGCGTGCATATGTTGACTTAACAACATTCTAAGGATGTTAGTTGGAAGTTAGCTTTGTTTTTTAACCAGATTCTTGATTTGTGCACTTCAATGGATTCTATTTCTTTCACTCATATCCCTAAGGAGTGGAATGGTGTAGTGGATTATTTCACCAAATGGACTTCTGATCGCATGCAAAATTAGAATATTGTAGATAGGGGTCAATTAAATTTGGGTTTGTCTTAACGGTTAGATCACTTAGTGGATCTTAATAGGGTTGTATGATGCCCATGCTTTGTATTTCTTATTGATAGAATAAATTTTAACCCATGTATTATTTCTAATTTCAAGAAGCAGTATAAGCTCTATTTCTAACCAAATAAGACAACTATCTACCAAATCTTGAACAAATTTTCTAAATTCAATACAATCAACAAGAGAATATTTATTGCTATGATGAAAAAGACAATGCAATTTACAATTATGATATCTTTGATTATTTAGAAAATTTCAAAAATAAAAATGAATTTTAGGATCATATTTAAGTCTACAAAATATTCTCTTAGCTAAGACCAAACAATCATCGAAAGGAGTGTTATGATGTAATGGAGTTGATAAAAGGATGTTTAAAGAAGGAGGTTTTAGGTTGATGAAGAAGGATTAATAGGAATTGAAGATGAAGGAAAAATGTTGGCTTGAGGTATAAATCCTATACCATTTCTAGTGACTTGTATATAAAGATCTATAGGGATTTTTATACCTTGTTCATTAATGTCAAGACCGTGTCCACTATATCCTTGTTTAGAAGTAATTCCATAGCCTACATTGTATTAACCTTTAGTTGAGAAGGATGAATTTATTCTTGAGATTTGTAAATTTGTTTAGTATAAAGAGGAATAAGAGGATTGTTCTCTTTAGGGAGATTAGGAATCCTATTACTATTCACAACCTCTTTAGATTGAGAGGAATAAGAGGGTTTATCAAGATCTTCATCCTTAATGTTATCTTTGGAGATAAATCATCAAGTAAATGTTGAACATCAATATGATTGAAAATAATTTGATCAAGGGATGGAAAAGAATTAAGTAAACTAGCCTTCTTAAGTTCTTCCATTAAGGTAGCTTTAGGAGGAGAGAATCTAGGACTCTTTTATATAGTATTATTAGGAGTATGTTCTCTATCTTCATTAACAAAAGACACCCTAGGATAAGTATTAAGGTTGTTTATGTTGGAGTACAATACCACTAAGAGAAAGGGGTGAATCAGTGGTATACTAATTTAAATAACTTTCAAATAATCTTTGAAAACTCTGATACATTTCTACCATGAGAACAGACACACCCAGAATCAAGAAATTTGGATGGGTATTATAAATTCAAGACATCAACTCAAATCAAGACAACTTGTATTAAACTAAGATGAAGTATCATTTATGCACAACATAATAACATTTTTTGAACTGAGATAAGAATCAAGACAACTAACACTGATAGAACAATATTAAAGATGCATCAAAACAATATTATGAGTAAATCTATGATAAACATGAGACTTAAGATCAAGGATATCCACTTGACCATAATACAATAATTAACTAGGATTTGATTGACCACTACAAATACAAGAAATGAATATAATTACAAACAACTATAATCAATATGAGTTCATGTAGGACAACTTAAAAACTAGATAATGTATGATAAACAAATGTACATGAGATTCAAGCACATCAAAGAAATAACTCATAACACAAAAATTGTCCTAAATGGAAACCCTCCTGTGGAATAAAACCACTCAAAATTGCCTTACTAGCTTTTTTTAAATATTCTTTTTTACAATGCATCATTGGTTGGTGTGTCTCACTGAAAAATACAAATCTCTCACTGAAAAAATGTGTCTCACTGACAATTCTATCTTAGTGATAGACTTTCGAAATACCTTACTATAAAAGCAATGTGTCTCACTAACACTTTGTCTCACTGACAGTATGCCTTACTAGTTGTCACACTTAATTTCTTTAAAAATATACACAAATTACTATCTCTGTTTCTTTCAGTAACATATTTTGGTATCGAATCACCTGAGACTTAGAATCATATGTGTAACATGAATCAAATAATCCTTACAATACACACGATATTCTCTGCATACCTTTTCTTTCAGACAAAGATAGTAATCGGATTTTTTTGCAAACCAAGTTCTTGACCAAATTTGAAAGCAATAATAAATGTGATGTAAATTGTATTCACACAAAAATAATTATAACAATTGATGTAGTACCACAGAAAACTCAAGATATAAACCACGTTTTGAGAAAACATGTAATACCAAACCCCACTATTAGTATAAATTCATGATATGCATCATAGTCACATTACTATGAAAAAAAATATGAAAATGATATACTTGACATTTTTCTCCAAATATATTCCCTTTATTTTTCAAATAAAAACTTCATATTTCAACATTATGTTCCCTGTAGATTATCAATATTGATGCACAAATAAACATTCTTTAAAAACTTTGAACCATACAAGTTTTCACATCCCCATGGTGATATCTAAGCTTCATAATAATGCATTATTTTCATAGCCTCAAAAACTTTCAATTTTTTTTAACCTTCTTTCACTGTGTTCATTCTTAACAATACCTTGGTAGAGAAGTTATTTAAGTTCTAATATTTTCTCACATAGTTTCTTTTGAAACTAAAATATATATATAACTTATTCACTCCATAATTTTTAATCAGCAATTGTCACACAATATCACTTGAAAGATATCAAAGATATTCACCAATCTATTTGTGATTCTCCATTTGAATAATCAATGAATTGGGATAATGAAAAAAAATACCAGAAAGGCTGAAACAAACTATAGTCTGTACAAAAATTGTCTTTCAGTCATCATAGTTGTTGTAACTATCAATAAAATGTGTGCCCTTGTGTTCTTTCCAGTTCTTCAATTAGAACATGCCCTAGCTCTCATAAGTAGGGTTTCAAAAATAAAATCAAATGTCCACAAATGTCATTCGATAGCATCACATTCTTTTTCCAACATATCAAATTCCCTTTTTCAAAACTTAAATACCAAATGATTTTTGATGGAAAATAATTCCCAAATGTCATGTCATTTTCAAAAGTCAAGGGGTACCCAATCAATAATAAAACCTTTGATAATACTCAACTATAAATAAGTGTGTTGAGCATAAATATAATAGATGACCAAGGTTTAATAAAATTTGTCAAAAAACTTGTAACAAAAATATACTAGTAATGCAGAGTGACCTTCAAAAAAGGAATATGTACAACATATTCATCCAACTGTATATCAATAATATGGATATGAAATGTTCATGACTTGAATGTTTCTCATGATGTGAGTGACAAATCATCACTTCAAATGACCTAAATATCACTATGCATGTCATCACTTGAAATGTTTATAACCTATGTATATCATCAATATACCTTCAAATACTCATGCTATCATGGAAGTGCACCACACTATAATGTGGGTTAAACATTAAAGAGTTAGCAGTATGTAACCAACAACAAATAACTAAAGGAGGCAATTTTTTAAGGAAATTTAATCTTTAGATTCATCATTTTCAACAAAGAACCTTATAAAATTAAGTCACTCCATGCATTTTCTTAAACAATATATGATAAAATTACCTGAAATATAGATGAAAGTCTTAAGATTTGTAGGAAGGAAGATTATTATAAATTTTCATGATATCATATGTAATAGTACCATGAAGGAATAAAAACAACATGAAGTGGAAAAAGGTATTATCTACTTCATGTGATTGATAAATAGAAGTAAGAAGAAATGCAATAACATGACATATAATACACCAATATAATTTAGTAAATTCTATTATGAAAATGAAATGTACGCAAATCAGATTTAGGAAAGAAAATTAGAAGAGATAATGTAAGGACATTGACTTCACCAAAATGTAAAGTGGTAAATAGGATGCAGATGGGGGAAGAGGTTAATAGCTAGGATAAAATATCAAACAAGGATATCTTACACCCTATTTCCAATCCCATCACATTAGGAAGGAGAATAACCCAGTAGGATTAAGATGCCTCAAGTGTTAAACATGTGTAAGGGTTATCCTTTTCTCTATGGAATATGAAATGGGGAGATGCAAGATGTATGATTGGATTAAAGAGAAATGATGGTTTTCTGATGTACAGAGGAAATAGTAGACTGGATATTCAAACCCTTAAACTAGATCTGAGAAGCCAACATGGAGACTAACATGTACATAAAATGTGAGCAAAAAAATGTCTGTCAAGGGTGACCTAGGTAGTAGGGGGAAACTAGACTCGCCCCTTCTTATGGGAGTCTCCCTTGCTCTATCAAAAATTGATGAGAAATCCCAGGATCTAAATTAGATTGTTATGTCTTCCTAAATTTGGTTCTGAAACTTTTCCACGTGTCATATGCACATAAAAAACAAGAATAATTTAAGGAAAAAGGGTTTTGCATTAGTCAAATTGCTACTTAGGAATTAACCTTAAAATTAAATTAAAATTGCATGAAAGAAAAGGAAGTGTGATGTCAATAGAAAAGGCTTGATAATCAACTTATACCTTGGCAATACAAGTTCTTCTTGAAATAAGATCACAAGTTTTTAAGCAATGGAATGACTCAACAAAAACCTAAAAGGACATCATAAAAAACATGCTTGAATGATGATTGCTAGCCTTTCTAGCATGAAGAGATGAATGCTTGAATATTGCTTGATAGGGATGAGATGCTAAAGATTATTGATTTTCTTGATTTATCCTTATCTCCTTGTTTCCTTGTATGTATTTATATGTCTTTATAATTTCCAAAATGGGAGAGGTAACATTGCTTTTACACCTCTCTAGGTCATTTCAGGGCACAAAACTCAAAGGAGGTTGACAATGATTTGAAATCCTGACCAAATCATAAGACCTATCTCCAATTCAAATTTGGGCCCAAGTTTGCATGTAAGGTGCACCTCCTGATGTAGGAGGAAAATTGGAGTTCCCTATATGTCTTGGGTCACCCTTAACGAGGCAAAAAAGCTAAAATTTTATTCAAGAATCAATATGGCTATGGGGATTCAAAAAATATGCACTAAATTATAGGCCAAACATGGTAATAGCTAGGGTACAAGTACACAAGAGATAATGTTTGAATGAAATAATTAAATAGTGCACAATAATAATTAAGGGCCCACATTAATTAAATGGAAAGAAAGGACTTAAATGCATAAAAAAAGTCCTATAATGCATAAAATAATGAATACATAGTAAAATGGGCACTACATAAGTGTATAATTAGACACACTAAAGCAGTGTGTACAATTTATTATGCTACAAAAAATTTAGAAACATATCCACCAAATTGCACAACTTGAATTACCAATGTGAAGCATTCCTTAACCTATCTTGACTATCCTGATAGCCAACCTTACTTTTCAACAAACAAAATAACATAACTTATGCCTTTAAAATTTTGTGGACCTAAAAATATGATAGTTCAACACTTATCAACCATAAGTAATATAACCAAAATTACAAGCCATCAAAATCTTATTCAGAGAATGCAAAGCAGTCTCCCATAAGGACTTCAAATACTCTTTCCTACTTATCTTGGCTTCCCATATTTTCATCTTCTAGATACACCACATGTTGACATCTCGTAACCACTAGACATCTAAAGAACATTGTATTATATAATTCAATGCTTAAAATACTATTTCTTGCATATTAGACTTCAGATACTCTTTCTTTTATATCAACCATTAGATATTTTTTCTTACATATCTCAAAATTCTATGACACAATTCTCGATCAGATACAATATTGAACACAATTCTCATACTTCTCTACATTAGGTAATCTACTTCATCAAGTTTACATTATTGCACACAACACATTGACATCAATTCAATTGCACCCATAATGCTGACAGACTCCCCCTTTGTTAATAATGACAACACCAATGACAAAGCTTCTTGATAACTCATTATCTACACTTCTCTCCCCCTTTCACGTTAAGGACAAAGGACACAAAAAATGAAAGATCTTTTGATAATGTCACTCCCTCTTTTAGGGACATCTCTTATCTATATTACTCTCTCTTCTCATAATCTATATTCATTTCTCTTCCAAACACAACACTATCAACAACACTTCTTCCCCTATCAAATAAAACTTATCTCTACAACACTTTTTCTATAATCAAGAAATCACAACCTTTACTAATCCTCCTAAGAGTAATAACCACATCTATCCATGAGAAAAAAGATAGACAATAATTCTTCCCTTGGAAAGATGCAGATTTCTAAAACATCTATCTTGAAAAAGGAGGGGCAATAACCCCTAATCTTTGTTAGAGATACTCAAAAGTATCCATTATTAATGCCTTAGGGAAGATAACTGCAATTTATTCCTTAGTAGTTATATACTTCAATTTTACTTCCTTTTCAACAACTTACTCTCTGAAGAAGTGATACAGATAGAAATGTGCTTAGTCTTTGAGTGCATCACCTGATTATTTGAAATATTAATAGCACTTATGTTATCACACATCATTGGAATAGATTCATCTTAAACTATCTTCATATCCTTAAGAGTTTCCTTCATCTACATTAACTGAGTATAAAAATATGTTGTTGCAATATACTTTACCTCTAGATAATGAAATTGAATTTGGATTTTTGATTGTCCAAGAGACTAGCATGTCTCCCAAGAAAAATGCACTCCCACTTTACTTATTTTTTCATCTGCGCATCTAGCCCAATCAACATTAGTGAAAGATTTTAGAGAGAATTAATTATCTCTTTTTGTGCCATAATCCAAAGTCCACGGTCCCTTTCAAGTATTTGAATATCCTCTTAATTACCTTCTAATGAGACAATTTAGGATATCTGATGGGGAGGTCACCTTTCTCCTCTAGACTCCTACTTTCTATTAGGAATCTCACTTTGGACCCTATTCATTTCAGGATCCTCTAGACTCACACTCGAGTCTCTTAGGGTTACTCACAGACCCTAACTAGAAGGACTTCTACACTCCCTCTCTCTTAGGTTTCCTACCCACCGAAAAGTTTCTCTCTTTACCTTATCTTGCTCTCCATGACTGAATAAAGTCAGTCATGCACCCTTCTCCTTCTATCTCTCTCTCCTACAAGTTCTCTAGCCGGACCATTTAGCTTGCCTAGGACTTGTCTACAATTCTGACTAGCCACTTCTCAGACACAAACACAAAAATAGAATAGAAATACATGAGGGATGCTTTTTGATAGTCACACTCCATAGGATGGATTATAAGAGTCAAAAAGCATCCATGGTACTTAACTAAATTCAAAATCCTACTCTACAGCAGTCTGTACACAACAGAAGAACACACAGAACACACAGGAACTATTCTTTATTGAAAACCTGAAAATTACAATGTAAACTGAAATCTTCTGTGCTAGCCTGCTAAGTCTCCGATTTCTCCCACCTCTTCCATAGTGGTTCTTTCCTCCATTTTATATCTCGGCCTGTTCTTGATTGTAACCGTTTCTAGGTTACCTGTCCGCCTGAGGATTCTAACTACCTCGGCTCTTCGTCTTCCTCCTGCAACTGTCATCATTCTCATTCTCAGCATGGTTGTCAACATGGACAACATTTTCCTCCGTGGCATTCTCTTTTATTTTGTCGTATATGACTTTTTACCTTTCATATTCCATGTTTACAAGTCAATCTTCCTTATAGTCACGGTATCACAGCTCTTTCTTGCCTTGATCAGACGCTTACCTTACTCTGAATGTTTAATCGCATTTTCGTGAGTCATAACTATTATGCATGCCTTAACCTGCGACCTTGTGATGCACTATTGTCGCGCTCTCGCAACATTTACAAATGAGCTGCCGTTTACCCTACGATCACGCGACGCATTGTTGTCGCGCTCTCGCAATGCTTATAAACTTGCTACCGATTAACCTGTGATCACGCGATGCATGGTTGTTGCACTCTCAAAATACTTATAGACTATCTACCTTTTGACTTGCGATCCTGCGATACAGGATTGTCGCGCTCCCGCAATACTTAGAATCTGTCGGCCGTTTTAACCTGCAACTGTGCGATACCTGATTGTCGCATCCTCGCAACACTTAAACACTGACTATCGGTTAACTTGTGACTTTGTGATAAACATAATGTGACCATAACCTTGTAAGTCTTTTGACTTGCGCTCCCACTCTTGCGCTAAGCGTGAGGAAACCGTTAGTGTTTAGGGTAAAACTGCTAACCGAAACCGAACTAGCTGCTAACCGTGATCTGCTCCATGATCACTCTGATCATTACTAGGGCTTGGAGTGAAAAACCCTAGGGTGCTCTGCACCATACTCCCCCCTCTGAGAAGGAAAAATTAGTTTGAATTAGTCGACAATAATGCTGAACTAATTCCTTGTTTTCTGTAGTCTTCTTCGTCCATCCATGTCGCTTCTGCTTCTGGTAACCCTAACCATTTTACAAGATATTCTCTGTATACTCTTCATCGAGTTGTCTTCTTAACTCGTGAATCTAGGATTTTCTCTGCTTGCAACTTTGACTTAGTTTCCACCCGTATATCTTGAACATCTTTTCCTACTTCCATCTTTTGAGTAATCTCAGGAATCACTGGTCCTCTGTATGGAATAAGATCCTACACATTAAAAATAGGTGACATATCCACATTGTTAGGTAAATCAATTTTATAGGCATTCTGCCCATATTTCTCCAATATCTTGCAGGGACCTATTCTCCTCATTTGCAACTCAGTAGGAATCCCCTTCTGTAATCTGGGTTTGTTCAGATGTACCATTACCAGATCTCCAATTTGAAATTGAACTTCTCTCCTTCCTTCATCTACCTTCTCTTTTAATCTTTGATTTGCCTCAATCAGATTCCTCTTCACCTGATCATGTATCTCCTTCATAGACTGTGCAAAGTCATCAGCATGTCCACTTATCACTTGTTGTCCTTTTAATTCTCTGAGTTCGCAAACTCCACGTGGATGCATCCCATATACAATCTGAAATGGGATTTTCCCTGTAGTCCTATTAACACTATCATTATAAGCAAATTTTGCCTATGGTAACACTTGATCCCAGGCTTGTCCATACTCCTTTGTTAAGCATCTAAGCAAGTTTCCCAACACTCTGTTGATAACTTCTGTCTGTCCATCTGTTTGAGGATGGTAGGTAGAACTGTGGGACAAATTAG
>MU224038.1:536765-546937 GCA_018584345.1 Thuja plicata
CCTGCCAATTTGCAATAGGCTTTTTACCTTCTCTTTCTCTTTCTTCTTGGATGAATTTCCACCAAGTTAAGGCTGCTCCTCTCAATCTAGACTTAGCAACTTTCACTTTCTATGCTTCAATCACTCCGTCACAATCAAAATGATTCTCCATTCCTTCAATCCATTCCATTACCAGTTCGGAATCCATTTTTCCAGCAAGTACTGGGACTCCTTCCAATGCCTTTCCACCTAGTGCCTTAATAGCCTTCAAGAATGGTTCTTCTGGCATAGGAGGGTCTGGTTCTGGTATAACATCCTCCTCTGCAATAGCTTTTCCTTTACTGGAAATCTCTACTTCTCCAGCTACTTTATCAGCACTATCCTCTAGTTGTTTTCTCATTAACTCTAGAGTTTCCTCAAGGAGTTTATTTTTCTCCTTCTACTCATTCACCTCTTTAGACAACTCTACATTTGTCACCATGGCTGATTCTCCTACTGATTCCTCAGTACTTTGAAACATCTACAAATTTCAATCCCAAATCTTTAACTCAGCTCTGATACCAATCTGATGGGGAGGTCACCTTTCTCCTCTAGACTCCTACTTTCTATTAGGAATCTCACTTTGGACCCTATTCATTTCAGGATCCTCTAGACTCACACTCGAGTCTCTTAGGGTTACTCACAGACCCTAACTAGAAGGACTTCTACACTCCCTCTCTCTTAGGTTTCCTACCCACCGAAAAGTTTCTCTCTTTACCTTATCTTGCTCTCCATGATTGAATAAAGTCAGTCATGCACCCTTCTCCTTCTATCTCTCTCTCCTACAAGTTCTCTAGCCAGACCATTTAGCTCACCTAGGACTTGTCTACAATTCTGACTAGCCACTTCTCAGACACAAACACAAAAACAGAATAGAAATACATGAGGGATGCTTTTTGATGGTCACACTCCATAGGATGGATTATAAGAGTCAAAAAGCATCTATGGTACTTAACTGATTTCAAAATCCTACTCTACAGCAGTCTGTACACAACAGAAGAACACACAGAACACACAGGAACTATTCTTTATTGAAAACCCGAAAATTACAATGTAAACTAAAATCTTCTGTGCTAGCCTGCTAAGTCTCCGATTTCTCCCACCTCTTCCATAGTGGTTCTTTCCTCCATTTTATATCTCGGCCTGTTCTTGATTGTAACCGTTTCTAGGTTACCTGTCCACCTGAGGATTCTAACTACCTCGGCTCTTTGTCTTCCTCCTGCAACTGTCATCATTCTCATTCTCGGCATGGTTGTCAACATGGACAACATTTTCCTCCATGGCATTCTCTTTTATTTTGTCGTATATGACTTTTTACCTTTCATCTTCGATGTTGACAAGTCAATCTTCCTTATAGTCATGGTATCGCAGCTCTTTCTCGGCTCGATCAGACGCTTACCTTACTCTGAATGTTTAATCGCATTGTCGTGAGTCATAACAACTATGCATGCCTTAACCTGCGACCTTGTGATGCACTGTTGTTGCGCTCTCGCAACATTTACAAACGAGCTACCGTTTACCCTGCGATCACGCGACGCATTATTGTCGCGCTCTCGCAATGCTTATAAACTTGCTACCGATTAACCTGCGATCACGCGATGCATGGTTGTCGCGCTCTCGCAATACTTATAGACTATCTACCTTTTGAATTTTGATCCTGCGATACAGGATTGTCGTGCTCCCGCAACACTTAGAATCTGTTGGCCGTTTTAACCTGCGACTGTGCGATACCTGATTGTCGCATCCTCGCAACACTTAAACACTGACTGCTGGTTACCTTGCGACTTCGCGATAAACATAATGTGACCATAACTTTGTAAGTCTTTTGACTTGTGCTCCCGCTCTTGCACTAAGCATGAGGAAACCGTTAGGGTTTAGGGGAAAACTGCTAACTGAAACTGAACTAGCTGCTAACCGTGATCTGCTCCATGATCACTCTGATCATTACTAGGGCTTGGAGTGAAAAACCCTAGGGTGCTTTGCACCAATATCCTTTATATCTAACATGAAAATAAACTACATGCATAATATCAGGCCTTGAAGTGGTTAAGTACAACACTCATACCAACATATATTTGTAAAGATTTTGATCAACTCTTGTAGATTCATCATCTTTGTTTAAGTGACAATTTATTTCCATGAGTGTTCCAACTAGTTTATAATCCTCCATTCTAAAATTTTTTAACATATCTATGACATACTTTTCTCAGAAATAAAAACATCATCATTTTTTATAATAAATTAAAGAGAAAGAAAGAATGAAAACTCACCAAATTTCAAATATTATCATTAACTCCAAAAATAAAATCGTCAACATATATAATTACTATAAGTAATTTATCATTTTCAACCTTAAAATAAAGATTTCTATTTGCAATACATTTCTTGAAATCTTGTTGCAACATAGAATTTTCCAATCTTTCATACCAATATATAGGAGCTTACTTGACTCCATAAAGGTCCTTCTAGAGTGTGTAGACCATATTCAGATAATCTCATAACTTGAAACCATCTCACTACTCAATGTAGACTTCCTCTTCCAATTCTCCATTCAGAAATGCAGACTTAACATATATTTAATATACTTTGTAATCCTTGCAGGCAACAACAAAAAAGAAACATTGCAATAGCTTTCATTCTAGATACAAAAGAAAAAGTCTCTTGAAAATCTATTCCTTCAACTTAGGTAAAGCCTTTACATACTAGTTTTGCCTTATTTCTAGTGACTTGTCCATCTTCATTCAGCTTGTTCTAGAACACCCACTTAGTTCCAATCACTTTTTTTTCACCGCTCTGGGTATGATTTCCCATGTTTGATTCTACTCTATCTGATCTAGTTATTCATTCAAAGCCTTAATCCAAATTTTATCCCTGTTTTCTTTTGCATAGATCTTCAATTCTACATTGGATAGAAAACAATAGTTTTTTATTCTTTTCCCTTGGAAAGTCTTCTCCATGTTTGAACACCTTTGTCTTTATCTCCAATTATTTTATCTTTAATATTATGTACCTATACATATTTAGCAAACATCTTTAGTACTTTCTCATGTTCTTTTCTTCTTCCTTTGATCCTTCTTTGAATTTTAGAGCACTTATTTCTTCTATGGGAGTAACAAAAACTTTTGACTCAATTTTAGGTTTAGGAACAACCTGACTCCATTCTTCAATTACCCAAACATTTTTACTTTCCACAACCTTCTTTAGTTTCATATTGTAGCATTGGTATGCCTTACTTGTAGTAGAATATCCCAAAAATATTCTCTCAACATATCAAACTTTCTGAGATTGTCTTCATCTCTTTTGATATAGCATTTTTTCCAAAGATCCTAAAATATTTAATAGTGGGTTCCTTTTCAAACCATAAATATTAAGGTGTATTTGTATGATTTACCATCACCTTTATCCTATTCAGAAGGCAAACATCATTATGCACAACATCTCTCTAGTACACAGTAGATAGATTAGCATCTTTCCACGGTTCTAGCCATTTCTATAGTCATTTTTTTCTTCCTTTCAAGTACTCCATTTTTCTATGGAGTCCTAATAGAAAAAAATTGTCTCCTAATTCCATGATCTTCACAAAATCTATCACAATTATGTAATGTAAATTCACCTCCTCTATCAAATATCAAACATTTGGTTCTAACACTCATTTGATTCTCAACCAAATTCTTGAAAATTTTAAACCTATTCAATGCTTATGATTTTTCTCTTAAAAATGTGATCCAGGTCATCCTATAATAATCATTAATAAGTAACATGAAGTACCTTTCATTACTCAATCCTCTTGTCCTTATAGGTCTGTCTAGGTCTATATGTATTATCTCTAATGGTCTTGTGGTCGAATACTCCTTGTTTTTGTACTTATTCCTAGTTTTCTTCCCCAACTAACATTCTATACACATAGTATTGTACGCCTCTTTCATGACTCATGGTTCCCAAGCTTTCCAACAATGAGGGTTAGTAGAACTAGTTTACAATGATAGAAATCAAATACACAAAACTACTAAAATGAATACTTAAAATGTAACCAATAAAATGTACAAGCAAAGAAAGGAAAATAAATGAATGCAAACCCCAAAGTGCTTGAAGCTTCTATTGTCTCTCTCTACTCCTTCCGAAATGTTGTTTTTGATGCTCAGTATTGGTGTGGGAAGCATCTATGACTTGAGAAGTGTCGAGTATTTGATAATTGAAATGCGTGTATGATCGCAAGATGGCTTGAATGCTAGAACCAAACTGACGGAGTAATGGTGCACGAGAGCTTGAAATCCTGGATCCTTCAAATGGGTATGAAGGGTTCATTATATAGGAATTGAGGATGATATGAATGGTTGAGATCAATCCCAGAGATAGGGAGATGAACAGTTGAGATTAAAAGGAACTAGACAAGCCATCAGTAAACTCCACCTCTTCAATTGGTAAAGAGGAGATAGAGTTTGGTTGACTAAAGAGCTAATTGTGAGTTACTTTTTAGAACTGAAGAGGTGGGTGGAGTTACCCATGTGAACTGGAGAGATGGGTGGAGTTACCCATGTGAACTGGAGAGATGGGTGGAGTAACCCATGTGATCTGATTAAAGATTATCTCTTTTAAAATAAATAAATATTTAATTCATTTACATAATTAAAGTTTGCAACATGTGAGATAATTGAATTCTTTTTTATTTAGAATTGCTTTATTGATGCAATTAAATTAATTTAATTGGGAGAATTCAATTAGTAAGTTTAAATATTTCAATTTAAACTATAGGAAATTGAATTTAAATAATTAATTAATGGTAATTAATCAATTAAGGTTAATTAATTAAATAAAAGTGATTATTTAATTAATTTTGGGAATTTGATTAGACGATTTGGAGAATGAATTTAGAAGAAAATAGATGATTAATTAATGATTAAAAACCATTAATTAATAGATGAAATGAATTTAGAAGAAAATAAGATAATTAATTAATGATTAAAAAACCATTTAGTTAATAGATGAAAATTAGTGTTTTTAATGTCAAGTCGCAAGTTTGTCCATTTTAGGGTGTCTAGATTTGCCCCTCTTTGATGCAATGTGGCTTGTCGCAGTGTGTCAAAGATTCTCTATTTTGATCTTACCCCAGCTTGCTCTGGCGATAGTAGGTGTATTTATGCCCCCTCAACAAATTTGAGTGAAAATTCACGACGTGAGCATTAATTTGTTGAAACTGCAAATTGAGAATCTAGGTAGGAGACTGATCTTGAAAATGTTGCATTATGCCCCTGATATTGACTTTCAAAGTTTTCAGGGACCAGAAAGAAAGTTTTGAATTCTTGGAGGAATTAGGGTTTTTGTAAATCCCTATAAGTAGCTAAGAGAACCCTTCATTTGTCACTTTGCACTCTGGAGCTCTGACGATCTTGGTGAGTTTGTAATCTATTTTTCTTTTCTTTTTGTGTCTTCCTGTCCAGAGCCACTCACTGATGTATCACGACCAGTTATTGATAGATTGTTGAGGAGGGCACATTAGAGGCAGGGCTGAGGGAGGGATAAAGGTGGCAGAGATGGAGGTGGTAGGGATGGGGGTGGCAAAAATGGAGGTCAGGGGAGAGATGGGGGCCGAGATGGTAGGCAGGGGAGGGGTGGTGACGACGGAGATGATCCTAGTCCTGGGGATGCTGGTGGTGGGGTGAGGACCAAGGGTGGACAGAGTAGTGGACAAGTTGGATTATGTGTCATCCTAGAGGATGATGAGGGTTTAGAGGAGGAGGGTTCTTAGTTGGTTCGGAGAGTGCGTCGTCGCACGGGTGCAGTTCTTCCTGAGAGATTGAAGGAGAGAGTCATTGTTGAGGAATGGGATGTGGAGATAGGGGATATTGATGTTGAGGCTTTGGATGCAAAGAGCGCAGGTTCAAGCTCATCCACTGGTAGTAGCAGTATAGGTAGCAGTACTGGTGATAGTTCTGATAGTGAGGACTCTTGGGTAGTGAGAGGGAGGGGTGATGAGGGATTGGGGGATACGGTTGAGAAGGGAGACATAGATGTGGTTGTGGGAGGGATGGATATAGATCCTTCTAATCTTGAGATACTGACATAGCAGGTTGTAGATTTTCAAGCTAGAATTGCTTCTTCTGATGCTCATGCCACTTCCTTAGAGAGTAGGGTTTCTTATTCTGATGCTTGTGCCACTGCTTTAGAGAGTAGGGTTGCAGCAGAAGAGTACAGAGAGAGAGAGAGAGAGAGAGAGAGAGAGAGAGAGAGAGAGAGAGAGAGACTATCTTTACAGTGTACATGATTTATCATTGAGAGATGTTCATGATTGGCTATGGAGATATGGTCGAGAGGCTGGTAGAGAGATTGAGTACTGGCACCATCACTATGAGGTGGTTGTTCCTGCAACTGAGTGGGTTCCTAGTTTCACTACTTCTCAGTGATTGAGCAGAGCACAAAGGTCTTAGAGTAGTGGTGTTGGTGCTCCAAGTACATAACAGAGACCTGTATCTGATATGCCGCCCCCTTTTCCACCTGGAGGCGAGGGTGGGGGTAGCTCTTGTTGACATTTGTAGACTTTAGTTGTATCATATACGATTTTTGTAGTGATGTAGCATTGATGTATCTAATATTGTACTGATATTTATTGATATATATGTTGATCACCTTCTTTTATCTTGACTTGCGACCGTTCATTGTACTCAGATATTTTGATTTATTGAGATGCAACTATTGATTTACTTGCTATTTGTATGATTCTACATGATTGTGCTTTAGATGTTGAAATTTTTATGCAATGTGATTTTATTATGCAGACTCTTAGATGGATGATTTACTTTTCCTATGATACTGACACGTGTATGCAGGATGGTGGAAATAAAATGCATGTTTATATGAGATGCTTATGGATGTATGTGATATGATTTACCATGTATGCAACTACTATTTTTTTCATTTGTTCGGATGCACTTAAAAATAGAACGAATGCAATCTATTATGCACAAAATATTTGAGTAATGCATGTGTTAGTTAGAAGACAGTTAGTGGAAATGTGTTCTCTAGGATGTGATTTGATAGATATGGAATGATAGAATAGATTTTTTTGGTTTTTTGATAGATATGAATTGATAGAATGGATGAGTGACCCAAGTCACTGTCGTGTTTCCAATTTTTGTCGTCATTGCATCTTTTTAGAAAATTCAAAGAGTGTCTAATGCATCCAGATCACATACCATCTGGATACTTCCACGACCTCTTCATAACCAGAAGGAGTAGAGAGATTGAATAGAAAGATAACTTAGTGCACCCAAATATTGACCATCTGGATACTGCTTTTCCCTCTGAACAATCCGAACAAAAGAAAATAAAACCAATATAGAACTCCAACACGCCCATAGTCCATTTGGATAGCACCATGAGCTCTTGATTTTGAAAAGAAAGACCAAAAAACCAAGATAGATTTCCAATACACCTAGAGTCCATCTAGATAGCACTATGAACTCTTGATTTTAAGAAGAAAGCCCATAAAAACCAAGATAGAAATCCAATGCACCCAGAGTCCATCTGGATACCGCTATGATTCTATTGGTAAATAAACAAGCATATAACAGAGAAGGAATGTCCAATTCTTACCCAGGGTTAAGCTCAAACCATGGAACTACGTGGCTTCCAGATAAGTGACTGCACCTACTGCATTTATCCTAAATCATCATGGCCCTAGAATCGAAGTGAACATTCAACAGACAGCAATCAAAGAAAATAAGTCATGATCCATCATAGCTACTCTCCTCACTTGGAGGATCCTGGAGTAGTGTAAGAACATAACCACAAAATATAGACTGACATCTGACTAATTGACTAACCTAGTCAACATTTTAATTGTTCCTTGTTTTAGTTGTATTCTCTTGATTGATTCGACTCTTTTGATAGGCTTGATTGGCTTGATTGCTTTGATTGTGTCTGGTTTCAGTAATAGATGACTCATATAAGACTGACCTGTCTAGTTTTGAGCGTAACCATTATTATATAAGATTATTGATATCATTGATTGATTGATTTTGATCATTTTTTGGTGGCTGATCAAGCTATGGTAGATGGGCCCAATGCTGATTCGCAAATCTCATGTTTGTGACATTTGATAGATTGGCTTGGTCTCTAGTTTGCTTGCTGATAGATTTGATAGATTGATAAAGTTGTGTCATATGGGCCCAATGCTGATTCACAAAGCTCATGTTTGTGACATTTATTGACTGGGCTTGATCGCCCTTTTCTCTCTTGATAACCGATTCAATTTATTGCTTGGGGTTTTGCAACTTTTTTATTGTTTTTGATGAAGATTGATTTTTTTTAGGATTTTTGATTTTTTTTTTTAGGATTTTTTATGAGTTTTTTTATTTTTAAGGATTTTTTCAGGACATTTAGAATCACCCCCTAGTCTGGTGGACCAGTACTAACCATGGATAAGTGTTGGTGCTCAGAGGGAATTGTGCTTCTAGATATAGCTTGGGTAGTCAGTCTAGCATTTGAAGTGTGCTCAAGCTTTTAATCTTGGATTTCATTGATGGTGAAGCTGGATTTGAACACTTGGCGCCTGTTTTCCAGGTTTTCACCAAGGTACCTACTTAATAGCGACTATTTTCCAAGTTTTCACTGAGAGAGCGATTTTGTTTCTCTTTACTTTTTTTTCTTTTTTGATTTTTTTTTGTTGTCGCCAAGGCACCTATTTGCCAGGTTTTCTCTAAGGTAACCTTTTGTATTTTTTGATTTTTTTGGTGTTTTCTAGATATGTAGATAGTTGCCTTAACCATTGAGACCTCAAGCATAGAACCTCTTGAGATGCATGTTGTTTATGTATCCAGGGAGCTTATCTCCTTTTGTTGTTTCCAGTTGGTATGCCCCACTCTGGGTAGAGTTGACAATGACATATGGTCCTAGCCAGTTAGGCTCAAACTTTCCTGGTTTCACTCGTTCTGCTTGGTTCTTTTTATTTTCCATGAGGACGAGGTCTCCTACTTTAGATGTTCATGGCCTCACTTTCTTATGATAGTTCCTTCTAAGTCAATTCTGATAGCCTTGTAAGTGGTTGAATGCATTTTGTCTTCTTTCGTCTAGTAGTTCCAGTTCACTGAGCCTTGCTACTCTGTAGTCTTCATCTGAAATCAGGTTCTTTAATGATATCTATAGGGATTGGATTTCCACTTCAAGGGGTAAAACTGCCTCTGATCCATATACTAGGGAGAAAGGAGTGGCTCATGTAGGTGTTCTTACGCTAGTTTTGTATGCCCATAATGTTGGAGTAAGTTGTAAATGCCCGTCTCGCCCTGATTCGTTAACTATTTTCTTCAAGATTTTCATAAGTGTTTTGTTTGTTGCTTTAGCTTGTCCATTCCCTTGAGGATAATAGAAAGAAGAGAGACCTTGTTTGATTTGGAACTATTCACATAGCTCTTCAACATCTTTGTTTTGGAAAGGTGTACCGTGATCTATCAGGATGGTTTGAGGAATTCCATACCGACAGATGATATGGTTGAGTATGAACATTGATATCTGCTTTCTAGTTATGTAAGTGAGAGGAATTTCTTCCACCCACTTAGTTAAGTACTATGTTTCTTCTATGATGTATTTATGTCCATTAGCTGAAGATGGTGTAATCTTTCCCACTAGGTCAAATCCCCACATAGAAAATGGTAACGGTGAAGTGATAGGATTTAGTTCTTGGGCCGATACATGGATGAGGTCTCCATGAATTTGACATTGCCTACTCCTTTGTACATACTTGTTTACATATGTTTCTACTATTGACTAGTAGTATCCCATGTGGATAATCTTTTTAGCTAAGTTGTTGCCACCTCTGTGGGTTCCACAAATTCCTTCATGTACCTCATACAGAGCTCTCTGGGATTCCATGGAAGTGAGACATTGTAATAGAATTCCATCTAGACTTCATGTATATAGAGTAGTTGAGAGGATGGTATACCTAGAGGTTTGGCGAATGAGGGATTTTTTCTGGTTTCTAGACAAGTCAGGAGGTAAGACACTAGTTTGGAGGTAATTATGTGGTGGGGTGATCGAGGAAAAAGAGATTTTGGATTTGATGGAAGAAAAGGAGATTTTGGACTTGATGGAGGAATGTTTATGAATTTTGGGACATAAGGACCCAAAATGGATTTGGAAGGTTGGAGGTGTTTAAATGGATG
>MU224038.1:547045-582649 GCA_018584345.1 Thuja plicata
ATTTTGAATTTTATTTTTGCTCAAGGGGCCTTTGTGGCCTTTTGGACATTTCTTTTTCCTTTTGGATCATATTTTTCTTTGTTTTTACATGTCGATTAGACTGGACATGTTGATCCTTGACTGCATGCGGATTTTTTGACTTATGGAGCTTATGTTTGGCATCCAAATTGTTTGAAAGGGGAATGTGATTAATGGATGGATAATAATGGTATGGAGACTTTTTGGATGGGTGAAAGGTTGTCCAAGATGTGTGCCTCTAGTGACCTTGATTTAGGAAAGGAGAAGTTGATTGTGAACTAGTGGATGGAGGAATATATGGCCCTAAGATGGATGGAAGGGGTGAAGGGGATGGTATAAGTTTGGATTTGGATTTGGAAGGGGTACCAATATCTTGAGAATGAGTTTTGTTATGGAGGCCATGACCATCATAATTTTCTTTGATATGAAAGGGTTTTAATGTACTTTGTTCATGGAGGTCTAACCCTTTGATTTGATAATGCTTTCTTTGACCAATAAGATACTATCTAAAAGACACAAGTCCATTTTGAGGTGGATATGATATGGAAGAAACAATAGGATCATGAAGTGGACCAGACTGGATGGAAGTAGAGGAATCCATTTGAAATGCATGGGGTTCATGAACAACTTGCATAAATGTGTTGGGATCATGAGGGGGATCAGGAGGAATGATAGGATCTTGTGATGGAATAGGAGTAGTGACAAGATCATTTGGTAGGATATGATCTTGTGGAGAAGATGGAGGATTAGGACATGGAGATGAAGGAAATGTAGGATCATGAGGAGGATTTGGAGGGATGATGGGATCTTGGTGTAGAGATGAAGGTGAAGGGATACTTTGATCTTGACTTGGAAGAGGACCATCAGACTCCATTTTAGGTGTGATTTTCTCTTGACTGTGAATGGAATCCTTCAAAGGAATGGGAAGGATGTCATGATCTTGCTTAGGAATGGGAAGTGGAAGGTCCATAAGACTTGGAAGGAAACTTTTTTCTTGGGATGAAAGGGGACCAGCTTGGATAGGATGGTCAAGGATAGTAGAATCTTCATGAGTTTCTAGAAGTATAAGATCTTGGTCAAAAACTACACAGGTTTGGTCATTCTTGGGATATTGATCTTGATTTTCTTTAGGACTTGTTTCTTCCTACTTTGCATCATCCTCTTGACATAGGATATCAACTGGAATATGTATGGTGGATTATTGGAAGGGTTCAATGTTTTGACATGAGGGAGAAGGATTTTGAATGGGACTCTCTAGAGTGGGTTCATCTAGGAATGGAGCACATGGTGGCATTAGATCTAGGATAGTCGAGTCATAAAAGGGATAAACATTGAAATCTATTGTAGATAGCCCTTGGTAGGTCTCATCACTGGATATATTGTTTGATAGGAATGGAAAATCTTTCTCTTGTGACTCTTCAAGGGATGAAGTACTAGTGGGAAACATAGAGGCTTCTTGTCAGACAACTTCTTCATAGGAGATAGATGTTTCAACAATGTTATTATTTTGGAATGGACCCTTGCTAGACATGGGTACATGATTTTGATCTTGCTTAACAATAGAATGATGTCTATGAACCATATTTTGAATGGAACTCTTGAAAGGTTTAGATTGGTCTCCCAAAGATGACATATTTTCAATTGTGTTTATTTGGGAAATCATCGGTGGTGGATTTGAGGAAATAAGAGAACATTCATTGAATTATGATGTGATCTAAGACATATAGTCAATAGGGTAGGGATATGAGTCCTCTAGAGAATAATACTTTGGTTGACTTTGACTTTGAAGATCATTTAGCTGATTTTGTAGGTCTTGCACTTGTTGCATGAGGATATTAGTTTGTCATTGTTTGTGTGCCAACTTGGGGAAACTTTCTGAATAGACAAGAGGGTTGTTGTGATCATAGTAGTTGGGTTCTTGTTCTTCTTCGTATGAGGGAAATGGGTTATCATCTTGCTCTTTTTCCCGCGGGGGAAATTGGTTGATATAGGACTCATTAGGTTGTGTCCTTTGGGTAGGAACATAGGACCTCATCATTGGGACTTGATATTGATTTCCAGATACATGATTCTAATATGGGGGCATGTGAGTGGCCCAAGGTTGATTATGTTGTGTTTGTTGTTGGGGTTGGGGATATTGTTGTTGTTGAAGCTGGGGTTGATATGCTGAGGTTGAGGTTGTTGTTGCTGAAGCTGGGGTTATTGTTGTTGGGGATGAGGTTATTTCTGCTGAAGTTGGAGTTGCTGCTGCTGGGGTTGATATTACTAGGGTTGAGGTTGTTGTTAGATGAGAAAAGGCATAACCTTGGGTGGGCATTGACTGAAAGTCAGACCTGCAGAGATGGATCCATGTGGGAATGATGTGTTGACCCCAAGGCTAGTAGGGATTGATTGTAGTAGAGGCATGGTTACAAAAAGGTTGTTGTTTTTTTGTTTGGCTTGAGGGCATAGGATGAGATCTTGATTGGACAGGCCATAAGGCCGAGGGTTGAGGCATACTAGTGACCATGGGTGCATTTAGTTGGGAGCCTATCATGCTTTGCGTGGAAGACGTGCTTGCTTAGTTCGCAGAGTTGGTTTGATTGGACATAGTCTATGCTAATATCGTTGTTGTCAAGGATGGGAAGATTTGAGATACCATAGGTTCTGTTTGAGAGGGTTGAGTAATTTTTTGACTTGCAAGAGGGTTTTTAGGCCATGTGGTTGACACATTGAATTCAGCAGGGAGTTTGACTCCCTTCCTTATCAACATGGCTAAGAAATGTTTAGGGTTCCTCTCTACAACAACATCAACCACTTGCGTGGAATAGGTGTCTTGCTCTATATCTTTGAGCTCCTCTTCTGTGACATTTTGGAACAAAGCTGACCCACGGGGATTCTCAATGAATAGAGCATGATTGGTATTTCTTAAAGGATCTTCCTCTCACTTTGTTTCCCAAGTGGGGAATCTGTTGATATATGACTCATCAGGTTGTGTCCTAGCCTTTGACCTTGTGTAAGGCCCTTAATGAGGTGTTTGAGACATAGTGTGGTCCAGATATTGTGACTAAAACAAGTGATATAAAGCAAACAAAAAAGGATAACCTCTCTAGGAAAGGTCGAGTTATGTTTGGACAAGGGTAATTCTAATGACAAATGTTGATTTATCTTGATCTCAAAGTTTTTGACGATGTAATAATAAGATTTGTTGACCTTTGCCTAGGACAAAGTCACTGATAGAGATAATGATGATGTTGAGATGATGGGATCAAGATATTTTGAGTCTGAATTTTTAAACTACCAATGTTTGGACAATAATCATGCTTTTCAAAGAAGGGATGATCTTTAATGTTTAGAGATTCACACAATGTTCTTCACATTTTTCTGGGATAGGCACTGGACTTTGACACAAAATGGAGAGTATTTTCAAGGTTTTAGGTTAGAACATGTGTAAAAATGTCTCTGGTCAATTGCGGTAAAGTGACTGGTAGATTGTGGTAATCTATCACCAATTGTGGTAATAAACAGGCCAATTGCGGCAATAAAAAGGAAGACTGTGACAAACTTTTGTCAATTGCAAAAAAATGTGGGCAATTGCGGCCAAGGGGAAATAGTCTAAAAAAAACTCAAAGATAGGACTCAGTGTCTAACAATTTTGATTTTCTGGAACAAGGCTTCTGATTTGCAAGACAGTTTGATGTTGACAACCCTAGACTTTAACACGTTTGACTCATTTTGACAGTTTTGATATTTGTTTTGCATTTTGGAAACTGATCAAAGAACAAGCACAATAGATAATGTGTTTTGAAGAATGAAGACTGACATGTGTATGTTCTACAAATTTTTCAAGTTGCAATGTTATCATGAGGTCTCAACAATGAACAGTCAGATTAATCTAGGTCAATGACTTCAAAATACAATATTATAGGCCCAATGCTTGAATGTCTATTAGCTGACACAGGAAGTGTCACACTACTAGGACACGAAGGTCCACTATGCAGGTGCCCATGTTTTTGTCATTGCCAATTATTGTTGTCATGGAGTGAAGATCTCTTTCACTACACAAATACCTTGGAACACATATTTTGGGAATCTTGGGGGGGAATTCTGCAACCCCTTGCACTATAATAAGGTATCTGTTCAGAGGTAGATCGGATTGGCCTCTAATTAACAAGGTTGTAGTAAGGGTCGGTGGCATCTATCCAATTGGTTTGTACATGTGTGACTCACTTAAGAGCCTAGTTGACCACACTGGCTCCTTAGGGATATTCACCTGACCCAGACTATCATCAACACACCTCGCCTGAGCTTGGCTAGATAAAATAGAACTTTGGTTCACGTCTTGTTTATATACTGATCAAAAGGATTACCGGTTTAAGATCATTCTCCAAGGAAGAAGCGTATTCCCCAGACAGGCCTTTCTAAAAAATATAAAGGTGTTTGAACTAACAGATTGTGCAAGTGCACCCAAAACTCAAGACACAAGGTTAATCGCTTAAACCCCAAAGTTGAAATGTGAACTAAGCTAAACCACCATACAAACACAAGTGTTTAGTTTTAAGCCCAAAAGTAGGTGATGATTTGCTTGTTCAATTTTAAAAGAACCAAATTGAAATATTTTTTTCCTTTGTTCAATTGTTAACCACCATGTCAATTTTAAGCACCAAATTGGAAAAGTGAGATTTGTGATGTTTGGCATACAATGTTCTTTTTAAGCACTAAAATAACAAATGAGTTAATTTTAATTGCTTTGTTAAATCTGTTTCCAATGCCACAAGCTGAAACAACAAGGTTAGTAACACATGCTGAATCCTAAAATTTGACTAAGTCTGAAATTTGTTAAAATCCTCCAAAGTCTAGATTTTGTATTTTAACTCCTAGAGATCTGAAACCACTCTCAAACATCCTGGAAGTATATATTTAAAATATAACTTAAAGTATATTATATTTAAAATATAACTTATACTTAAATGTTATATTTTAAATATTTCAAAAAAAAATACTTAAATGTTATATTTTAAATATTTCAAAAAAAAATTCAGAAGCTGGTAATTGCAAAACATAAATACCTTTCCTCAATTGCGGCAAAGTTTCGGCGAATGCGACAAACTTTCAGTGATTGTGGCAAACTTTTTGCGATTGTGGCAAACTTTCAGCAATTGCGACAAAATACCAAAAATAAAGATTTAAAGATTACGAAAAATGATTACGAAACCCATAGATCAATTGCGGCAAAGATTCCTCAATTGCGGCGAAATACCGACGATTGTGAAATTACAATGATATCAAAAAATTAACAAAAAGGAAGATCTTTAGTCGTACGACCGAGGCCAAGAAGTCTTGTCTGTCATCTGCAAGAGATATTTAGGTTGTTTGATTCATGTCGGGTTCACCAAAATGTACGCCTCTTTTGTGATTCGTGGTTCCCAATCTTTCCAATGACGAGGGTTAGTAGCACCGGTTTGCAATGATAGAAATCAAATACACAAAATTACTAAAACAAATACTTAAAATGTAACCAATAAAATGTACAAGTAAAGAAAGGAAAATAAATGAATTCAAACCCCAAAGTGCTTGAAGCTTCTATTGTCTCTCTACTCCTTTCAAGATGTTGTTTTTGATGCTCAGTATTGGTGTGGGCAGCGTCTATGACTTGAGAAGTGTCGAGAATTTGATAATTGAAATGTGTGTGTGATCACAAGATGGCTTGAATTCTAAAACCAAACTGACGGAGTAATAGCGCATGAGAGCTTGAAATCCTGGATCCTTCAAATGGGTATAAAGGGTTCATTATATAGGAATTGAGGATGATATGAACAGTCGAGATCAATCCCATAGATAGGGAGATGAAAGGTTGAGATTAAAAGGAACTGGAGAAGCCATCAGTAAACTCCACCTCTTCAATTGGTAAAGAGGAGATAGAGTTTGGTTGACTAAAGAGCTAACTATGAGTTACTTTTTAGAACTAAAAAGGTGGGTGGAGTTACCCATGTGAACTGGAGAGATGGGTGGAGATACCCATGTGAACTGGAGATATGGGTGGAGCAACCCATGTGATCTGATTAAAGATTATCTCTTTGAAAATAAATAAATATTTAATTCATTTACGATATTAAAGTTTTCAACATGTGAGATAATTGAATTCTTTTTTATTTAGAATTGCTTTATTGATGAAATTAAATTAATTTAATTGAAATTAATTTAATTGGAAGAATTTAATTAGTAAGTTTAAATCTTTCAATTCAAACTATAGGAAATTGAATTTAAATAATTAATTAATAGTAATTAATCAATTAAGGTTAATTAATTAAATAAAATTAATTATTTAATTAATTTTGGGAATTTGATTAGATGATTTGGAGAATGAATTTAGAAGAAAATAGATGATTAATTAATGATTAAAAAACCATTAATTAATAGATGAAATGAATTTAGAAGAAAATAAGATAATTAATTAACGATTAAAAAACTATTTAATTAATAGATGAAAATTAGTGTTTTTAATGTCAAGTCACAAGTCTGTCCATTTTAGGGTGTCTACAAGTATTAACGTGCTTGATAATTTTGGGTAGATCTCTTACAACATTGGGAAAATAGGTCTTCATCGTTTTATCAAAGTTAATATGTCCCATTCTTTTGTGCCATAACCAAGACTCACTACTTTGAGCCAAGGAACAACTACCTCCACTCTTCTCTTTAAGATAGTAAGCATTTCCATTTCTCATACCTTTTGTAATTATTCTCTTTGAACCTTTTCTAATTTCACATATAGATCCATTAAAGCTAGCCTCAAATCCCTCACTACACAATTGACTTACACAAAATAGGTTTTGCATTAATCCTTTAACATACTAGATATCACTAGCTTATGTTTTTCATCAAAAGATATGGTTACCTTGCCGCATATAGGTGCAAAGCCTTCCCTAAAAAATGAGACTAATCCTCTATCATAATTTTCAAGCTTAACGTAATAACCCTTTTTCAATCTTTCCTTATTTTAGTTTAAATAGTTTGACATTTTGTCAAACACTTTACATGCAAGTATTGGTTCCTGCCTAAATGGTAAAATTTTCTTATCTGGTTTATCTTATCCAGTAGTTGGCTTGAACATTCATTCAAATTTCATATGTTTGTTGACAGCAAATAAAGAACAGGGGTTTGCAAATATTAAACACAAATAAGAATACATAGAGTTGCAAGACATTTCTGAATTTTCAATTGCAAAAGATCATGAGTAAAAAATAATTATGTGCATAAAAAAATGAAATTAGAGATATATTAAATTCAATATTGTAGATTTTAGTAAGTAACCTGTTTATTTATTTGAAGGCAAATAAGGATCACATTGTAGATATAAATCGCTTTCTCTTAGCAATGAAATCTTCATGCCTATCTTTCACAAATTGCATCTCCCAAAAAATAAGTATATCCTATGTGATACTCAAACAATAGAGTACTAAATATATGAATCTGATATATGATCTTTGAAAAACTACAATAATACTTCAAATTTGACCTTGAGCAATATTCATCTCTTGAATAGCTATCTAAAGCCTTTTGTTGATTTCCAAATCTTCACAAAACAATAATCATTAACTATAACTTATGCCCCACCAAGTATTTAGCATTAAATATGTGCTTCAAGTAAAACCAATGCCTCGAGAAGTACCTTAACTCATGTATAGGTGTGTGATAAATATACTCAGATTAATGTGGTTTCTCTCCAAATTCACACAACTATAGGAGAAGATATATTTGTTATCTTCTCTAACCAAGAACATAGTCGATGTTCAGAAACGTCTAAACAGCCAACTAAAACGTATTTCTTATGAAGGGGGACACTTAGTATATTTTCAACTCCTTTTTATATGTTTCACTTTTTTTTTTTTTTTTTTTTTTTTTTTTTTTTTTTTTTTTTNCTTTTTTTTTTTTTTTTTTTTTTTTTTTTTTTTGTGGCTATTTAGCCAATACCGTCGATTTTCTAGGTGTTTTCAAACTCCCATGAATGTACGTTTCTGTTCACATAATTGAGAAGTCTCTCCTGATAAGAAAAGCATGTATTGTCATCCATGCGTCATCTACTGAAAAGCTTCCTCTGGGTGGAATGATAATGCACGACACTAGATCCTCTATAATACTTGCTTGCATTGTATTGAATCAATATGATTCCACTCCCTATAACAATAGTGATACATTATTACAAGGTCCTCAGGATATCAAGATGTATCTATTCATTATGACCACCCTACTGACAACTCCAGATGTCCCGATAACTGTTTCTCACAACTAATTCCCATTACCTTTTTGCTATTCTGCAAGAGTTTTTAAATCATAATTTATATAAGGCACCATGAATCAATTAATTAATTCACAACTCTCATTATATTTTAATATGAAGTTCCCACCCTATATGTGATAGAAATTTCCATTTCACTTCTAACCATTTATATGGTGGCTAAGTTTAATAAGCCTGATAAAATATAATAATATCCCAATAAAATATTGCAATAGCCATTGAGCTTAATGGGCCCGTATTACAATATATGACAAATCTATTTAATATTACCTTGAAGCTGAGTATTGTGATAATTAAATAGAGACAAAGATTTATATTCAGTCTTGAAAAAAAAATATGTGCATCATTTATTTTAATCTAGCAATATATTTATTTTCATAACAAAAATCTTTATTGACTACAAATCTATCTTCAAATGAAGGCTTCACAATTTTAGCCCAAATGTAGATTCTATCGCAAATCTACCTCATTGAAGAACTAGGTTTTTGTCCAGCTCTTCACAAACTCCTTAAGGTTTTCATCTCCAAAAATTCTAGCTAATGCCAAAGCATTAGACAATTTCATCAACTTCAATTAAACATGTGAACATGTTTGAATAATCTTTACCTTCAATTTTAATAGCATTCTCTAGAAAACTCATGACCTTGCCCCGTTTGGTTGCGGGAATTAGGAAATGTCAGATTTGATCAAATGCTGGAAATAGTCAAATCATGGATTTGATATTCTAATTTTTCATTTCCAGATTATAGTTTGGACCGTTTGGTTCACCCGACAGATGACTGAGAAGATGCATAAGGAATTTTAATTATTTATTTCTTAAAAAAATTTAATACCGTGTGTATATGCATGTATATATACACACATACATGTGTGTATATACACACACACACACATAAGTGTATATATACACACATGTGTGTATACACACATGTGTGTATACACACATATACACACATTTGTCTATATATATACACATATACATACACACATATGTATATATACACACATATGTATATACACACATGTGTGTGTATAAATATGCATACACACATGTGTGTGTATATACACACACATACATGTGTATATATACACACACATACATGTGTATATGCACATCTACATATATGTGTGTATACACACATGCACACATTTATGTATATATACATGTGTGTGTTTATATACACATGTGTGTGTATACATACATGTGTGTATATACATACATACATACATACAAGCTTTCTGTAGAGTTAGAAGGAGCTCATTTCAATTCCAATTTCGAATTCCAATTCCAGGTTTTTTAGGAAGATGTGAATGCTCATTTAGGGGCAAAATTAGAATTAGAAAATCCTTATTCTATTTTCATGGGGTCGACACAAACATCAAATTTGGCAAATCCAGAATTTGTTAATTCTAATTTCACTCTAATTCCTGCAACCAAACGGGGCCGCTTGTCTCTTGGCATTCCATTTGTTTGTCTTCTTAAATTGAAATAAAGTAACTTTTAATAATATCATCTTATTTTATTTTTATTTAATTAAATCAATTAATATTAACTTGTCATTTTCATATTTAATTTATTTTTGAAAACTTAATAAAAATTGATTAATTCATTATCACTTACAATTTGGGGACTTTACTGTCCTCCCTTCCCGGAGATTGCTTTCCCTTAAACAATATGCATGCCAAAACCAAATACCAGGATCCCATATCAACCTTAGGAATGTTTCTTCATCAATCTGTTGCACCACTCTGATGTAAACATCACTATACCCTATGGTTTGAAGTAAGTCATCAAGATCCCACTAAAATAAAGCACTGAATATTCCAATGCCAAGATCCCAAATCATCATGATGTCACAACTGACAAATATGGGGAGATAGAAGTATCTCAAGGAGCCATCAATATCAAACAACTCCCTAGCTCCAAATGATCTCCCATGGTAGTGAAAAACACCCATCATAGGAACATGATAAAATATATCAGCCCATTCTAAGCTATTGCTATAAACTAGAACCTCTCCCATATGTCTGAAAACCCTATGAGAGTTGAAATCAATGTCATGTGATATATCCTCAAAATATCTCCTCATGAAGTCCCAAACAACAATCTATTCCAACACTATCTAGTGAATGGAGTAGAAGTCAACATAAACAACCCTAAATTCATCCAACCAAGTATTAATTCTATGGTCAACAATTGAAACCATGATGGTGAAAAATAACCTCCAAGTGCTAGTGTAGGACAATCGAGTAATCCAACAAAACCAACTCATTGAAATCAACCCATCATAATCTGAAAGTACACAGCGGCCCAAATTATTTTGAATAGAAGTGAAGATTAACTGAGTTGTGCCCAAAGGATGTCCCCCAACTAGCTTCACTAAAGACTCTAAATACATAGGAATAATGAATATGGAAGTAGCTAGAAATCCATATCCTATGATCAAATTACATCCACCATCAATCCTCACCCAACTCATCTATAGATCAAGATTCAAACTCATCTATAATTTGATTGGAAAATAAGCAATAATACTAACTCTATAAATCGATCTAGTACTTCCATCCTGTGACCAAAACTCATTGCTAGAAACCACACCTGGGTCCTAAATCCTACAATAAATCTCATTCTCATCACAAGAATTAGAAATAAATTCCTCGTCCCACTCAAAAAGTGGATTAGTAAATGTCCAATCAACGCTCGACACACAAAGAGGGTTATCCACAATCTAAAAAGAATTATCTCTTCCCAACTTAGGCCCAGTATCCCATTGTCATAATCCTAAAAATGCCAATTTAGGACATTTCTCCAAGTTAAAGACTTCCTGAATTTGGTCAAGATTATCAATCACCTATTTGATTTCTTCTACCATTTCTTTGTTTTCCTACTCCCTTAACTATTTATTGACAATAAGCTGGTATTTTGCTTCTAGAAAATCTATTTGTGTATCCTACAATGTTTCCTCAGTACATTTAAGCTTCATGATGAGCTTATTGTCTTCATTAGCATAAACTCTAGCAACCTTTAAGATGTGATATTTATCTGAAAGTAAATACAAATAATCTAATTTTAGTGATCGAAGAGCTTCTTTGAAAATTTACAAAACGACAAGATAAGATTCACCTTCCATTCCCTTTTGTTTCCTCTGAATCTTCCAATAGAGGTATTCTATGTTCTTGCAAGTGCCATCAAAATTTACTAAGGTTACAACAATCATATCAATAGTGACTTTCAACTCATCCTTCAAACTATGTATCTCAACACCATCTTCATGAAATGCATTTTTTGATTGATTTTCCAAATCAACCCCTCTAGTGCCATATTCTTTGCATAAGAAAAGCTGGGACAACACCCTGATCAATGGGAAATTCATCATCTTTTTTTATGACATCATGTTCAAGGGATTTTTTGTCATAAGAAGTTGCATGTTCTTCATTAGAAGTATCTTGTAATTCTAACTTATTCTCATCTTGTATTAGATCATTTTCTATAGGAGCAATATCAACAATTGCATAACAAGTTTCAATACATTCTTCATGAAGAAATGGAGGAATCAAATTATGCTCATACCAAAATTCATTATGAGAACTCATCTCTTTGCAACATTTATCTATATTGATCTCAAGATCACCCATAAGAAACTCATAGTACTTCTCACCTGAAGCAATTTTTTCTTCATTCTCTTTCCTCGCTAGCCCATCTACTTTTGTTGATTTATCTTCCTCACTAACCCCACAATTATGATCAAGTGTCCAAGTCTTCTTACACATGAAACAAATTTGCTCTCTTCTCATTTGATTATTTACTCTTTTTGGAACACTTTGTAACTTGCAGACTCGGTGAGTTCAGTTTCTCTTTAGTCACTACTTCCCTTTTAGTTTATCCCTCAGATGTTGGTTCACTATTTGTTTCCCAATCACCTGCTTCAATGAAATATTTAACATGCTTTTCTTTAATTGTTGGTTTTAAACTTTGTTCACTTGTAGGTTGATTAGTGATTGTTGGAAGTTCCTCAAACATATTTTTGTAAACTCCTTGTGCAAATATATCATGAGCTATCTGTCAATATTGTTGCTTTGTCAAATTAGTCTTGTAGTATAGCCTTGGATATGAGTCCATGTAATCAAGGAAAGGGATATCTCTCTTAACATATGTAGGGAGAGTATCATATTCCTCAAATAGGTGAATTATTTCTTCCCTTTTATCTTGTTGTGTTTGGGCAAGATCTTTCATGAACTTTCTCATAGTATGCATCTTTCCCATAAAAGTATAATTTGTTGTTCACAAATGCAATCCATAAACTTCACCCAAAAGGATGGTAGGTTTGATTCTTTGATACCACTGTAATAACCCTTTGTTAATCTTTCCTTATTTTAGTTTAAATGGTTTGACATTTCATCAAACACTTTGCATGTAAGTATTGTAACCTGTCTAAATGGTGCAATTTTTTTCTTTGATTTATCTTATCCAATAGTTGGCTTGTGCATTCATTCATATTGCATATGTTTGTTGGAAATAAATAAATAAATAATAGGGGGTTTGCAAATATTAATCATAAATAAGAATACATAGAGTTGCAATCTATTTCTCAACTTTCAATTGCAAAAAATAGATCATGAGTACAAAAATAATTTTGTGGATAAACAAATGGAATTTGAAATATAATAAATCTTATGTATTATATATTTTAGTAACGTTTTTAGTTTCTTGAAAGAAAATAAGGATGATATTGCAGATATAAACTATTTTCTCTTGGCAATGAAATCTTCATGCACAACTCTCACAAATTATAGCTCCCAAGAAAAAAATATCGCCTATGTGATACTCAAGCAACAAAGTACTAAATATATGAATCTAATATATGATCTTGAAAAAATAAAACAATAATTCAAATTTGACCTTGAGAAATATCCAACTCTTAAATAACTATCTAAAATATTTTTGATGATTTACAAGTCCTCACCAAACAATAATTAGTAACTATAAATTATTCCCCACCAAGTATTTAGCACTAAATATGTGTTGCAGGTAAAACCCATGCCACTAGAAGTACCCTAACTCATGCACATGTGTGTGATGTACTCAAATTAATATGTTTTCTCTCCCAATGCACACAATAACTACATGAGAGGATATAGTTACTATTTTCTCCAACCAGGAACAGAGTTGACATTCTAGGTGTTGTCAAATTCCCATGAATGGACAATTTTGTTCACAACATAATTGAAAAGTATCTCATGTTAATGCATGTATTATTTTCCATGTGTCATCTACTCAAAATCTTCCTCCAGGTGGAATAATCACACATGACACTGAATTCTCTTTAAGACTTGCTTGCACTGTATTGAATGTTTGACTTCCCCAATTAGATCAATGGCTAGGTTATAAAACACAACGCATGGATTGGACATCCAGGCTAAGAAATTATCTTTCTCATAGATAAATCTCATTTACTTTTTCAGCCAAAGGTACGTGAACTTGAAATGTGTCAGCATTGTATGTGCACTAAGTTCCTCCCAAGGCCATGCCATCCTTCAACTTAAGGAAAGCAATGTTGAAGGGTAAATGCTTTGAATTGAAATAATTCAAGTGCTTGACAAAATTCAAATGCTAGAACTAAACTTATGAAAACAACTACAACAAAGTTCAAGATATGCAAACAAGAAACTACTCTGTCTGCTTTGGCTGCAGGAACAATCACAAGAAACTACTTCCAGTGTCTGAAAGAACAGACAAACTCCAAAATTGTAAATGAAACTGAATTAAACTAGTGCTAAAATTGAAAGAAATTACTCACCAACTAGGTCCACTTGGATGAGTATATCCAGAACTCAGTTACACACTATGAACTCAAAACTTCATTACTTTATTCATGTTGTAAAAAGTACTTGATTACAAAGCATATCTGAAACTCAACTAAAAATATATTGCAAATGGAAATGCTACATCACATAGAATCTTCTGCCTAACTAGCTAACCTCCAAAGAATTACAATTCCTTATTTATAAAAAAATCCTACTAGCTAACTAACCACTAACAAATCAACGCCCAAGAGAATAGGCAAATTAGAATTATTGCAACACTAGAAAGGAGGAAAACCATCCACCAAATGAGGAACAACCAAGTGTTCAATTACACAAGGAGAAAATATAGCTTCAACTTCTTCCTAGATTGATTCCACATTAATAGTGACCATTTGACTTACTCCATATAAGAGATAATCAGTTTGCCATTGGACTACTTCAAATGTTGATCCTTGTTGAACTATTTTGACTTGGTCTCCAAAGGCATGACCTACTTTGAGAACCATTAACTGATTGTTACTCCATTAATCATAATGTTAATAGGAACAAAAGATATGAAACACACACACATACATCCATTCATTGTTAGAGTAACCATTCATTAAACCATAATTTAGTATATATATATATATATATATATATATATATATATATATTGCATATATAACTATAGAAGAGTGTTTATCATCCATTATAGAGGTATTAAGGTATAAATTTAAGGTCATGATGCCAAGTCCATAAAGCCGATGAAAGATAACTAGAAACTATGTCCATGACACTAACTATGACATATCCCTATGAACAAGACAAAGAAAATAAAACAAAGTGACATAAATATTGATCCATTAGTTGGGCTCATCATTTTCCCCCCACTAATCCCTTGTTGGTCCTCCAGCAACAAAAATGTTCATGACTCTGGCATTAATTTTGTAATCACTCGTTAAAATTTGTCCTTCTCCACCATTCTTTATATTCTAGTAGAATCACTTCATTGTATCCAACCTTTTCCATCTGGATCTTTCTACTGATAGATCATAGACTTCCCCACCCTCTACATCACTCAATAAGGGTCATAGGAGTATTGGAGGCGTTGGGTACTTTTCCTACTGATTCATAACACTTGTAAAACAAGTATGATTTACTATTTTCCCAAATACTGACCAAGCAAGGAAAATATCAGCAGAAACAAGGTATTTCTACCTTCTTCACTTTGAGTTCTACAGACTCAAGTGAGTTTACCTATTTTCTACTTTATTGACTCACACGGAGTAATAACTAAGCAGATTTATAGTGGATTTTACAAAACACTTATTCTATAATTTATTAGTTCAATAAGTCATAACATACCAGATTAAGAAATTATTTTTGAATGATAATAGCCACACACTCCATTTACGTAAAAGACCAGTGCCTTATCCTAGGGCATGGAGTCACTTTAAAAAACACAAACCATTAACAATGACACTCACTTAAGTACACTTACAAATTACTGCAGAAAATGAATATTCCTTACATATCACTCTACATTTGTACTATAGATGTAATCATCAAATTTGTAAATAACTTTAGATCTTATTGAAATTATTCTAAGAAAATTAGTTCTTTCCTTGAAAGAAACCCTAAAAAAATCTCACAGTCTACCTTACAGATAGAAAAATTGAAAAGTCTTAACTATTAAACTTAAACAAATGCTAAAATTCATAACAAAGACAATCATATTGGAACTTTGAAAATGCATGTGAACTTGTATTTGTATTGATATCAAAATACTCAATACATTTCAAATAAACTTCAAAACACCTATTCAAATTCTTGGTCTAAAATCATAGTTTTATAATATTTTTTATTAAAAAATGGCTATCTCTTCTCAAAGTAGTCTTGGAATCCTTTTATATGATAAGGATGAAACAAGCTTCAGACTAATTTGAGGAGTCTAACTTCTAACAAAAACCTTCAACAATAAAATAGAAAAGATAAAATCTGCAACGATGAAACAACAACGAGCAAGATAGGTTGTTGCAACCACAATAAGCTCACTTCTTCTTTAACATAGCCTCCCATTTGTTAACCTCTTTGTCGATTGGCCAGTTGAATGCCTTTTTCCTATTCCAACTTGGTAGCAACATATGTCCACCTGGCATCTACAACCGCTTTGGCATCAATAATAAGTTTAACCAAATCAACCTCAACCTTAAACATAGTATCCATTAAATCATTGAAGTAACCAGTGTCAATATGTTTGTCCAGGTGTTCATTTATATCATCACTCTTCCAGATATAATCAAATTCTCTCTCCCAAATAGAATAGTTCTTCAATTCGTTGTTGTCAACATAAATTGAGGGAATCAATGCATTGTATCTATAGACACCCTGAAATGGACAGACTTGCGACCTTATGTTTAATTACTAATTTTCCTCTATTAATTAATGGTTTTTGAATCATTAATTAATCATCTATTTCTTATAAATCCAATCATCTAATCATTCAATCATTTCTCCAAAATTAAATAAATAATTAATTTTATTTATTAATAAACCTTAATTAATTAATATTTATTAATTAATTAAATTCAATTTCCTAAAGTTTAAATTTAAATATTTAAACTTATTAATTTATTCGTCCAATTAAATTAATTTAATTTCACTCAAATATTCTATTTTAAATCAAAATAGAATTGAATTATCTCAGTTGTTTTATTTCTAAAATTAAATGAATACTCAAATAAATCAACTCTTCAGTTCCAAGAGGTAACTCAAACTCAACTCTTCAGTTCCAAGAGGTAAATTAAAATCAACTCTTCAGTTCCAAGAGGTAACTCAAAATCAACTCTTCAGTTCCGAGAGGTAACTCCAAATCAACTCTTCAGTTCTAAGAGGTAACTCCAAATCAACTCTTCTGTTGACTAAACCATCCCCTCTTCTCTTCAGTCAAGAGGCGGAGTTTACCGATTGTTTCTCCAGTTCTTTTTTATCTCAACTATCCATTCTCAAGTTTCTAGGATCGATCTCATCTATCCAAATCATTTCCATTTCTATATAATCAACCCTTCTCAACCATTTGAAGAAGGTCTGGATTTCAAATCATTGTTCATAATTACTCTACAGGATTCTTGTACAAAACATAAAGAAAAATAATTATCATATTGATCTCATTTTCTCAATGCTCTCAAATCACAGATGTTGTTGATGCCAATACTAAGCACCATTCATATAATATTTCAGAAGGAGTAGAGAGAATCAATAGAAGCTTCAAGCATTGTGGTTTGCATTTGTTTGTATTCCTCTCTAATGCTTGTTATTTTATTGTTCATAGGCTCATTCTTAGTAGTTTGATTGATTTATTTCATTGCAAATCAGTGCTACTAACCCTCATTTGAGTATGCAGAATCAGACCCTATACATTTTGGTGAACCTGACATGAATCGAACAACCCAATAATCATTTGCAGACGACAAACAAAATTTATCGGTCTCGACCGTACGGCCGCAATTTCATATTTTTTTAATATATTCTGTAATTTTGCAATTGACACAAGTTTACCACAATTGATGAAAGTTTACCGCAATCACCTGGTTTATTACCGCAATTGCTCCATGTTATTTTGCAATTGATTATTGTATTTTACAATTGATTTTGGTCATTTTACTGTCTCTGGTGTAGATAATATTTTTAATTGATAAACATATTTCACAATTGCCATCAATATTTTTCAATTGACAGGGAAATTTTGCAATCACCAGAAGAAGTTCGCATTTGATAGACAAATTTTGCAACTATTTTCCATATTTCACAATTGTCAGAGAAATTTAGCAATCACCAGCAAAGTTCTGCAATCAATAGATGAATTACATAATTGCCAGCATTCTTTTACATCTAACAGAGAAATTTTGCAATTGCCCAAATAATTTTACATCTAACAACATATTTCGTAATTGCTTAAACTTCACTGTTTACTTCTAAAATCTTATTTTTCTTATCTTCTTGGTTTCTATGCAGGGCTGAACAAATGAATAATGGCAAGGAGAATAATCAAACACATCCCTGGGTTTAGATCACGAAAAGCGTCCCAAAGAAGAGTAGCTCATTACTACACACAATGAAAGGCAACCTTGGCAATTGTAGTTGAAAACCAAATCAAATCCTTCAACAAGTATATTGATTCTCTTAAGCGTTTTGTAGCCAAATATAAAGTTACCATGAGCATTAATGGCCTTAATAATCCAATTGTTTCTAAATATCACTTGTTTTGATTGCTAGGATTTTTTGGGACTAATAATTTGTTGACAGCTTGTGGCGTGGAAACAATTTAATCTTGGTTAAATCTAAAATCAATTCCTTTGTCTTTTGGTGCTTAAAAAGAAAACTGTATGCTCAAACACCACAATTTCATCTTTTGATTTGGTGCATAAAATTGACATGGGGTTAAAATTGATCAAATGCAAAGAAATTTTGAAATTGGTGCACTTAAAACTGAACAAGAAAATCTCATTTGGTTTGGGCTGAAAATTGAACACTCGTGCTTGTATGGATAATAGCTCAGTTCACATTTGATCTTTCGATGCTTAAGCGATTAACATTGTGTCTTGAGTCTTTGGTGCATTTGCACAATCTGTTAGGGTAAAAAATGTTTTATTTTTTTAGAGAATCATGTCTGGGGAAAGATCTTCTTCCTAAGAGGATGACCTTAAATTGGTAATCCTTCTTATCAGTATATAAACAAGATGTGGTCCAAAGCTTTGTCTTATATCTAGCCAAACTTGAGCGAGGTGTGTTGATGATAGCTTAGATCAGGTGAAGTATCCCTAAGTATCTAGCATGGTCAACTAGGCTCTTAAGTGAGTCACATATGTACAAACTGATTGGATAGACACTACAGACACTACTAAAACCTAGCTAATTAAAGACCCACCCAGTTTACCTCCGAACAAGTTTCTTATAATAGTGCAAGTGGTTGAAGAATTTTCCCTCAATATTCCCAACGTATGTATTCTAGGGTATTGTGTTGATGAAAGAGATCTTCATTAGCACGACAACAATACTTGGAAAAGGTGGAAACATGGGCACCTAAGTCGTGGACCTTCAAGTCTTAATAGCGTGACAATTATTGTGTGAGCTGATGAACATCAAAAGCATTGGGCCTATAATATTTCATCTTGAAGCCAAATGACCGTAGATTAATCTGACTGTCTTTTTTTCAACCACGTGAAAACCTTGCAACTTGGAAAAGTTGTAGAATATACACTTTTTATTCTTGGATCTTCAAAACACTGTGTCTATTGTTCTTGCTTGTGTGATCAATTTTCAAAACACAAAACCAACATCTTACACTTTCAAAATGAGTCAAACGTGTTCAATGTCTAGGGTGTCAACAAAATTCTATTCCAGAATCACTATTCCAAAGCACATTTTATCAGACAATCCCCAAGCTGCAATTATTTTTCAAGACTGACGCATGTTACCACAATTAATGAAAGAGTACCATAGTTGAGCCTTTTATTACCGCAATTGATCCCTTTATTGCCACAATCGATGAAAATTTACCACAATTGACCCTACATTCTATCACAATCGATGAAATTCTGCCGCAATTGACCTATAGACCTGTGCATTTATTCTATCAAGACAATTTGGATTCCTCTATCAAAAATTTTCCTTTTATCAGTCTACAACCTTGGAAAATATTCCATGTATCATGTGAAAGGTCAGTGTACACATCTTGGGAAATAAATGAAGAATTAGTGAAATCTCAAACATCTAGGATCATCCCTCTTTGTAAGTTCAGTTGTTGTTTCCCATTGATAATTCATTAAGTCCAGATTAGACTATCTTGATCTCGTTATCTCAATTTTATCAATCATTTTTCAGTGACTTTGTCTCATCTAAGGAAAGAGTCAAATTATATCCTTTCATCACCAATCTCTAAGATCAAGAGAAATCAAATTTTGTTCTTAGAAGTTACCCTTGTTAAATAGGAGCTCAAACTCTCTTTGATAGGTTGTCCCTTTTGTTTGCTTTATATCACTCGTTCTAGTTAAAATTTGGATAAGACAATGTCTTTTACACCTTTGAGGACCTTATACTAGGTTTAAGGCTAGAACCCAACCAGATGAATCCTACATTAACCAATTTCCCCTGTGGGAAAAAGAGAAAGAGGATGACCCATTCAAAAACATTGATCCCGCGTTATACATTAAAAATGCTCATACACTTCCACGTGGTTCCCGAAGGCCAACTATGTTTCAATAAATCACAGAGGAAGATCTCAAAGACATAGAGCAAGATTCTTATTTTGCACAAGTGATAAACGTTGTTGTGGAAAGAAACCCCTAGCTATGTTGATCAAAAGGGAGTCAAGATTCCCTTTGAAATCAATGTATCTATGATATGGCCTAAAAACCCACTAGCAGCAAAAAAACACAACTCAAAACTCTCAAATGAATCATGTGGTGTCTCAAGCCTTGTCTATGCCATCATTAACATCTATAACATAAGCACAGACTATGTCTACACAAACTATCTCATCCAATCAAGCTAGTACATCTTCCACCCAAAACATGATGGGTTCCCAACTGAGTGCACCCATGGTTACTAATTTATCTCAAGCATCTGCCTCATGGCCTTTCACATCAACCACTCAAACTATTTCATCAACACCCTAAACAAGAAATGACCCATTTGTTACTACCCAGATACTGCAATCTATCCCTATTGGCTTTGGATTTAATACTTCCCAACAACTCGGATCAATCTCTATAGGTCTGAAATTCATTCAACTTCTGCTAAGGGCTACATCTTTATTCCAACAGGGATCCCAACAATAGCAGCAACAACAACCTTGGACCCATCAGATACCCCAATATCAGAATCACACACTGGGAAATAAATACCAAATCCTAAAGAGATCATATGTCCCAATACAAAGAACTCAAAGGCAAAGCCTTATAACAACCATGAGACAAAGATTCAATGCCAGAAATGTTCCTCAATCTCTGACAGACATGCTTATACAAGTGCAGAATCTACAAAAAAAAATTATGGACATACAAAATCAGAGACAAACTAAGTCCTATACAACTAAGGACTTGTACCCATACCCTTTTGATCATTCGGTGTACATGTCGTCATTTCCAACACACTTTGCAGTGCCTGAATTTGACAAATACAGAAGTAATACCAATCCTCCAGAACACATCATGAAATTATTTTCTAGCTGCATTGAAGTTCCACACGATGAAACTTACCTAATTTGATTGTTTCCATAGAGTTTAGCTGGACCAGCAATGGGATGGTTCTCACACTTAACGCATGGCATTCAATCTTGGGGAGAATTGGCTGAAATTTTTATTGCTCACTTCCATCAAAACATAGAATGCAAGGTCAGCATCAAGGAACTTTGTGCCATCAAAAAAAAAGATGGCGAGTCCTTTGTTAAATTCTTACAAAGATGGAGAAACACTACCAATAGAATAACATATGACGTGCCCAAACAAGATCTAATAGTCATGTCCATCGACAATTTTATCCCAAACATGTCATTTACAACAAAGCTCCTACGAGCTCCAAATTTAAAACAACTAATAGAATGAGGAGTTTGATGTGAAATAAATTAGTTGAACAAGGAATTCTTGTGGATCCTAACCAAACAAACACCACCAAAAATGCAATGGATAAATACAAATGGTAGAACAAAAATTAGAATGTCACCAATTATGGTGTCATTGATGTCAAAACAATCAATTATTCTCAACCAAAGATCTGATTACAAGTAGCACCCATGACGAATCAAACACCCATGGTTCACACTCAGTAGATGAATACTCAGATTCAAACACCAACTACTCAAGCAATAGCTCTGTCCCGTAACCAACCCACCACACAATGCCCACAAAGGTTTCCTTTTCCTAAACATGAGTACACACCATTAGGAGAATCGATCAAATCAACACTAAAAAATTTGATTTAAACCAATAATATCACTCTACTAGAAATTAGAGAGTACAAACATGGTGTTGTGAAACCCAAGTAGTGGAATGATAATGACATTTTTGAGTATCATCGAGTCAAAGGACACAAGACATCCAACTGCTACTAATTGAAAAATGTTATACAAGAGCCAATTGAGCAAGGGATAATTGATGTCACAAATACCTAGTCCAAGGGTACAATAGATCACACTATCTTCAATGATATGTTTCATGACCATAATAAAGGGAAAGCCTCCGCGTATGGTGGAAAGTCCAAGTAGGTCAACTATACCTATGCCAACTCTTATAGCACAATAAATTGCATATATCCTTTAGAAATCCAAATTGCTACAATCACTATCAGAGATACCAATTCCAAATGTGTTGTCACAACACAACATTCCATAGTTGTTTTACAAGGAGTGCCTTCTACCTTAGCTACCCTAGCTAATCCCACAACAACTTCCAATCCACAACCCAATTTGGTGGATCAGCTCAAGCACACACCTTCCCAAATCTTCGTGTTTGAATTGTTGCGCACATCCCCACAGCATAAGAAAGCTTTGTACCAAGCACTTCAAAATGTAGTTGTCCCATTGGACATAACTCCAGAGAACTTCCAAACCATGGTCAATTATATTGCTTCTAATAAACATTCCATGTTTATAGACCTTGATGTGCCACAACACAAGCCTCTGCATAATACTCCCTTGCATTTACTTATCCAAGTGTATAAACATACAATCCAAAGAGTCCTCATTAATGGCGGGGATGGATTGAATATATGTACTCTTAAAGTGATAAAAACCTTGGGATACTTAGAATATAGAATTTATGTCACCAGGAGGATCAATATCAGAGCATATGATGAGGAAGAAAGGTCATCAAAAGGTATCCTCATTTTACCATTCAAGATAGGGCTAGGCATAAAGAGAACTCCATTTCAAATCCTAGACCTTGAATTAGGATATAACATGTTGCTTAAAAGGCCATGGATACATGAAATACAATTTGTTCCTTAAACATATCACCAGTGCATCCAATTCCCTTACCAAGGAGAAAGAATCATCATTGAGGGAGATCCCAACCCCTTCCAATATTGCAACACTATAAGAGACATTACAGACAATCAGGTACCATCGAATTAGGAGGCTAGTATTTCTTCCACTTCTGATTTCATTCATAAGGACATACCAAGAAAGGTGACTAAGATATCAATCTAAGACAAAGGGTGTGGTAAAAACATTTATGAAGAATCCTCCATAATCACCAACATGCCTCAATCTCCTAGATCATATGGAAGGCCTAGACCAACAGAAACAAATGAAACCCCAGAACTAGTGTTATTCAAATGTTTGCCAACTACATTTGTCAAATAGGGAGACATAGCTGAAGAAAACCCCTTTGATCTATACATTAACACTTGGTTATATCAAGATCCCCAAGAGATGCTAGCAGTACAAATACTCCTGACATAATATGGAGCTGGATATACTATGCTGAAACAATATAGATATGACAGTAAAACTGCTCTTGGGGAAAGACAACAGGGATTGATCAAATTATCTTTACCACCAACTCAAAATAATAAAAGAGGACCAGTATACGGTCAAGGAAGAACCAGTACAATTGTTTGAGATATTTTAGTAGACAGTCAAGAGATTGCAAGATAAAATCGGGGGAAAAATCAAGAACATAACCTAATCAACAATATACTCCAGCGACTATTGCCATTAGAAGTGGAAACCACAAATACCCAGATAACCCTTAATCATGCAATCTTGCACAATGTGGAAAGTGAAATGCTTTACAAGCATTCTAGCATGACTGACTCTCATGAGTATAAGTGGTTATCCCTCCATGACTTTGAATCACCTATTCTCAAATATTCCCCTCGATCCACTAGTACTGTAAACCTTAATGACATGTTTGACCAAATGAATCTATAAGATCAAACCTGTATTGATGAGCACATCGATGTTCATTCCTTAGATAGAGCATCTACTTCTCATTCCAAATTTGTTGGAACTATCACTACAGCTCCATTTACCCAAACTGAGTCTTCCTCCCACACTGACCTTTGTTTAGTCTACCCCAAGCTTATAGACTGGGACCAACAAGGACGTATTGACATGGACATTTTTGAAAATTATGAAGTCATTACAGACTTCATGGGGCTTTGAGAAGGAATACCATCAGGAGATCACAAGGAAATATTCTCCTTTGACATAGACATATCATCATACTTTGGGGAGAAGGCTCCTCTTTCCACTTGCAAAAGTAAAAATAAAAACAAAAAATAAGAGTCATTAAGTGAAAATTGAAAGGTGCTTTCTGGACATGAAAAAATAAAAATAAAGGATGTATCTTCTGGTGAAAACCTCTTTGAGGCACCAGAAGATGGAAAGTTAGATCTCCTCTCCTTACAAGAAGAACAATCAACATTGATAGTAGAAGAAATAGAGGTAGTGAATCCAAGGGATGAAAAGAATCCTAAGAACATCTATCTGGCTAAATCCATTTCACATGAGGAAAGAGAATAGTTTATTGATTTTTTTAAAGAATGACATATCAAATTTGGTTTGTCTTATGTTGACATGTCAGGTTTAGATCCAGAGCTCATACTACATCACCTACCACTTTTTCTGAATTCAAAACCAATAAAACAAAGGTTAAGAAAGATGCATCCTCACATTGCTCTACATGTCAAGGCTGAACTAAAGAAACTTCTAGATATAGGGTTCATAAGATCCATCCCATATGTGGACTGGATATCCAATCTGGTACCGATTACAAAACATTGTGGTAAAATTTGAATATGCACAGACTTTAGGGACCTGAACAAAGCATTTCCAAAAGATGATTTCCCATTACCAAATATTGATATGATCATACATTAGACAACATGGCATCAAATGTTGTCACTCATGGATGTATTCTCAAGATATAACCAAATAAAAATTGCACAAGAGGATCAACATAAGATAATATTTACTCGTGCATGGGGTACTTATTGTTGGAATGTGATGTCATTTGGCCTCAAGAAGACAGGAGCCACCTATCAACACGCCATGATGATAATATTTAATGTTTTGAATCATAAAACAATGGAGGATTATGTCGATGACATACTGGCCAAGTCAACACTCAAAAAAACTCATCTAAAAGTTTTGGGTCAGATGTTCGATAGAATGCAAGAATACAAGGTGTGACTCAATCTAAAGAAGTGCACATTCAAATTTATTGCTAGAAAACTCCTTGGTTTTATTATATCACGCAGAGGAATTGAAGTTGATCCAAAAAAGGTTAAGGTCATCCTTGACATGCCACCACCTACAAATCTGAGACAACTATGGGGTCTACAAGGCTGATTACAATCTATTAGGAGATTTATCACCCAACTTGCAGATAAGTGTCATTCATTCCAACACTTACTACATAAAGATGTAATCTTTGTATGGACAAAACAATGCCAACAAGATTTTCAAACTTTCAAATATTATCTACTCAAGTCCCCTGTATTGGTGCCACCAATTCCAAGCACACCACTCCTATTATATATATCAACAACAGAATCGACACTAGGTGTTCTTTTGGCACAACATGATGATCAGGAAAAGGAAGGGGTCATCTAATATATCAGTAGAACATTGGTGGGCTATGAACATAATTATTTAGCAATAGAAAAGGTATGTCTTGCAGTTGTCTTTGCTTCTCAAAAGTTAAGACATTATATGTTAAGTCACCAAACAAAGGTCATTGCACACGTTTTTTATTTATTAAAATACTTGTTGAGTAAAGTAGCATTAATTGGATGTCTTGCCAAATGGGTCATGATCTTAAGTGAGTTTGATATTAAATATCTAGACCATAATGCTATCAAAGGGAAGGTTATTATTTATCAACTGGTAGAAGCACCAATTCCAGATCATCAACCTATAGTGTCTAAATTTCTAGATGAATCAATCCTTACAGTACAACTGGAAATAGAAGTCAGGAAATTATTCTTTGATGGATCATATACAAACCATGGTGCAAGAGTAGGAATAGTACTCATTACTCCACAAAATGATGCAATTCCTAAATCTTTCCAATGCAATTTTCCATGTACAAACAACATAGCTAAGTATGAAGCCCTGGTCATCTGATTGAAAACAACTATACAATGAAGAATAAAGAACCTGGGATTTTATGTTGATTCCTAGTTGGTTATCAGTCAATTCAACAATGATTACATGACCAAAGACAAAAAAATTGGTCCCATACAAAGAACTGATGGACAAATTGCATACTTCTTTTAATTACATTGTATTTGAACAAGTTCCAAGGGTTTAGAACAAAGAGGCAAATGTGATGGCTACTATAGCATCTTTGATCACCATGTAAGGTAGTGAAACTAGATTCCAATATTTGGTAGAAAAATTGATGATACCATCCTATAAGACTCCAATAACAGAGTTAGTGTGTGTCCTTGTTGGCCCTGAGTCCCCCTGGTACCATGACATATATACTTACCTACAAAACAATACCCTACCACCCGACCTATCTAAAAACCAAATGAGGTCCCTTATCTGATAAGCCTCTAGGTACACCCTTCTTGCTAATACTTTGTATAGAAAAAGTCTAGATGGAATACTCTTAAGATGTCTCACTTCCACAGAATCCCAGACAGCCTTATATGAGGTACATGAAGGAATTTGAGGGGCCCACACAGGTGGCAATAGTTTAGTAAATAAGATCATCGAGATGGGATACTATAAACTGACTATAGAGATAGATTCTCATAAATATGTACAAAGGTGCCAGCAATGTCAGATACACATATAAATTATTCATGCACCATCTCAAGACCTCCACCCCATCACTTCACCATGGCCTTTTTCAAAATGGGGATTTGACTTAGTGGGAAATATCACACCCACTTCCTTTAATGGTCATAAATACATAATTGTAGCAACATAATACTTTACCAAATGGGTGGAAGAAATTCCTCTCACATACATCACTGGTAAACAGATTTCCATGTTTATATTGAATCACATCATCTGTCGGCATGGGATCCCTCAAATCATACTCACTGATCATGATACACCTTTTCAAAACAAAGATGTCAAATATCTTTGTGAAAATTTCCAAATAAAAGAAGGTTTCTCTTCATTCTAGTATCCCCAAGGGATAGGTCAAGTTGAAGCCACTAAAAAAATAATACTGGAGATCTTGAAGAAAACAATCAATGAATCTAGTCGAGACTGCCATCTGCAGCTCAGTCCCGCATTATGGGCATACAGAACAAGTGTGAGGACACCTACATGAGAAACTACATTTTCCTTGGTATATGGATTAGAGGTGTTTCTACCCCTTGAAATTGAAATCCTATCCCTCAGAATATCACTAAAGAATATCATATCAAATGAAGACTACAGAGTTCCTAGACTCAATGAACTGGAACTATTATATGAGATATGCCAAATGCACTGAATCACTTAAAAGGCTATCAGAATCACCTTAGAAGAAACTATCACAAGAAAATCAGGCCATGTAACTTTGAGGGTGGAGATCTCATCCTCATGGAAAATCAGAAGAATCAAGCAGAAAGAGTTAAACCAAGAAAGTTCGAGCCTAATTAGCTAGGACCATACATCATCATCACATCATGCAACAATGGGGCATATCAACTAGAAACTCAAGAAGGAGATCATCTCCCTAGTTATATCAACAACATGCACCTCAAAAGGTTCTATGCCTAAGGTCTCAATGTCAAGGGAACATATCTAAAGATCCTAAAAAATACAAAAAAAAAAACCAAAAAATATAAAAAGTTACCTTGGTGAAAACTTGGCAAACCGATGCCTTAGCAAGAATAAATAAATTAAAAAAAAAAAAAAGAGAGAAAAAAAGTAAAGAGAAACAAAATTGCTCTCTCAGTGAAAACTTGGCAAACATGCGATATTGGGCAGGTACCTTGGTGAAAACCTGGTAAACAAATGCCAAGTGTTAAGATCCCACTTCGTCATCAATGAACTCCAAAAGATTAAGCTCATACTCCCCATATGCAAGATTGAGTACCCAAGCTTATTACAGAAGCACAATACCCTTTGAGACATCACACTTATCCATGGCTTATACTGGCTTACCAAACTAGGGGCAATCCTAAAAAGTTCTGAAAAAATCTAAAAAATCTAAAAAGTCCTAAAAAAATCTAAAAATCTTAAAAAGTCATCAAAAATCCTAAAAAAGGGCAAAATGTCCTGAAAAAATCAATCATAAAAAAAATTGAATATTGCAAAAATCTCTGGAATAAATCATCTTTGTAATCAACAAGCAAGTGATGATCAAACAATAAATCAAATGTCAAAACTGTGATCTTTGCAAATTGGCAATGGACTCATATGACTCATCTTTATCAACAATCCAATCTGTCATCAATCAAATGATTCAATCTATCATTAATCAAGCTATAAATTGTCTTAGACAGTGATAGATATACTCAAAACCAGATAGATTAGTCTTATATGAGTCATCCATTCCTGAAACCAGACACATCTGCAATCAAACATCAAAATCAACCAAATCAAGGAACAATAAGGTTGTTGACTAGGTCAGCCATGTTAGTCTATTGTTAATTATATCTTTAGTGATTGTGTTCTTGCACTTTTTAAGGATACCACTGAGTGGTGAGAGTGGATATGATGTTGTTTGTTGTTTGTGGAATGTTTCAATTCAATTATGGGGCAATGATGATTCAGGATAAATGTGATAGGAGTTGTCACGCATCTGGCAGCCATGCAGTTCCACAATCTGGGCTAAACCCTGGAAAAGAATTGAACATCCATTATCTTTTATTTGTTGTTGTTATTAAAGATTATATCAGTCTCCAGATGGTCAATATATAGATGCATTTACTCTCTTCCTTTTCATAAGAAGGTGCCATGTTGAATAAAATTGGAATGTACGACAATGACTTGGTTTCATCAATCATTCTTTCATTCTTTTCCAAAACTAATCTCTCACTAACTTTCTTCTAACTAACACATGCATAAACTCATTTACATTGTGCATTTTAGGTTTGCATTCATTTATTGCATAAGAAAAATCCAAAACATATGCATATTAGATCATATAATCAATGCATCCATCATCAATAACATCATAACTAACATAGAAATGCATTCATCATCAATAACATCATAACTAACATAGAAATGCATTCATCATCATCATATAGTTATTCAACACTATCAACAAATTAATGCTCATCTGACACATTTTTATGCTTAATTTGTTGAGGGGGCATATAGTCCACCTATTGTCACTGGGGCAAGCTGGGGCAGGATCAAATCTGAAAATTCTTTGACACAACGTGATGAATCACATTGTATCAAAGAGGGGCAAATGTAGATACTCTAAAATGGACAGACTTGCGACCTTACATTTAATTACTAATTTTCCTCTATTAATTAATGGTTTTATCATTAATTAATCATCTATTCCTTCTAAATCCAATCATCTAATCATTTAATCATTACTCCAAATTAATTAAATAATTAATTTTATAAAATTAATAAACCTTAATTAATTAATATTTATTAATTAATTAAATTCAATTTCCTAAATTTTAAGTTTAAATATTTAAACTTATTAATTTATTCTTCTAATTAAATTAATTTCATCAAATTAATTTAATTTCAGTCAAATATTATATTTTAAATCAAAATAGAATTCAATTATCTCATGTTTGAGTATTTTAATTTATAAAATTAAATAAATACTCAAATAAATCAACTCTTCAGTTCCAAGAGGTAACTCACAATCAATTCTTCAGTTCCAAGAGATAACTCAAAATCAACTCTTTAGTTCCAAGAGGTAACTCACAATCAACTCTTCAGTTCCAAGAGGTAACTCCAAATCAACTCTTCAGTTCCAAGAGCTAACTCCAAATCAACTCTTTAGTTGACTAAACCATCCCCTCTTCTCTTCAGTCAAGAGGTGGAGTTTACTAATTGCTTCTCCAGTCCCTTTTGATCTCAACCATCCATTCTCAAGTTTCAGGGGTCGATCTCATCCATCCAAATCATTTCCATTTTTATATAATCAACCATTCTCAACCATTTGAAGAAGGTCTAGATTTTGAATCATTATGCACAATTACTCTGCAGGATTCTTGTACGAAGCATAAAGCAAAATCATTATCATATTGATCTCATTTTCTCAACACTCCCAAGTCACAGATGTTGCTGATGCCAATACTCAACACCATTCACACAACATTTCAGAAGGATTAGAGAGAAGAAATAGAAGCTTCAAGCATTGTGGTTTGCATTTGTTTTTTTTCCTCTCTGATGCTTGTTATTTTATTGTTCAGAGGTTCATTCTTAGTAGTTTAATTGATTTCTTGCATTGTAAATCGATGCTACTAACCCTTTTTTGAGTGTGCAGAATAAGACCCTATACAGTATCATTTTCCAAACAACTGCAACTTGTTTTTAATTAAAACATCCTTCCCATTAAAAAATGCATAAGAGGCATTAACTTCCTCTACCATTTTGTTAGTCTCAGTGATTTTTGGTGGAAATTCATCACTATACATTATAACAGTATCCAATATATCCATTAATCTGCTTCTACCTGACCAAAGATTGAATACAGGTACAAGGAATGTCATAGCATCGGAGGCTACTTTGCTTGCATCTCTTAATGAATTGTGCAATTCATGCACTACTGATGCTCATTGCTTTCCCTTTTAAAACATCCACTCTATGATTTAGGAATTCAAGAACAACATAAAAAACCTTAGCATTTTGTTCTTCTTCAGGTTGCCAGACTTTTCCTTCCATAAGTGTTTCATCAACCTGAGTTTCTACATATGCATCAACCTTATCTTCTATCAGCACTTGAGGGGTCTCATTTGCATGTTTTTGTTTTAACTCTTCCAATTGTTCTTCCAAACTATTATTATTTATTATCACTTCATCATATTTCTTAGCCAAAGCAATCATTTGATTAAAAGTTTGTTCATACCTTTTGGACAGATCCTCTATCTTTGCCAGATTCATGAATGAAACTTGAGTCATCAAAGTTGCAATTTCTGTATTCCCAGTATTTTTTAATTTTCAAATCATCTTATATGCCTTCCTTTCCTCTCTAATATTCAATATATGTGGCTTTTGTGTAGGAGGATCCAACAACCAAATAGCTGATGTTTTTTTATTTAGGATCAAAACCTGATCCTCTTAGTACATCATCAATTTCAAATTCAGATTTAAACATTGTGTTTTCCTATTTCCTAATCTAATCAATGATAAAAGTAGACTGTATATCCCAATCAGGCATCAATAACATACCATTATTCTTTACCAATTCTCTTGCCTACTCAATAGTGATCAACTCACTATCAGGATCATATTCCTGCAATGTTTTTACAATTTCCTCATTCCTCTATTCACCACCCTCTTCTAAAATTAGGCTCTGTCTTAAATCACTTTGTTTCATTTTAGTCAAGAAACTTGTGAATCCACTAGACTTAACAAAGTCATCATCTTTTGTGAATTCATTTGACATCATGACTCTCTCATCAAGTCATGTTGCCATGGCCATATCATTTTCTCCTTTTTCTTCTTCTTGTTTTATTTCTCTCAATTGTGCTATGATATGTTGAAAATAGGTGCCATGTTCCATGATCACAACTCTTGTTGGATCTCTCTTCACCATTATTTTTGTTTCTTCAAAATTTTTTTCTTTTCAGGTGGACCTTTAGAGGACGCTGCCTCATCACCACTTTCTACATCTTCTTCCATATCTATAAAAGGCCTTTTACCATGTAAGGCTTGTCTATCCTGGGATTCTTTCCATTGGGCACCTTCACTGAGGAACTGTGGTACTTGTGCCATTAAGGTCTCATACAAACCAAGCATTTTCTCAATCCTCTAAAAATATGGGGTATCAAGACAAAAACCACAAAAGGTAAGGTCTTATTCTTTCCATTCAACTTCTCCTCTCATTAGATACTTCCACTTCCTTCTCCTTTCCTGAACCACACCCCTCCCTAGCAAATTTCTGACCACATCTTCATCATCCAAAGGCTCGTGGTCCCTTATTGTATCCCAGGGATTCATAGTTTTCAATGCATTTTTAAGAAAACCCTCTGAATCACAAAATATTGAAACAATATTAACCAACCTATACTACTTTAAAAAACTATTCACTTCATCACAGGCCTTCTTACCAATAGAGAAATCAGACACTTCCCAAAGCCTAGGGACAAATGTGACTTTCTTATGCCCCTCGAAGTAATCCTTATCAACTAGGGTTATCTTACAAATCAAATCCATGAAAGCAATCCTAACATGGACAAATTTTGGTAAGACATGTGGGGGCTGAGAACAACCATAAACTCTAATTATAGTAAAGTTGTCGAAGAAGAATAAATCACCCCAATTATGAGTAATAGGCCAACTTGGAACAAACTTCCAGGGTCTTAAAACATTCCTCACATCAATAGATAATCTCTCCCATTCAACCCCTAACATATCCATGATTGGAACAACAATCGTATTTTCAAAACAAGTGAAAGAGGATTGAGGCTCGAATTATTGTCCCATACTTGAATCCATCTATGCAATGGCATTTCAACTCCAAACTCTTCTTTGAACAACTCTAACTCCTTATCTATGAACTTCTCATTGTAAAACAGAATCAAAAACATCAAAAGTGAGTAGTTCTTGAATGTAGGAATAGGAGCACCATTTTGAATTTCCACCAAGGCATTGTATATGAAATCCATCACATAACCTACATAGTCATAATCTATATTAACTTTTGGGTGTTGAATATTCATGGCCATCATGAAAAAATTAGTTGTCACCATTGTATCTCCATAAAATCCCAAAACCCTACACAACCCATAGATTGTACATTGCATATAATAGTGGAGAAATGAAATATCAAATGGTGATTTAAATTATCATGGACTTTGACCAATTTCCTATCCACCCTTGGCATATATCTGGGCATTTCATGTTGTTTGACCACCTTGTCACACCTTTCATAATCACCTGCTATATGTTCCAAGTCTATCTCTATACATATAGCACCAGAAATCTTAAAAGCTTCCACAAAACTACATTTTTCAATGGAAACTAGTGCAGTTTTGTTTTTCCTCCTAATCACCCTAGATACATGACAATATTTCTTTTCCAACTCCTTAATTAAATCGACATTAACAAAGACACCAAGTACAATAAAATTTACCATGTTCAAACTCTAGGGATTGCTCATTGGAACTGCTTTAACCCTATTATTCCGGAAGTAATGGAAAAGAGAATTACCAAAATGATTAAGTGTTATTGGGTTTCTGAAATGGCACCATGAATCTCTCCATTCCATCATATTGGTACTCAAAGCACTAGAACTTCCTTGTCACAAATCTCCAAATTCATCAACGTACTTCTTTATCACCACCCCCTTTTTACTAGAAGCTTTCAAAACTCCACTTGACGTCGCTTTGCTCATCTTGAAAATTGTAGATAGATACCTTTACCAAGTTGATAGACAATTGAAAATCCAACTCAAAACACAAACAACACTCAAAATATCTTGGAAACATAAATCAATTTCACCAAATTTGAGCTCAATTATACAATTTATCACAATCCAAGTATTTTCAATTCACCATTGCTTCTCATGCATGCACGAATGACCTTTAGCGACTGAAACTTGTTGGAATTTATTTCTTAACTTTGAGTATTGGTGCAAAAACCAAGTGCATGCCTCTTCTATCTAGTTGTCATTCAAATTTTACAACACCTGGGAAAAAATTCCACATGTCACTACCTGATTGCTCAACACCCCCTTTCTTCCCTTTTTATATCCAGCATGTCGATAAAGTGTCATCTGAACACATGGAAACTAATCACAAGCTCGCATCATAACCAAGAGTTTTTCATTTCCTTTGTGAGCCAGCGATAATGCTATCAAATCCTCTTTACTCATGAGTAAGCAATATTCACTGATCTTCATCAAACCCTTCGGTCATAGCCTCGCCAGAGCATATAGAATATTCCTTCTCCATCAGCGAGTAAGCAATAGTTAGTGATCTTTATTAAATAACTTACTTTATCGTGAGCTTGCAACTTAAAACTTAACTTAACTTAAACACTTGCGAGCATACGATAACCACAAAATTGACTAAGCTTAAAACAGTCGCTTGCTCACAACTTAAAATGTTAGACATCAAATAAACTGACAAGTGAGCGATTGAACCAACTAAGCCACCAAACTAACCGCATCGCACACTCGTGGGTTAAAATGACTTAACCACCAACCACTTGCAGCCCTACAATAACATAACACCTTCTTTGATCGCTAACTCTCTGCCTTAAACAATTTAACAAAAATACCTGCGAGCTAGTGATAAAGCTTAGTCCTTCTATTACTCGCAAGCTCACGACATGAAACAACTTAAGACAAAGACAACTTGCGACCTTGCGACATGAGTTAAAGAGAAAAGACTTTCACCATTAGACTTCAAAAAAGAAGGCCAAAACTACTAAAATATTAAAAAAATTAAAAGCTTTCACACCAAAGCGTGAGAAACACAACCCTTAGCCTTTGTAACAAAAATTTGGAAAAACAGTGCTAACAGGAGGCTGGAAAGTTAGTGGTAGCCAATCATGTGTTTTTTTCATGCCCAATTAAATATAACTCAGGGTTCTTTGAATTGATGCATGATAGTTTTGTGGTGAATGTGGTTCACCCTGTTTAAGTTCTTCTGTCAAATTGTTCCTGTATGCCTCTCTTCTCGTGATCCATGATTACCAAGCTTTCCAAAGGCAAGGGTCAGTAGCAAAGGTTTCACAAATGATATAAACCAAGTACACAATACTATGAAAATGAATAACAATGAAACGTAATCAATAAAATGTACAAGCAAGAGAAAGGAAAACAAATAAATGCAAACCCCACGATGCTTGAAGCTTCTATTGTTTCTCTCTACTCCTTTTGAAATGTTGTTCTTGATGCTCAGTATTGGCGGGGCAGCGTTTATGACTTGAGAAGTGTCGAGAATTCGCTAATTGAAATGGGTGTGTGATCGCAAGATGGCTTGAATGCTAGAACCAAACTGACGGAGTAATGGTGCACGAGAGCTTGAAATCCTGGATCCTTCAAATGGTTATGAAGGGTTTATTAAATAGGAATTGGTGATGATATGAACGGTTGAGATCAAACCCAGAGATAGAGAGATGAATGGTTGAGATTACAAGGAACTAGAGAGGTCATCAGTGAACTCCACCTCTTCATTTGGTAAAGAGGAGATAAAGCTTGGTTGACTGAAGAGCTAATTATGAGTTACCTTTTTGAACTAAAGAGGCGGGTGAAGTTACCCATGTGGACTGGAGAGATGGGTGGAGTAACCCTTGTGATCTGATTGGAGTTATCTCTTTGAAGATAAATGAATATTTAATTCATTTATTTAATTATTGTTTTCAACATGTGAGATAATTGAATTCTTTTGATTTTAGAATTGCTTTATTGAATGAAATTAAA
>MU224038.1:582806-593293 GCA_018584345.1 Thuja plicata
GAATTTGATTAGATGATTTGGGGAATGAATTTAGAGGAAAATAGATGATTAATTAATGATTAAAAAACCATTAATTAATAGATGAAAAATAGTATTTTTAATGTAAAGTCGCAAGCCTGTCCATTTTTGGGTGTCTACATTTGCCCCTCTTTGATGCGATGTGACTTGTCGCAGTGTGTCAAAGAATCTCTGGTTTTGCCCCAGCTTGCCCTAGCAGTAGTAGGTGTATTTATGCCCCCTCAACAAATTTGAGCGAAAATTCACAAGACGAGCATTGATTTGTTGAAACTGCAATTTATAAAACTGGGTAGCTGACAGATTTGAAAAATGGTTTAATATGCCCCTGTTATTGACTGTCAAAGTTTTCGGGGACCGGGAAGAAATTTCGGAGCTCCTAGTGAAATTAGGGTTTTTCAGAACCCTTATGAATAGACAAAAGAGTCATTCATTCTCCACATTGTGTTCTTGGAGCTCTGATATCTTGGTGAGTTTGCTCTCTAATTTCTGCCTTCTTTTCTTTTGTTTTCTAGCGATGGCTGGCCTTCCTGGTGTCACTCACATTTCTGACCGAGTCCGGACCTACCACAGACCAGCTGGCTCTGGATGTCTAGTAATTTTTCTCACTTTGTGTGTCATTAATGCATTCATTTATTGCTTTTAAAATTTGTACTTTTTTGGAAAAATGTCGTGTGCCGCAATCGATTGCGGTTTTGCCGCAATTGCCGGTTAAATACCGTAATTGATAAGTGTGCCACACTTGTGTTTGTTTATTTCCACAATTGATGTTTGTATGCCACACTTGTTTATGTTTCACAGTTGCTTAAAAGTATCGCTTTTGAATTGCTTTATTACCACAATTGACTTTTTAGCACTGTTTGCCTAATGTCCTTGTCTGATATCTGCTTTTTCTTGCTTCTGTTACTTTCTTCAATGATTGAAACTGATAATTTTCTTATTTAAATCTTTGTGCAGTTCACTGGGCGGATCTTGCCCTGTCGATAGTCCAGGCTAGCGGGCCTCATGTATATATTTCAGCTGACTGGGGATAAGAGGTCAGTGCTTCGCGATCTTGGTTTGTACTGGCTTTGTTATATGCCTGAGATTACGACCAATAGGGGTCTGTTCTTTGCTCTTGTAGAGCGGTGGCATTTAGAGACTTGCACTTTCTAGTTACCCACCAGTGAGTGTACAGTGACTTTGGAGGATGTGTATCGCATCCTCCAACTCCCTATCCAGAGCGAGCTTGTGGAGTACTCCACCTGCACTTGTGTTGTATCCTTGACTGAGCTTTTTGGATTGCCCCAGGATCATCTTGGTCTCGCTGGTGATTATGATATTCCTTGGTCTAGATTCAGGTTAGGCCTTGATAGGCTACCCACTTTGCTGGGCAGTTTGATATGTGGGATTCCATACCCCGATCGCTGACAGCGTGGTTTTTCTATCGGCTTTGGTACTATGTTGTAGAGTATGGTCACAGACCATATCGTCTTTTCTTGGGGTCCATGCATGTTGGCCCATATGCATTTTCACATGTTGTATGCAGCTTACCTTGATGGTAAGTCGCTCGGCTGTGGTGCTACCCTCTTGTAGATCTGGGCATGGGAGCATATTGTCGTATGTCATCCTGTTGGTGTTCGTGCTCTTCCAGCAAATAGGTTGTATGTCTTCATGTATGATGGAGTCATTGTTCAGATGCATATGGGTCACTTGACATATTGGTGGCAGCAGGTAGATATGATTCCATATTTCATTTGGAGGCCATATAGAGATTGTCCCGTCTGGGATGGAGAGGACAACTATCTCCCATTCTGTCGTCAGTGGAGATATTTGATTGGTCGCGTGACCGATCATATTCATATGATATACTTTCACAACACTGACAGGGTGTTGCGCCAGTTTGGAGAGTAGCAGGATGTATCTAATTCTTATGCATACTTTGCTCGGAGGTCGAGGGATACTGCTATTTGGGGTGGTGTAGTATCACTGATGTTGCTCGCACTAAGTTTTTAGGTTTACTTCCTGTGGCATGGACCTGGCGCTCGGCCACTATAGACCCATGTTTGTCCTTTTTTTGATGCTTATGTACTTCCTTTCTGCTCTCTGATACTTGCTCATATCTATTTTGGTACTTATGTCTTTATTTGTTCTGGTACTGATAGTTGAATTTGTCTTTTGCAGGCACTACACCCCAGTATGATGCCCATTGGTTGCAGCATCGACCGGTTGCACTTACAGATGTCTCGCGTCTTGTTGCCAAGACTATCATGAGGAGGGCCCAATGGATACGGCATGGTAGGGGAGGCTACGATGGAGGGAGAGGTGGTGGCAGGGGAGGTAGGGATGGGGGGAGAGATGNNGGATGGTGGGAGAGACAGAGGACGGGGTAGGGGAGATGATGGAGGTGATGATCCTGGTCCCGAGGGTACTGGTGGTGGGGTCAGGACTAGTGCCCCTCGTGTTGGTTTGAGCACTATTTTGGAGGATGAGGAGGCTATGCAGGAGGAGGCACCCCAGTTAGTTCAGAGAGTACGCAGGCAAACAGCTGTAGTTTTGGCTCCGAGAGAGGAGGAGAGGGTTGTTATTGAGGACGTTGATGTGGAGATTACTAATATAGACATGGAGGCTCTAGATGAGTAGAGTGTGGGGATAGGTTCTTCTAGGGATAGTGGTAACACTGGTAGAAGCACAGGGGAGAGCTCAGAGAGTGCTGATGATTCTTGGGTTCTTAGGCGGAGAGGAGATGAGGGACTGGGAGACAGGGCTGAGGAGGGGGACATGGATGTTGCTATGGGTGGCATAAATGATGTTCCCTTGGAGGTGGAGTGCCTCACTCAGCAGGTTCAGGACCTTCAGGCCCGACTTGCCTTATATGATGCTCGTGCTACTGCTTTAGAGGCTCGGGTTATAGTAGTTGAGTCTAGAGAGCGACAAGCTCGAGCTGAGGTTTGCTCATTCATTGATAGTGTACATGATGTCTCACACTGGGAGGTTCTAGACAGGTATTACAGATCTGGGCAAGATGCTCAGAGAGAGATTGATTATTAGAGACGCCATTATGAGGGTGCAGTTCCTGCAGCACAGAGGGTGCCTAGCTACACAGCTTTGCAGAGATCCAACAGGGCCCAACATTCTCAGAGTAGTGGTGTTAGAGCTCCTGATTCCTCTCATAGGATAGATTCTGACATGCCACCCCCTCGTCCACCTCCTAGCGAGGGTGGGGGTAGCTCTTGTTGACTTATGTACCATGTACCATTTTTGTAGTGATTCCATTGTTTATACTCTTAGTAGTACCATTTTTGTATCCCGACACACTGATATTTATTGATATATACGTTGATTACTTTCTTTGATCAGACTTGCGACCATTCATTGTACTAAGATATTTTGATTTATATGAGATGCATCTATTGTTTTTGATATGATGTGTAATGGTTTACTTTACTACATGTATGATTCTACATGATTTTGGTGTTTTTTAGATGATGAGATGTATATGCAATATGTTTCTATTATGCAAACTCGTATATGGATGATTTAGTTTTCCTATGATACTGACATGTCATGCAGGATGGTGTAAATGAAGTGCATGTTTATATGAGATGATTTATGGATGCATGTGATTTTATGGATGCATGGATGCAACTATTATGTTTTTATCATTTTCTGATGTACTTAATGGAATGAATGTACTCTACTATGCACAAAATATCTGAGTAATGCATGTGTTAGTTAGAAAGAAGTTAGTTTGGATAGATGTGCTCGGAGATTGATCTAATAGAATGTAATGATAGAAAAGCTTCTCCTTTTTATTATTATTATTTTTTGGCATTTTTGGATAGATATGATCTGATAGAAAGGATGAATGTCCCAAGTTGATGCCCCTGTTTCCAATAATTGTCATCATTGCATCTTTTTTTGTATTTTCTGATTTTCTGGAAGAGCGTTGAATGATCCAAATCACATACCACCTGGATACCGCCATGACCTCTTGATAACAGAAGGAGTAGAGAGATTGAATAGAAAGAGACCCATAGTGCACCCAAATATTGACCATTTGGGTTCAACTATGTTCCCTGTTTGAAAAGAAAGAGAGCCAAAAGCACCCAGATATTGACCATCTAGATACCACTTGTCCTCTGAATTAATCTTAAACAAAGAAACCAAGATAGAACTCCTATGCACCCAGAGTCCATCTGGATAACATTGTGAGCTCTTGATTTCCAAAAGGCAAAGCCAAGAAAACAAGATAGAACTCCTACGCCCCTAGAGTCGATCTGGATAGCATCATGAGCTCTTGTTTGCAACATAAAGGGAAAGACCATAGGAACCAAGATAGAAATCCAAAGCACTCAGAGTCCATCTGAATAGTGTTGTGAGCTCTTGATTTTATAAACCAAACAAGCAAAAATAAAAGAGAAGGAATGTCCAATTCTTTCCCAAGGTTAAGCTCAGATCATGGAACTGTGCGGCTGCCAGATAAGTAACAGCGCCTACCGCATTTATCCTAAATCATCATAGCCCTGAAATTGAAGTGAACATTCAACAGATAGCAATCAAAGAAAATAAATCATGATCTATCATTGCTACTCTCCTCACATGGTGGATCCTGGAGTGGCATAAGAACATAACCATAAAATATAGACTAACATTTGACTGACTTGACTGACCTAGTCAACATTTTTGGATGGTTCCTCAATGTAGTTGGATTCTCTTGATTGGCTCGACTCTTTGGATAGGCTTGATTGCTTTGATTGCTTTGATCATGTTGGTAGCTGATCAAGCTGTGTCAAATGGGCCCAATGCTTGTTTGCAAAGCTCATGATTGTGACATTTTTGATTGATTTGATTGCTTTGATCATGTTGGCAGTTGATCAAGCTGTGTCAGATGGGCCCAATGCTAGTTCCCAAAGCTCATGATTGTGACAATATTGATAGTCTGGCTTGGTCGCCAGCTGCTTGTTGATTGAATTGATAGATTGATAAAGTTGTGTCAGATGAGCCCAATTTTGATTCGCAAAGCTCATGATTGTGACACCGATTGAATGGGCGTGATTGTCGCTTTCTCTCTTGATAACCGAGTTGGTTTTATTGCTTTGGATTTTGCAATTTTTTGAATGTTTTTTATGAAGATTGATTTTCTCTTGATTTTTTATCTTTTTAGGATTTTTAGGGATTTCTGATGAGTTTTCTAATTTTTAGGGATTTTTTCAGGACATTTTGAATCGCCCCCTAGTCTGGTGGACCAGTATGTAACCATGGGTAATTTATTGGTGCTCAGAGGGGATTGTGCTTTTGGATACAGCTTGGGCAGTCAGTCTCGCATTTGAAGTGTGCTCAAGCTTTTGGAGTTCATTGATGGTGAAGTTGGATTTGAACACTTAGCACCTGTTTGCCAAGTTTTCACCATGGTACCTACTCAATAGCGCCTGATTGCCAGGTTTTCACTAAGAGAATGATTTTGTTTTTCTTTACTTTTTTGTTTTTTTTGTTTTTTTTTTGTTGCCAAGGCGCCTGATTGTCAGGTTTTCACCAAGGTAACATTTTGTATTTTTTGATTTTTTTGGTATTTTCTGGATATGTAGATAGGTGCCTTAACCATAGAGACCTCAAGGGTAGAACCTCTTCAGGTGCACGTTGTTGATGTGGTCGGGGAGCTGATCTCCTTCTAGTTTTTCTAGTATGAATGCCCCACTCTAAGTGGAGCTGATAATAACAAATGGTCCTTGCCAGTTAGGCTCAAACTTTATGGGTTTGACTCGCTCTACTTGATTCTTCTGATTTTCCATGAGGACAAGGTCTCCTAGCTCAAATGTTCATGGCTTCACCTTTTTATGATTGTTTCTTCTAAGGCAATTTTGATAACCTTGTAAGTGGTCAAAGGCATGTTGTCTTCTTTCGTCTAGTAACTCTAGTTCACTGAGCCTTGCTACTCTTTAGTCTTCATCTATGATCAGGTTCTTCAATGATATCCTTAGAGATGGGATTTCTACTTCAAGGGGTAATACCGCCTCTGATCCATAGACTAGGGAGAAAGGAGTGGCTCATGTAGGTGTTCTCACACTAGTTTTGTATGCCCATAGTGTGGGACTAAGCTGTAAATGTCAGTCTCACCCTGATTCGTTCACTATTTTCTTCAGGATTTTCAAGATTGTCTTGTTTGTAGCTTCGGCTTGGCCATTCCCTTAAGGGTAGTAAAATGAGGAGAACCCTTGTTTGATATGGAACTGTTCGCATAGGTCTTCAACATCCTTGTTCTGGAAAGGTGTACCATGGTCTGTCAGGATTGTTTGGGGGATCCCATATCGACAGATAATGTGGTTAAGTATGAACATTGCTATTTTCTTTCTAGTGATGTAAGTGAGGGGAATTGATTCCACCCACTTGGTGAACTATGTTGTTGCTATGATGTATTTGTGTCCATTTGCTGAAGAAGGTGTAATTTTGCCCACTAGGTCAAATCCCCACATTGAAAATGGCAATGGTGCTGTGATAGGATTTAGTTCCTAGGCTGGTGCATGGATGAGGTCTCCATGAATCTGACATTGTCTACACCTTTGTACATTTTTTTGTGCATCTGTCTCTATTGTGGGCCAATAGTATCACATACAGATGATCTTCTTAGCTAAGTTGTTGCCACCTGTATGGGTTCAACAAATTTCTTCATGTACCTCGTACAAAGCTTTCTGGGATTCCATGGAAGTGAGACATCATAGTAACGTTCCATCTAGACTTCATCTGTATAAAGTAGTTGAGAGGATGGTATACCTAGAGGCTTGGCATATAAGGGATTTTCTCTGGTTCCTAGACAAGTTGGGAGGTAAGACATTGTTTTGGAGATAGTTATAGACATCTTGGTACCATGGGGATTCAGGACCAACAAGGACACATGTTGATTCCATGATAGATGCCTGATGTGAGGGCACCAAGAGTTGCTCCACTAGAAACTGGAAATTTTTTTCGTTACCTGGCATATCAATCAATGATACTATGGTAGCCATCGCATCTGCAGCTTTGTTTTGTGCTCTTGGGACTTGCTCAAAGAAGATGTAATGGAACTTGGTGCGCAGTTGTTCCATCTGTGCTCTATATGGTATGAGTTTCTCATCTTTGGTCATATAATCATTGTTGACTTGACTAATGACCAACTACGAATCGCCAAAGACTTTAAGGTTCTTGATTCTCCATTGAATTGCTATCTTTAGGTCGATGACCAGTGATTCATATTTTGCTATGTTGTTGGTGCATGGGAAGTGAAGTCTGAAAGACTTTGGAATTGTATCATGATCTAGAGTGATAAGCACTATCCCTGCCCTCGCACCATGGTTCGTACACGATCCATCAAAATATAGTTGTCATACCTCGATCGCTGGTTGTAGTGTCATGATAGATTCATCAGGAAAGTCAGAAATTATAGGATGATGGTCTTGAATGGGTGCCTCTGCTAGTTGATCCGCGATCACTTGTCCTATGATGGCCTTTCTATTTATGTACTCAATGTTGAACTCGCTCAAAATCATTACCTACTTTGCAAGTCATTCGGTGAGTGTTGATTTTCTTAGGAGGTACTTTAAAGGATCAATATGTACGATCAACTTTGTTTGGTGACTCAACATATAGTGTCTCAGTTTCTGGGAGGTGAAGACAACTGCAAGGCATGAATTTTTAATTGGCATATATTTTAGCTCATATCCAACCAATGTTCTGCTTAGATAGTAGATATCCCTCTCTTTACCTACATCATCATGTTGTGCCAAGAGTACACCTAATGTTGATTCTGTTACTGAGATATATAGAAGCAGTGGTCTACCTTAAACTGGTGGCACCAATATAGGAGACTTGAGAAGGTAGTCCTTGAATATTTGAAATGCTTGTTCGCATTGCTTTGTCCATATGAATTTGATGTCTTTGTGCAATAGATGTTGGAAGGGATGGCACTTGTCTGCTAGTTGATCTATGAAGCATCTGATCGATTGGAGCCTTCCTTGTAATCCTCTTAGTTGTCTTAGGTTCGATGGTGGAGGCATGTCCAATATTGCTTTGAATTTTGCTGGGTTTACTTCGATTCCTCTATGTGATACTATGAACCCCAGTAATTTTCCTGCTGTGACACCAAATGCACACTTCTTTGGGTTTAGACGGACCTTGAATTCCTGCATTCTATCAAAGATTGGTCCCAAAACTTGTAGATGGTCCTTTCGAAGTATATACTTGGCTAGTATGTCGTCCACATAGTCTTCCATTATTTTGTGGATGAGATCATGAAATATAGTTGTCATAGCCCTTTGATATGTTGCTCTTGCATTCTTTAGACCAAACGGCATGACATTCCCACAATATGTTCCCCAAGGACATGTGAAAGTTGTTTTGTGTTGGTTCTCTGGTGCGATCCTTATTTGATTGTAACTTGAAAAGCCATCCATGAGTGATAGCATTTGATGTCCAGTTGTTAGATCTACTATCATATCAATGTTTGGTAAAGGAAAGTAATCCTTGGGACAAGCTATGTTGAGATCTCTGAAGTTTGTGCAAATCCGTATTTGACAACTGTGCTTTGTAACTGGTACCAAGTTAGATATCCAGTCTACATATGGTATAGGTCTTATGAACTTAGCATCTAGGAGCTTTTTCAACTCTGCCTTGACTAGCAATGCAACACGGGGATGCATCTTTCTTAGCTTCTGCTTGACAGGTTTGGTGTTGGGTAGAATTGGGAGATGGTGTAGTACTAGCTCTGGATCTAACCCTGGCATATCTGAGTAGGACCATGCAAAATTGATCATCCTTGCCTTGAAGAATTTGATGAACTATTCTCTCTCCTCAGGGATGAGTGATTTTTCCAAGTATATGTTCTTTGGGTTCTTTTCATCTCCCAAGTTTTTTTCCTCTATTTCTTCTACTAATAATGTTGATTTCTCCTCTATCAAGGGGAGGAGTTCCTTCTTTCCATCTTCTAGCACCTTAGTGAGGTTTTCGCTAGAAGATACGTCTTCTTTTAGCTTTTTATCATTCTTTTGATATTTTTTCTTTTATGGACTGGAAAGAGGAGCTTCCTCCCTGAAATATGCCACTCTATCTAGGTTAATGGAGAAGCCTACCTTGTGATCTCCTGATGGAATGCCTTCCCTCAGTCCCATGAAATGAGCTATAGCCTCATCATTTTCAAAGACATCTAAATCAGGTGGTTCTTGTTGATCCCACTCTATGAGCTCAGGGTGTACAAGACAGATACTTTCACGGCTGTTTGGCTCTAGTTGACTGAAAGGGACTGCTGATATGGTGCCTAAAAAATTGGACTGTGATGTGGATGCACCACTTGAGGTCTGATAGATGACATGTTTGTCTATGCAGGGTTGTTCGATAATGGTCAGTTGGTCAAATAGGTCTGCTAGATTTATGATAATGTATGACCGAGGGGAATAATATGGGATCAATTGTTTAGAGTCATGAAGGGATCTCCACTCATACTCATGGGAGTCAGTCTCAATAGAACACTCGTCAGATGTCTCACTTCCTTGGTTATCATCAATAGCTATGTGTAGGTTTATTCAGGATTGTGTGGTTCCCTCTTCGGCGGGCAACAACTGTGCTAATATGTTGCTTATTAAGACATGTTCTGTGTTGTGCCCCTGATGCATCTCTGCTATTTGCTCCTGATTAACTTGAATGTCTTGGATTATAGGACTGGTGCTTTGTTGTCCATAGCCCAAACCTCTCATGTTTCTCTGGGTTCATGGGAGAGGCAATTCAAGTATGCCTTGTTGTCTTGCCTCCAGCCTGGTTGTACCATCATACCCAAATCTTTGTACCATTATGTAACCATTACCATAGTTTGAGAAGGGTAGTGTTGGTCAGATTGTCTCAGGGTGATATTGGTATAACTAGGTATTGATGTCTTGTTCAAAAGGATTTTCTTCTGCTATGTCTCCCCATCGGACAAAGGTTGTGTGTGGACATCTGAATAGAATAGGCTGCAGAGTTTCTGTTGCAATAACTGGTTGTGGTATGTCATGAGTTCTTGGGCTTTGAGGCATGTGCATGATGGTAAAATATTCTTCATATCTGTATTCACCACAACCCTTGTCCGTGATGGATATCTTGCCTGATTTCTGTGTGATATCTTTAAGATTTGAATCTGAAGAGGAGGGAATACTTGTGTCCTGGTTAATGACTATCTTTCCTGCTGCCCGTGTGACATCCTTGGGATTCAAATCTGAAGAGGATGGGATGCTTGCATCTTGGTTTGATGTTACCTAGTTATCAGTGTTGATTTGGACCGCATTACAATATTGGAAAGGATTGGGATCTCCCTCTATGATGATCTCCTCTCCCTGGTGTGGGAACTTGATGCATTGATGGTATTTCGAAGGTACAACTTGCATTTCATGTATCCAAGGTCTCCCTAGTAGCATGTTGTATCCCAACTCAAGGTCTAAGATTTGGAAGGGAGTGTTTTTTACCACAGGACCAATACGAACAGGTAGAATGAT
>MU224038.1:593343-612898 GCA_018584345.1 Thuja plicata
GGGAGTGTTTTTTACCACAGGACCAATACGAACAGGTAGAATGATAATACCTTTAGAGGACCTTTCCTCTTCATCATAAGCTCTGATATTTATCCTCCTTGTGACATCAATGCTTGATTCTGAATAGGCTAGTTTCTTGATTAACTTTAGAGAACAAATGTTTAACCCAGCTCCACCATCAACAAGGACCCTATGGATAGCACTTTTGTGGACCTGGACAAGTAAGTGCAGAGGATCATTATGCAGCAGTTTATGCGGCGGCACATCATGGTGTTTGAATGTGGCATGTTTGTTAGTAGCTATATGGTTGACCATCATTTGGAAGCTCTCGAGTGTTATGTCCCTTGGGACAGCTGCATTCTGAAGGGCTTGGTCAAGTGCCAATTTATACTACGAAGATATGCGCAATAGGTCAAACATGGAGATCTTGGCAAGTGTGCACTTTAGCTAGTCCACTATGCTTGTTTGTCGATCTAAGTTTGCTTTAGGATTGGCAGAGACAATAGGTGAGGATGGTAATCCTTGCAAGACAACTTTGGTGTGACATGTTGTTACAACACAATTGTTACCTTGGTCTTTGATAGTGATTGTGGCCACATGGCTATCTGAAGGATTGAGGCAATTGATAACATTATCACTGTTGGCATATGTATAGTTAACTTGTTTTGCTTGTCCACCAGACCTGGAGGCTTTTCCCTTGTTGTGATCATGAAAGGTATCATTGAAAATAGTTTGATCAGTTGTGCCTTTGGTTTGGGTATTCGTCACATCGATGACCCCTATGTCAATCAGATCCTGGATAGCGTGTTTCAATTGGTAACAGTTAGCCGTTTTGTGCCCTTTCACCTAATGAAACTCACAGAAATCTATGTCATTATACCACCTCAGTTTTTTTTAATCTTGTTCAAAGTCCCTAATTTTTGGGAGAGTGATAGTTTTTGATTGTATCAACTTGCGTAAAGTTGATTCTATCAGCTCTCCCAGTGGTGTGAAATCTCATTGCTAGAATTGAAATCGTGGTTTGTGTTGATTCTATTGTTGACTGTTTGACATAGTGACCGCTTGTATAGGGGGAGGTTGGTTTTGGTTGTATGCTTATTGAGTGGGCCCTATGGGTTTTTGGCTTTCCACAGGTGCACCTTGCAGTGACACCTTGGGTTGTGCGTAGTTGACTATCTTCACATCAATGACACCATCGCTAGTGACATTTTTGTTTTTGTTCCACCACTTAGCTTTGTCTGTTGCATTTTTGTTTGTATTTGTTTGTGTGGGATCTACAAGGATTCTTCGTTTGACTAAGTTCTGCTCACAACAAACTCCTCTTTCGATGAGTTGTGTGAAGTTTGAAGCTAACTGTAACTCTGTTGTGAATGACATGTCTGGAATTAGATTGTCAACAAACATGACTATTAAGTCTAATTTGGGCACATCATATGTTATGCGGTTTGTCATATTCCTCCATCTTTGTAGGAATTTCACAAAAGACTCTCCATCCTTCTGTTTGATATCGAAAAGGTCCTTGATGCTGACCTTGCGCTCGATGTTATGATGGAAGTGAGTTATTAACTTTTCAGCCAGTTCACCCTAGGACTAAATGTCGTGAGGTAAATGTGAGAACCATTCCATTGTTGGTCCAGCCAAGCTTTGTGGGAACAATTGCATTAGATGTGTCTCATCATGGATGACTTCGATACAACTAGCAAAAAACTCTCTGATATGTTCAATAGGGTTGGTACTGCCCCTATATTTGTCAAATTTCAATACCAAGAGGTGATTTGGGAATGGAGACATGTGAAGAGAATGGTCAAAGGGGTAGGGTTATAAATCCTCTGTGGTATAGGAATTAGTTTTCCCTTGATTTTGCATATCCATCATTTGGGTTTGAAGGGTTTACATTTGTTCTATTAACATGTCCGTTTGATATTGAGGCTAGTGTGTGCGGACATTCCTTTGTGCGGTGCTGGGTATAAGGTTGCGCCTCTGTGTCCCTTGAGTAGGAACATAATATTTAATCCTAGGGACTTGATATTGATTCCCCACCAAGTGATTTGTAAATGGAGGGACATGAGTAGCCCATAGTGGGTTTTGATGTGTTTTTTGTTGTGATTGAAACTGGGGTTGATACTATTGGGGTTGGTATTGTTGTTGCTGAGGTTGGGGTTGAAACTGGGGTTGTTGTTGCAGAGGTTAGATTTGAAGCAACTGAAGCTGGGGTTGTTGTTGCGGGGGGTTGAAACTGAGGCAACTGAAGCTGGGGTTGCTATTGTGGGGGTTGGATTTGAGGCAACTGAAGCTGGGGTTGTTGTTGCGAAGGTTGGATTGGTGTCAAAATGGGTAAAGATGTAGCCTTGGGTGGGCCTTGACTGTAAGTCATTCCTATAGAGATGGATCCATGCAGGCATGAAGTGTTGATCCCAAGACTAGTGTGAATTGACTGCAGCAGTGGCATAGTTTCAAAATAGTTAGTGTTTGGTCGGATGGAATGCATAGCATGAGAGCTTGATTTTCCTGGCCATGAGACCAAAGGTGGAGGCATACTAGTGACCACGGATGCACTTAGTTGCGAAATTGTCATGCCTTAAGTAGAAGATGTGCTGGCCTGGGTCAGGTCATTGGTTTGATTAGATATAGTCTATGTCAATGTGGATAAAACCAATGGTGGAAAGATTGGAGACACAACAGGTAGCATCTTAGGAGTTTGAGTAGTGTTTTGACTTGCGAGAGGGTTTTCGGGCCATATAGTTGATACACTGAATTCAGCGGGGAGTTTGACTCCCTTCTTTATTAGCATGGCTAGGTAATGTTCAGGGTTCCTCTCTACAACAACGTCAACTAATTTTGTGGAGTAAGCATCTTTCTCCACATCTTCAAGTTCTTCTTCTGTGATATCTTGGAAAAAGGCTGCCACGCGGGGTTGTTCAATGAATAGAGCAGAACTGGTGTTGATGAAGGGATCGTTCTCTTGCTCTGTTTCCCAGGTGGGGAAATGGTTGATATATGAGTTCTAGCCTTAGACCTTGTGTAAGGTCCTCCATGAGGTGTTTGAAACATAGTGTGGTCCAGGTTTTGTAACTAAAACAAGTGATATAAAGAAAACAAGGAAGAAGATCCTTTCTGAGGAAGTCTGAGTTATGTTTTGGACAAGGGTAATTCTAAGGATGGATTTTGATATAACTTGATCTCAAAGTGGTGATGATAAAAATATAAGATTTGCCAACCTTTGCCTTGGACAAAGTCACTTTGATAAAGATGATGATGTTTGATATGATGAGATCAAGGTATCTCGAGTCTGAGCTTTTGAACTAACAATGTTTTTGACAATAATTGTGCTTTACAGAGAAAGGGTAATCTTTAATGTTTAGAGATTCACACAATGTTCTTCGCATTTTCCTGGGATAAACACTAGTTTTGGACACCAAAAGAAGAATTCTTTCAAGGTTTTAGGTTAAAATAGGAATATAGTATCTCTGGTCAATTGTGGTACAACTTCACCGATCGCGATAAAGTGAACAGTCGATTGTGGTAGTTTATCACCAATTACGGTAATAAACATGATGATTGTGGAAATAAACAAGTCAACTACGTAAAACTTCCATCAATTGTGGCACAATGCGGGCAATTGTGGTAAATGAGGAACAGTCTAAAAAAGACTAGAGGATAAGTATCACTGCTTGATAATTTTGATTTTTTTGGAACAATGCTTCTAATTTGCAAGATAGTTGACGTTGAAAACCCTAGACTTTAACACGTTTGACTCATTTTGATAGTTTGGATGTTTTGTTTTGCGTTTTCATAAATTGATCAAAGGAACAAGCACAATAGACACTGTGTTTTGAAGAATGAAGACTGAAATTGTGTATGTTCTACAACTTTTTCAATTTGCAAGGTTATCACGAGGTCTCAATAATGAACAATCAGATTAATCGAGGTCAATGATTGTAGAATACAATGTTATAGGCCCAATGCTTGAATGTTTGTTAGCTCACACAGTAATTGTCATGCTACTAGGACACAGGTCCACAACGTAGGTGCCCGTGTTTTTGTCGTTTCCAAGTATTGTTGCCGTGAAGTGAAGATCTCTTTCACTACACAAATACAGTGGGACACATATGTTGGGAACCTTGGGGGGAAATTCTGCAACCCCTTGCACTATAATAAGGTATCTGTTTAGAGGTGAAATAGATTGGCCTCTAATTAATCAAGGCTGTAGTAAGGGTCTGTGGCGTCTCTCCAATCGGTTCGTACGTGCGTGACTCACTTAAGAGCCTAGTTGACCACGCTGGCTACTTAGGGATATTCACCTAATCCAGACTATTATTAACACACCTCGCCTGAGCTTGGCTAGATAAGACAAAACTTTGGTTCGCGCCTTGTTTATATACCGATCAGAAGAATTACCGGTTTAAGGTCATCCTCCGAGGAAGAAGTGCATTCCACAAACAGGCCTTTCTAAAAATGTAAAGGTTTATAATCTAACAGTTTGTGCAAGTGCACCCAAAACTCAAGACACAAGGTAAATCAATTAAGCTCCAAAGTTTAAAGTGTGAACTAAGCTACACCACCATACAAGCACCAATATTTAATTTTAAGCCCAAAAGTAGATGTTGATTGCTTGTTCAATTTTAATGCACCAAATTGAGAGATTTTTTGCCTTTGTTCATTTTTAATCCTCACGTCAATTTTAAGCCCCAAATCCAAAATATGAGATGTGATATGTTTTGCAAGCACTGTTCTTTTTAAACCCAAATCGAAAAATGAATTCCTTTTAGTTTGCTTTGTTTAAACAGGTTAGTACCAAAAGGGATTATTTGCAAAATGAGAATATATGTAACTTTGAAATAATGAATGATGCTTACCAAAACTTACCCTTCTCTGCTCTTGGTGATTTGTCTAGTCCTGCACAAAAAACCAGAAAATGTCAGTTTAGAAATAGATGGACAGAATATTTGGATCTGATATGGCAATATATCTTGCGATTGCAGCAAAGTACTGGTAAGTGCAGTAAATTTCTGGCGATTGCGGTAAAGCACTGGCAACTGTGGCAAAATGTTGTCAATTGCAGAATGGATCGGGCAACTGCCGCAAAATTCCTTCAATTGCGGCATAGATCAGACAATTACGGCAAAGTACCTGAAGAAAGAAGATAGAAAATGATAGAATAATATTGCGAAAGCCTGCAATCAATTGCGGAAACCAGTCGATTGCGGCACAATTTTGTCGATTGCGGTAAAATACCAGCAACTGCAAAATAATACAAATGTCGAAGAAAAGTCAGATTTTTAAATTTACAACCATACGACCATGGTTAATCAATCTGTTTCTTCGTCTACAAGAGATATTTGGGTTGTTTGTTCACATCAGTTCACCAAAATGTATGCTTCTCTTCTCGTGATCCGTGATTCCCAAGCTTTCCAAAGGCAAGGGTCAGTAGCAAAGGTTTCACAAATGATATAAACCAAGTACACAATACTACTAAAATGAATAACAATGAAACATAATCAATAAAATGTACAAGCAAGAGAAAGGAAACAAATAAATTCAAACCCCACGATGCTTGAAGCTTCTATTATTTCTCTCTACTCCTTCTGAAACACTGTTCTTGATGCTCAGTATTGGCGGGGCAGCGTCTATGACTTGAGAAGTGTCGAGAATTTGCTAATTGAAATAGGTTTGTGATCGCAAGATGGCTTGAATGCTAGAACCAAACTGACGGAGTAATGGCGCACGAGAGCTTGAAATCCTGGATCCTTCAAATGGTTATGAAGGGTTTATTAAATAGGAATTGGTGGTGATATGAACGGTTGAGATCAAACCCAGAGATAGGGAGATGAATGGTTGAGATTAAAAGGAAATGGAGAGGTCATCAGTGAACTCCACCTCTTCATTTGGTAAAGAGGAGATAAAGCTTGGTTGACTGAAGAGCTAATTATGAGTTACCTTTTTGAACTGAAGAGGTGGGTGAAGTTACCCATGTGGACTGGAGAGATGGGTGGAGTAACCCAAATGATCTGATTGGAGTTATCTCTTTGAAGATAAATGAATATTTAATTCATTTATTTAATTATTGTTTTCAACATGTGAGATAATTGAATTCTTTTGATTTTAGAATTGCTTTATTGAATGAAATTAAATTAATTTAATTGGAAGAATTTAATTAGTAAGTTTAAATATTTGAATTTAAACTATAGGAAATTGAATTTAATTAATTAATTAATGGTAATTAATCAATTAAGGTTAATTAATTTTGGGAATTTGATTAGATGATTTGGGGAATGAATTTAGAGGAAAATAGATGATTAATTAATGATTAAAAAACCATTAATTAATAGATGAAAATTAGTGTTTTAATGTAAAGTCGCAAGCCTATCCATTTTCAGGTGTCTACAGTTCCATCTCTCAAATGAGATGGCAAAGGACTATTTGTCCCTCAATTTTGATCATTTGCTCATATTCTTTGAATGTATGTTCCCTTAAGGATGAAATTCGTACCCTATGTTCCATATCTTCTAGGTGTTGCATATTCTTTGGTAGATAGATCTACAAAGAGTATGATCTATATTAGGTTGATCAACATCTTTTTGAGGTTTACAACCAGTTTCCATAGGTGTACTTATTGGCTTACACCCTTCCATCTAAAATTTTTGCAACATTTATTTATCATACACAGTTTGAGATATAATGACACCTTTATCAAGTAGACTTACTTGTAAACCCAAGAAGAAAGAGAGTTCGCCTAGCATTAACATCTCAAATTTGGATGTCATGATTTTAGGAAATTCAGAGCATAAACAACTATCATTGCTGCAAAAAATGATATCATCTGCATATAAAACCAAAACCAAAATATTATCACCCTTTGTTTTAAAATACAAGTTGCTATCTACTACACCTTTTGTAAAACCTTGTTCTCTCAAATGTGTATCTAGTTTAGAATACCAAGCTCTTGTAGCTTGTTTTAAGGCATACAAAGAATTTTTAAGTCTGTCAATATGTGTTTCCTTTCCTACACACACAAACCCTTAAGGTTGTTCTATATAAAATTCTTCTACTAAGTCACCATTTAAGAAAGTTGTTTTCACATCCATCTGATAAATTTTAAAGTTTTGTAGACAGAATAAACTAGAAACATCCTAATATCTTAGAGTTTTTCCATAGGTGCAAAAGTAATGTAGGAGCATCTTGGGTCCTTGGCAATCCTTCTCAACCAAAAATATGTTTGCTTTCATTCTTTAGCTTGTTTGGAGACTTCTCGGTGAAGTGCTTAGTTATCCTGTTGCTTGGGTACTCTTCCTGTCTTGCTTTACCGACGGGTCTTTATGTGTGTTCGTTTCTGTTTCTTAGTTATGCTTTCACCAAGTTGGTTTTCTATGGCTTGGTTATGTTCTTACCAATTCATTCCTATTTCTCAAGTATCGTCTTACCGAGTGATTGTTGTTGCTCAGTGATGCTCTTCCTGAGTTGTTTATCCTGATCTGGCCGACTTTTACATTTAATTTTTGTGGTGTAATTAATGTGGGGTCTCTCATTGGGATCTATGTGAACCTAAATCTAGGTATCTCTTAGGGATTTGAGGGTCAACCTCTTTGGTGGACTATTGCATATATTTGTTTCTCTATTATTAGTTTGGAAGGCAGTTCTGGTAGGATAGTAGATTTTGATAGAAGATTAACTGTTGAGATATATGAAAGGCAGGTCTGTGACCTCACATGTATCAAGATCACTCTGTAATTCATTTGAATGTATATGGCCAAAATCTGGAAGGCCTTATAGCCCAGCATGTAATGATTTTGATCAATGAATAAAACTTATCTATTGTTTCTTCTCTCCTTCTTGTGTTGTTGCTTCCATATTGTGTACTTGCAAGCTGGTTTGGTACTTGGGAGTGCCCTAGGCCCCTAATTCCATCGCTCCTTGTGTCAGGTGGTAGTTGAGGGAAGGTTAGATCTAATTTCCTTCTTGTAAATCCTAACCGTAGCAGATTGTTATATGACCTACAATTACAGAGGGATTCAAGATGGTTTGTGGGAGAGGAAATGTGGATCCAGGTCTAGCTGATATGCTAAGATAGATGGCTGCTAGATTGGAAGCTATCGAGACAACCCAATGCAGAGGAAGACATCTTAAAGATGTTATTGATGATGAATTGGAGGTAGTGCAAGGTGAAGTTGCACCTGCACCTGTTATGGATCAGGAAGAAGAGAGATTTCTGTGAACATTGACAAGTTTGAAGTCCACACCTCAGTTCAATTCTCCTGAGTATAGTGGAAAGTTGGATTCTGATGAATTGATAGATTGGATAACTAATATGGAAAAGTAATTTGAGTATGAAAATGTATCAGAGGACAAGAAAGTGAAGATTGCAAGCACAAAGTTGAAAGGACATGCATCCTTGTGGTGGGAAAATATGCAATTGGATCAAAAGAAGAAAGGTAAAGAAAAAATCAAGGTATGTGATGAGATGATAAACAAATTGAAAGACAAATTTCTACCTTGTGATTATCATATTAACCTGATTAGGCTAATGCAACATTTGAAGCAGAAAGATAGATCAATAAAATATTACACTAAATAATTCTATAGATTGGACATCAGATCTGGACATGTTGAAGATGAAGTGGAAAGAGTAGCAAGATACCTCAATAGATTGAGGAGTTCCATACAAGATGAGATCAATTTGGTCAAGATGGAAAGCATTGAGGAGACATATCAGTTTTCCCTAAAAGATGAGGAGAAATTGAACAAGAGATATGAACAAAGACAAAGAGGTAGAGGTGGTAGATTCCCTAGAGGAAGAGGTAGATCTCATGGTGAAAATAGTAGATCTAAACCAGACAAGGCAATTTCAGACACATCTCAAGATAAAGGGAAGAATGAATGGAAAGGTGGAAGTTCATACCGAGGAAGAGAAAATTACTCCCGAGGTGGTTATAGCAGAAGAGGGTTCCAAGGTGTTATGTATGTGGAGCCTAATCAGACTCAGTTTCTTTCGATGCGGTTTCCCCCTAGACTTATCTACAGGGGTTTGGGGGTAGTGCCCCCAAGCTCAGGGTCAATGGGCAGAGCCCCTTGTAGGGTCTTGGGGTAGCGCCCCAGGCGGGGTCAAGGGGCAATGCGGGGGACCTGTGGGGCAGTGCCCCTCGATGCCAACAATGACTTTATAATATTGTAAAGGGTAGACCATCAATTTTCTATTAGTTAGAGTATTTTTTACCCTAATTAGGTTATGTCAAAAATACGTGTGTAAAGGGCTTAGGGTTTTGAGATTCATTATTGCATGAGGGATTTTCATAGCTTCCTGTGGCGGTATTGAGTTGCAAGTTTCAGATTGTAATTACTGGATAATAATAAAGATATTGGACTCACTGTTGGTGGGCGTAGCCTAGGGATTGGGTGAACCATATTAAATCTATGTGTCTTTGTGTTCTCTTCCATGCATTAATATTTGCATTTTTCTACTTATTATTCTAACACAAGGAACTTGTTACAAGTGTGGCGAAGAAGGACATAGGTCTTTTGAATGTACACATGCAAGCAAGAAAATTAGTAGCAGCAGAAATGCTTTGGTGCAAGAGGAGTCACCGAATGAACCTAAGAAGGAAGAAAATCTCACGATCAGAAGGATACTATGGAGTGAGAAGGATAAGCAAGATCCTGTCAGGAAAAGTTTATTCAAGACCATATGTAGAGTTGTAGACAAAGTTTGGAAGGTAATTGTTGATAGTGGAAGTTTGGAGAATCTGGCATCTGAGGAAATGGTCACAAAGTTGCAGTTGGAAAAAATGAAGCACCCTAAGCCCTATCAGATTTCATGGATCAAGGATGAACATACATTAATGGTGAGTGAACAATGTTTTGTGAATATGAAAATTGGAAAGTATTATGATAAGGTGTTGTGTGATATTATGCCTATGGATTGTTGTCGTATGTTGTTGGGTAGACCTTGGCAGTATGATAGACATGCTATACATGATGGAAGATTGAATAGATATTCTATTTGGGGTGATGGTAATAAACAAATTTTGTTACCTTTGGTTGAAGAATCTATTGGTGAGATATGTACATCTGTGAAAGTTTGTATAATGGAAGGTAGACAATTTGTTAAGGATTTGAAAAGAGATGATATTTGTTATGCATTGATTCCTAACAAACCAAGTAAGAATACATAAGATGAAATTCCTGTAGAAGTTGAGAATTTACTTATTGAGTACAAGGAGATCATTTCAGATAATGTACCTGATGGTTTTCCACCAATGAGAGATATCATTCATTGTATGGATCTAATTCCTGGAGCTAGTTTACCAAACAAGGCACCACATCGGTTAACACCGATCGAGAATGAAGAGCTTAACCAACAAGTTCATGAATTATTGAACAAGGGTTTGATCAAAGAAAGTTTGAGTCCATGTGAAGTACCAGCTGTGTTGGCACCTAAGAAGAATGGAGAATGGTGAATGTGTACTGATTCAAGAGCAATCAATAAGATCATAGTTAAGTATAGGTTTCCTATAACGAGAATGGATGATATAATGGATTGTTTGAGTGGAGTGAAATATTTTACCAAAATTGATTTGAAGAGTAAATATCAACATATTAGAATCAGAGAAGGTGATGAATGGAAGACTTCTTTCAAGACAAAGGAAGGTTTGTATGAGTGGTTGGTTATGCCCTTTGGTTTGACTAATGCACTGAGTACATTTATGAGGTTAGTGAATGAAGTTTTGAAAAAAATCTTGAATAAATGTGTGATTGTATACTTGGATGATATTTTGATATTCAAAAAGACTAGAGAAGAGAATTTGATGCATATAAGACAAGTGTTTCAGAGATTGAAAGAGGAAAAGTTGTTGATAGATCTGAAAAAGTGTTCCTTCATGAAAGAAGAACTTGTGTATTTGGGTTTTGTGATTTCAGCTGATGGTCTGAAGATGGATCTTGAGAAGGTTGAAGCTATACTTAGTTGGCCTACACCTGAGAATGTCAATGAGATAAGATCATTTCATGGATTGGCAAGTTTTTACATGAAGTTTATCAGAAATTTCAGTTCTATTTGTAATGCTATGACTGAGACAATGAGAGGAGACAAAAGAGAATTCAAATGGACACATGGAGCTGATAAGAGTTTTGAGACTTTGAAACTGAAGGTTGTTGAATTTCCTGTGTTAGCCTTACCTGATTTCAATAAGGTATTTCAGGTTGAATGTGATGCAAGTGGAAGTGTTATTAGAGCTATGTTGACTCAAGAAGGTAAACATGTTGCTTTCTTTAGTGAAAAGTTGAATGATGCTAAGAGGAAATATTTTTTCTATGATCAAGAGTTCTACGTTATTTCTCAAGCTATGAAGAAGTGGGGAAATTAATTGATACCAATTGAATTTGTGTTTTATATCGATCATAAGGCTTTATAGTATTTGGGTAGTTAGAATAAGTTGAATCGGAGACATATGAAATGGGTAGAGTATTTGCAAAGTTTCACATTTGTGATAAAGCATAAGAGTGGAGTTTCTAACCGAGTTGCTGATGCAAATTGAGTAGAAGAAGATCTTTGTTGACTAAAATGAGAATTGAGGTTCTTGGTTTTGATGATATGAAGCATATTTATGAAAATGATCCTAATTTTTTTGAGAAATGGAGAGTGTGCATAACACCTATTCCAAATCAATCAATTAAGTATGTAGACTATTTTAATCAAGAAGATATGTTGTTCAAAGGTATTCAGTTGTGCATACCGAGAGAATCAATGAGAACTAATTTGATAAAGGAAAAACATAGTAGTGGTTTGGCTGGACATTTTAGTATTGATAAAACATTGAGTTTGATAAGGGAAATGTATTTTTGGCCTCAGTTACATAAGGATGTTTAGAAATTTGTGAAAATTTGTGGAGTTTGTCAAGTTGCAAAAGGAGTAAGTCAGAATACTGGATTGTATACACTGATTACTATTCCTGAGAAACCTTGGAGTGATATCAGTATGGATTTTGTTCTTGGCTTACCGAGGACAACAAGAGGTAATGATTCCATATTTGTTGTTGTGGATAGATTTTCTAAGATGACACATTTCATACCATGTGGGAAAACATCAGATGTAGTACATATAACATATCTTTTCTTTAAGTAAATTGTTAGATTACATGGATTACTGAAGAGTATCATCTCTGACTGAGACAGTAAATTTGTTAGCTATTTTTGGAAAACAATTTGGAAGAAGTTGGATACTGAGTTGAAGTATAGTTCTACATTTCATCCACAGACTGATGGAAAAATAGAGGTTGTAAACCAAATTTTGGGTAACTTGTTGATATGGCTAGTTGGGGACACACCAGGTAATTGGGATTTGATGTTAGCACAAGTAGAGTTTGCATACAATAGTTCAGTAAATAGAAGTACTGGAAAAACACCTTTTGAGATTATTCATGGCACACAACCGCGAGGTATATCAAACTTGAGAGATATTGTTAGAGAATAAAAAAGAAGTGTTGAAGCAGAGGAGTTTTCTAAATTCATGAAGAAATTTACATGAAGATGTAAAACAGAAGCTGGAGAAAAGTAATCATAAGTACAAGGATAATGCAGATAGATCAAGAAGACATAAGAATTTCAAAATTGGTGATACAGTAATGGTTCATTTGAAGAAAGGAAGATTTCCTATTGGGACATATGGAAAAGTGAAGATGAATAAATTTGGTCCTTGCATAATACTGAGAAGATTTTACAGTGGAAATGCTTATGAAGTTGAATTACCCGATGACATGGATATATCACCTATATTCAATATTTCAGACTTGTATGAATATCATGAACCTGATGAAGAAGTGATAGTATCGAGTGATTACCCTAAGAAACAGATAAAGGAAGTTGAACAAATATTGAAACAGAGAGTTGGCAAAAATCCAAGAGGAAAGGAATACATGGAGTATTTGATAAAATGGAAGAACAGGCCGATTGAGGACTCATCTTGGATTTCTCAATCTAAGTTGGATTCACTTTAGGTTGGACCTGATACATGATTCGGGGAATCATTTCTTTTAACCCCATATGTTTGATGCAGGAGAATCTTGGATCCTTGGAAATCCTTCTCGACCAAAATAATGTTTGCTTTCGTTCTTTAGATTGTTTGGAGACTTCTTGGTGAAGTGCTCAGTTATCATGTTTCTCGGGTACTCTTCCTATCTTGCTTTACCAATAGGTCTCGGTGTGTGTTGGTTTATGTTGCTTAGTTATGCTTTCACCGAGTTATTTTTATGTGGCTCAGTTATGTTCTTACCGAGTCATTCATGTTGCTCGGGTATCATCTTACCGAGTGATTGTTGTTGCTCGGTGATGCTCTTCTCGAGTTGTTTATCCTGATTTGGCCAACTTCTACATTTATTTTTTGTGGCATAATTAATGTGGGGTCTCTCATTGGGATCTTTGTGGACCTAAATCTCGGTCTCTCTTAGGGATTTGAGCGCCAACCTCTTTGGTGGACTCTTGTATATATTTGTTTCTTTGTTCTTAGTTTGGAAGGCAGTTCTGGTAGGATAGTATATTTTGATAGAAGATAAATTGTTGAGACATACGAAAGGTAGGTCTGTGACCTCGGATGTATGAAGATCACTCTGTAATTCATTTGAATGCATATGGCCAAAACTAGAAGGCCTTACAACCCGACATGTAATGAGTTTGATCAATGAATAAAACTTATCTGTTGTTTCTTCTCTCCTTCTTGTGTTGTTGCTTCTGTATTATGTACTTGCAAGTTGGTTTGGTACTTGGGAGTTCCCTAGGCCCCAAATGTCATCCCTCCTTGCATCAAAAAGTTTGATCAAAGTCAATACCCTCTATTTGAGAGTACCCTTTGCACACTAATATAGATTTGTTTCTAACCACACTACCTTTGTCATCAAGTTTATTCCTAAAAACCCACTTAGCACCAATTATATTTTTATTTGTAGGTCTAGGAACAAGTTCTCATATTTTTTGTGTTCAATTTGATCTAACTCTTCTTGCGTAGCTTTAATCCAGATCTTATTAGAAATTTCTTTTGTATAGTTTTTAGGTTCAAACTGAGATATTAAACACAAATTTACTTGCTCTTGAACTTTCCTTCTAGTTTGAATTCCATCCTTTTTCTCTCCTACTATTTTCTCTTGTGGATGTTTTTTTTGAATTAATTTTGATTATCTTTTAGGAGTAGATCTAACTGTCTCTTCAGGTTAGTCTTATTGTTCATATTCTTCTTCAAATTTTTGTTCTATTTCTGTCTAGGATGTTTCAACTATTTCTTGAGGAAGCTCTATTTATTTTGTTGATGAGCCATTCATTTTCTCATCAACTTTAACATTAGTACTTTCCATAATACATCTTAATCTTTTATTATAGCATTTATAGGATTTTCTATGGGTTGAATACCCCAAGAAAATGCCTTCATCACATATTTATTCAAAATTGCCAATGTTATCACTATCTCTCCTAATATAGCATTTGCTTCCAAATATTTTAAAATATCCTACATTGGTTGATCTTCCATACCATAATTCATAAGGAGTAAATTTTTTGTTTACTCTTAACTGAATTGTATTAAAGATATAAACAAAAATATTTACTACTTATTTCCAGTAATAATTAGCTAAACCTAAATCATGCAACATTGTTCTAGCCATTTCTTTAATTGTTCTATTTTTCCTTTCAACTACACGATTTTGTTGTGGTGTACAAGAAGTGGGATTTTGCCTTTTTATACCATGTTCTTCACAATAATCAACAAACTCTTGCGAGGTAAATTCCCCACCCTTGTCTAATATGAGACATTTAAGTTTTAAATCATATTCTTTTTCAATCATCTTTCTAAAGACTTTAAACTGATCAAAAGCTTCAACTTTATGCTTTAGAGGGGTGACCCAATTCATTATGGTGTAATCATCTATAAAAAGCATAAAGTATCTTTCACTGTTTAAAGACTTTGTTCTTGTAGGTCCACATAAATCAGTATGAACCAATTGTAAAGGCTTTGTAGTGGTGTATTCTTTAGGTTTGAAACTAACTTTACTTTGTTTACCCTTGTAACACTCTTTGCAAATATTATTATCAGGTCTTGTTAGGACTAGTAAATTCCTAACATTATGATTTTTACTTATCTTAATTAAATTGTCATAGTTTATATGTCCTAGCCTTCTGTGCCACAACTTAGTCTCTTCAACTTGACTCATAAAACAAACATTACTATCAACTTTTCTAGGGTTTTCAAAAATATTATAAACATTACCGCCTGTTATGTATCATATAGCAATAGTTTTACCAGTTTTTTTTTCTTGATCTCACATCCTAAGGCAGAAAAAATTACATTAAACCCATTGTCACATATCTGGCTTACACTGAGAAGGTTATATGTCATTTCTTCAACATAGTACACATCATTCACAAGTATTTCATTATCAAGTAAAATGATTCCTTTACTAATAATTTCAAAATATTGATTATCTCCAAACTTAACAGATCCTCCTGGATGTGTTTCATAATGAATAAATTTGGACTTATCATCTGTCATATGGTGTGAACATCCATAAATATTTCTTAACAGAATGAAGTACAATTTGAACAACTAAAGCTTTCAAATTAACTTTAAGTTTCCAAACAAGTTGATTTCTTTCTTGTTTTTTTGATTTTGAATTACAACAAATTTCCATATGACCAAACTGATTATAACTAGAACATTCAAAAACTTCCCTTCTTCTAGACATCATGCTATATCTATTTGATTCATTTTTATAATGCCAACTAGATGAAAAAGGATTATATAGGTAAGGATCATATCTAGAAAACTTATAATTTTTCATGCCTAGTGTAGACACCCTAAAATGGACATGCTTGCGGCTTTACATTAAAAACACTAATTTTTGTCTATTAATTAATGGTTTTTTAATCGTTAATTAAATCATCTATTTTCTTCTAAATTCATTTCCCAAATCATCTGATCAAATTCCCAAAATTAATTAAATAATTAATTTTATTTAATTAATTAATCATCATTAATTAATTAATTAAATTTAATTTCCTATAGTTTAAATTCAAATATTTAAACTTATAAATTAAATTCTTCCAATTAAATTAATTTAATTTCATCAAATAAAGCAATTTTAAATAAAAATGAATTCAATTATCTCACATGTTGAAAACATTAATTAAATAAATGAATTAAATATTCATTTGTCTTCAAAGAGATAACTCCAATCAGATCACATGGGTTACTCCACCCATCTCTCCAATTTACATGGGTAACTTCACCCACCTCTTCAGTTCAAAAAGGTAACTCACAATTAGCTCTTCAGTCAACCAAAATTTGTCTCCTCTTTACAAATTGAAGAGATGGAGTTTACTGATGGCTTCTCCAGTTCCCTTTGATCTCAATCGTTCATCTCCCTATCTTTGGGATTGATCTCAATCGTTCATTTCATCCCTAATTCCTATATAATAAACCCTTCATAACCATTTGAAGGATCTAGGATTTCAAGCTCTCGTATGCCATTTCTATGTTAGTTTGGTTCTAGCATTCAAGCCATCTTGCGATCACACACCCATTTCAATTAGCAAATTCTCGACGCTTCTCAAGTCATAGACGCTACCCACACCAATACTGAGCATCAAAAACAACATTTCGGAAGGAGTAGAGAGAGACAATAGAAGCTTCAAGCACTTTGGGGTTGGCATTCATTTGTTTTCATTTCTTTGCTTGTACATTTTATTGATTATGTTTCAAGTTATTTGTTTTAGTAGTTATTGTGTATTTGATTTATATCATTTGTAAAACCTTTGCTACTAACCCTCGCCTTTGGAAAGCTTGGTAACCACGAATCACGAAGAGAGGTGTACATTTTGGTGAACCCGACGTAAATCAAACAGCCTAATTATCTCTTGCAGACGACAAACAGAATTGATCAACCACGACCGTACAGTCGCAAATCTAAAAATCTATATTTTTTTGATATCTGTGTTATTTTGCAATTGCTGGTATCGTGCCGCAATTGATGAAATTGTGCCGCAATCGACTGGTTTAATACCGCAATCAATTGTAGGTTTCTGCATTTATTTTCTGTCATCTTCTGGGTCTTTGTCTTTTCTACAGTTTGCCGCAATTGATCCACTGGTACCGCAATTAGAAGAATTATACCATAATTGACAGATCCAAACCCCAATTGACCGATCCAGTCCGCAATTGATTGTACTTTACCACAAGTGAAAGTGTTTTTCTGCAATTGATATTTTTAGGCCGCAGTCGCCTGTTATCTACCGCAATTGCCTGTCCATTACCGCAATCGCCTACAAAATTGTTCATCAGGGCCAAAATTCTTTATCTTGCAATCTAAAGATCTGATACTTTCTTTATTTTTTCTGTAGGATAATGAGTTCCCATGAACAGGAAGGGTAAGCTGTTGCTAAGTATCATTCATTGTTTCAAAGTTACATATACTCTCATTTTGCAAAAATCCTTTTGATACTAACTTGTTTAAACAAAGCAAACTAAAAGGAATCCACTTGTCAATTTGGGTTTAAAAAGGACATTGTTTGTCAAACATCTCACATCTCACATTTCATATTTGGGCTTAAAATTGATGTGGGGACTAAAATTGAACAAGGCAAAAAGTCTTTCAAATTGGTGCATTAAAATTGAACAAGCAATCAACACCTACTTTTAGGCTTAAAATTGAACACTTGTGCTTGTATGGTTGTGTATCTTAGTTCACATTTCAAACTTTTGGAGTTTAATCGATTTACCTTGTGTCTTGAGTTTTGGGTGCACTTGCACAAACTATTAGGTTAGAAACCTTTATACTTTTTAGAAAGTCCTATCCAGGGAATGCGCTTCTTCCTCGGAGAATGACCTTAAACTGGTAATCCTTTCGATTAGTATATAAAAAAGGTGTGAACCAAAGTTTCATCTTATCTAGCCAAGCTCGGGCGAGGTGTGTTGGTGATAGTCTAGATCGAGTGAATATCCCTAAGGAGCCAGCGTGATCAACTAGGCTCTTAAGTGAGTCACACACATACAAATCAATTGGAGAGACACCATGGACCCTTACTACAACCTTGATTAATTAGAGACCAACCCGATCTACATCCGAATAGGTACCTTATTATAGTGCAAGGGGTTGCAAAATCCCCCCCCAAGATTCCCAACATATGTGTCCCACGATATTTGTGTAGTGAAAGAGATCTTCACTCCACGACAACAATACCTGGAAATGGAAAGAACATAAGCACCTACGTCATGGACCTTCGTGTCCTAGTAGTGTGACAATTGTTGTCTGAGCTAATAGACATTCAAGCATTGGGCCTATAACATTATATTCTAAAGCCATTGACCTAGATTAATCTGATTGTTCATTGTTGAGACCTCATGATAACCTTGCAACTTGAAAAAGTTGTAGAACATACACATAATCAATCTTCATTCTTCAAAACACAGTGTCTTTCGTGCTTGTTTCTTTGATCAGTTTCTGAAAATGCAAAAAAAAACATCCAAACTATAAAAAAAGAGTCAAACATGTTAAAGTCTAGGGTTGTCAATGTCAACCATCTTGCAAATCATAAGCATTGTTCCCAAAATATCAAAATTGTCAAGCAGTGATACCCATCTTTTAGTCTTTTTGAGACTGTTTCTCATTTACCGCAATTGCCCGTATTGTGTCGCAATTGAAGGAAGTCTATCACAGTTAACTTTTTTATTACCGCAATTGTCTTGTTTATTACCACAATCGGTGACAAACTATTGCAATTGACCATTTACTTGACTGCAATCAATGGAGTTGTACCGCAATTGACCAGAGATACTTTATTCCTATTTTGACCAAAAACCTTGAAAGAACTCTTCATTTGGTGTCCAAAAATAGTGTATATCCTAGGAAAATGTGAAGAACATTGTGTGAATCTCTAAACATTAAAGATCGTCCCTTCTCTGAAAATCATGATTATTGTCAAAAACATTGTTAGTTTGAAAGCTCAGACTCGAAATACCTTGATCTCATCATATCAAACATCATCGTCTTTATCAAAGTGACTTTGTCCAAAGCAAAGGTCGACAAATCTTATCTTTTTATATCATTGTTCAGGCTTAGAATTGTCACCCTAACTCAGGCATTAGGGCTACACAATAATTCCATCCTCACAATGGAAACCTCTCCTAGCTGTGGGTAGACTATGAGTGAAGAGGAATCTCCGGATTCTAGGTCGGTTCCTATAAAATATGGGATATCACCTCCTGATTTGAGACTTAGTAGGGAAAGGGAGAGAAGAAACTTTAAAACTGGAAATAGATAGGGGTGATACACCAAGAATGAATCAGAAACTTGAAAAGAAAATGATAGTTCCAGATCTAACACAATGAAATTTAGATGATTTGGTACACTGTCCAACATATAGGTTAGTGAATTTAATTATCAGGGTTCAACCACAAAAAACTCAACACTTAACGACATACATTTCTCAAATAAGGTTTGATAGATCAGATTTATCAATCTGGAAGGAACAATGAAACATTCACTTCCAAATTTAAAATCAGAATAGAAAACACTTACTAAAGAAG
>MU224038.1:616590-627684 GCA_018584345.1 Thuja plicata
TTTGAATATGTAATAAATTGATCAATACTTAGAGTACATGAACATCTAATAATAAATGTAGTAAGTGAATGTAAATCATCAAAAACTGTAAGATAGTTTTAACTGGGTAACATAAGCATGCAAATTTATGTTTTGGTGCCTATTTGTTGTATGATTGGATTTTGGATAACAATCATAACCACTTTAAGATCAAGATATATCAAAATATATCCTTAGAATTACCCTTGTCCAAAACATAACTCGGACTTCCTTAGAAAGGATTTTTTCCTTGTTTGCTTTATATCACTTGTTTTAGTTATAAAATTTGGACCACACTATGTCTCAAACACCTCATGGAGGGCCTTACACAAGGTCTAAGGCTAGAACACAACCTGATGAGTAATATATCAACAGATTCCCCACTTGGGAAATAGAGAAAGAGAACGATCCTTTTGTAAACACCAGTTCTACTTTGTTCATTGAACAACCTCGTGGGGTAGCTCTTTTCCAAAATGTCACAGAAGAGGAACTAGAGGATATAGAGCAAGATGTTTATTCCACACAAGTAGTTGAAACTGTTGTAGAGAGGAATCCCAAACACTTCTTAGCCATGCTGATAAAGAAGGGAGTCAAACTCCCCGCTGAATTCAGTGTATCAACCATATGTCCTGAAAACCCTCTTGCAGGTCAAAACACTACTCAGCCTCCTCTGATACTGCCTATTGTCTCTCAAATCTTCCCACCATTGGTATTACCCACATTGACACAAACGATACCCAGTCAAACCAATGGCACAAACCAGGCTAGCACATCTTCCACTCAAAGCATAATAGGCTCACAACTGGGCACACCTATGGTTACTAGTATGCTCCCACTTTCAGTCACATGGCTGGGTAAATCAAGCTCTCAAGCTACACTAAACACCAATTGTTCTGAAACTATGTCGCTGCTGCAGTCAATTCATACTAGTCTTGGGATCAACACCTCATGCCCATAGGGATCCATCTCTATAGGTACAACTTATAGTCAATGCCCACCTAAGGCTACACATTTTCCCATTTTGACATCAATCCAACCTCCACAATAGCAACCCCAGCTTCAGTTTCCTCAACTCCAACCCCCGCAATAACAACCCCAGCTTTAGTTGCCTCAAATCCAACCTCCACAATAGCAAGCCCAGATTTAGTTGCCTCAAAACCAACCCCTACAATAGCAACCCCATCTTTAGTTGCCTCAATTACAACCTCAGCAACAGCAACTGCAGCTTCAACCCCAACCCCAGCAATAGCAATATCAACCCCAGCAGTATCAACTCCAGTTTCAATCACAACAGCAAATGCATCAAAACCCACCATGGGCTACTCATGTGCCCCCATTTACAAATCACTCAGTGGGAAATCAATATAAAGTCCCCAGGATGGAATCCTATGTCCCTACTCAAGGGACACAGAGGCGTAGCCTCATACCCACTACAGCACAAAGGAACGTCCTCACACACCAACCTCAATATCAAACGGACATGTTAATGCAACAAATGCAAACCCTTCAAATCCAAATGATGGATATGCAAAATCAGGGGAAAACTAAATCCTACACCGCAAAAGATTTATACCCATACCACTTTGACCATTCTCTCCACATGTCTCCATTCCCAAATCACTTCTCGATACCAAAATTTGACAAATATAGGGGCAATACCAACCCTATTGAACATATCTGAGAGTTTTTTGCTAGTTGCATCAAAGTCACCCATGATGAGACATATTTAATGTGACTGTTCCCACAAAGCTTGGCCGGACCAGCAATGGAATGGTTCTCACATTTACCTCATGGCATTCAGTCTTGGGGAGAACTGACTGAAAATTTCATAGCTCACTTCCATCATAACATCGAGTGCAAGGTCAGCTTCAAGGACCTTTGCGATATCAAACAGAAGGATGGAGAGTCTTTTATGAAGTTCCTACAGAGATGGAGGAATACGAAAAATTGCATAACATATGATGTGCCCGAACAAGACCTAATAGTCATGTTTGTTGACAATCTAATTCTAGACATGTCATTCACAACAGAGTTATAGTTAGCTCCAAACTTCACACAACTCATTGAATGAGGAGTTTGTTGTGAGCAAAACTTAGTCAAACGAGGAATCCTTGCACATCCAACACAAATGAATACAAACAAAAATGCAACAGACAAAGCTAAGTGGCAGAACAAAAACAAAAATGTCACTAGCGATGGTGTCATTAATGTGAAGAAAGCCAACTATGCACAACCCAAGGTGTCACTGCAAGGCGCACCTGTGGCCAACCAAAAACCCATAGGGCCCACTCAACAAGCATACACCCAAAACCAACCTCCCCCTGTACAAGCGGCCACTGTGTCAAACAGTCAACAACAGAATCAATGTAGACCACGGTTTCAATTCCAACAACAAGATTTCACACCATTAGGAGAGCCAATAGAATCAGCTTTATGCAAGTTGATACAATCAAACACTATCACTCTCCTAGAAATTAGGGACTTTAAATAGGATGCAAACAAACCAAGGTGGTATAATGACAAGGACTTATGCGAGTTTCATCAGGTGAAAGGACATAAAACATCTAACTGTTACCAATTAAAACACACTATCCAAGACCTGATTGACACAAGTGTCATCGATGTGACATATACCCAAACCAAAGGCACAACTGATCACACTATCTTCAATGATACCTTTCATTATCACAACAAGAGAAAATCCTCTGGGTTTGGTGGACAGGAAAAACAAGTTAACTATACATATGCCAACAGTGATAATGTTATCAATTGCCTCAATCCTTCAGATAGCCATGTGGCTACTATCACTATCAAAGACCAAGGTAACAAATGTGCTATAACAATGCATCATGCCAGAGTCATCTTGAAAGGAGTACTATCCTCATCTATTGTATCTGCCAATCCTAAAGCAAACTCAAAGACACAACCAATCATAGTGGATCAACTAAAGCGCACACCTGTCCAGATCTCCATGTTTGACCTATTGCGCATATCTCCACAACATAGACTAGCACTTGACCAAGCCCTTCGGAATGTATTTGTCCCAAGGGACATAGCACCCAAGAGCTTCCAAATGATGGTTAACCATATAATTGCTAACAAACATGCCATATTTACGAACCGTGATGTACCGCCGCATAAACCCCTGCACAATGATCCTTTACACTTACTTGTCCAGGTCCACAAAAGCGTTATCCGTAGGGTCCTTATTGATGGTGGAGTTGGGTTAAACATCTATACTCTAAAGTTAATTAAACAACTGGGATATTCAGAATCAAGCATTGATGTCACAAGGCGGATAAATATCAGAGTTTATGATGAAGAGGAAAGGTCCTCTAAAGGTATTATTATTCTACCTGTCTGTATCAGTCTAGTGGTCAAAAACACTCCCTTCCAGATCCTATATCTTGAGTTGGGATACAACATGCTACTAGGGAGACCCTGGATACATGAAATGCAAGCCATACCTTCGACATACCATCAATGCATCAAGTTCCCACACCAGGGAGAGGAAATCATCACAGAGGGAGATCCCAATCCTTTCCAATATTGTAATGTTGTCCAAATCATCAATGATAGCCAGGTACCCTCAAACCAAGATGCAAGCGTCCCATCCTCCTTAGATTCAAATCCCAAGCATGTCACATGGACAGTAGGAAAGATAGCCATTAACCAAGATGCAAGTATCCCCTCCTCTTCAGATTCAAATCTCAAGGATGTCACACAGAAAGCGGGAAAAATATCCATCACCGACAAAGGCTGTGGTGAGTACAGCTATGAAGAGGCTTTCACCATCATGCACATGCCTCAGAGCCTGAGACCTTATGGCATGCCACAACCTATTATTACAATAGAAACTTCGCAACCTGTTCTATTCAGATGTCCGCCCACAACCTTTGTCAGATGGGGAGACATAGTGGAAGAAAAGCCATTTGAACAAGATATCAGTAGTTGGTTATACCAAGACCCACAAGAGACAATCCGACAAACCCTACCCTTGTTGAACTATGGTAATGGTTATACAATGTTACAAAGATTCAGGTATGATGGTACAACTGGCCTAGGGGCAAGACAATAAGGCATAATGGAATTGTCTCTCCCGCCAACCCAAAGAAACATGAGAAGGTTGGGTTATGGACAACAAAGACCTAGTCCTATGATCCAAGACATCCAAGTCGATCAGGAACAAATAGCAGAGATGCATCGGGGGCACAACACAGAACATGTCTTGATAAGCAACATATTAGCACAGTTGTTTCCCATCGAAGAGGGAACCACACAAACTCAAATAGACCTCCACATAGCAATCGATGATAACGAAGGAAGTGAGACATCTGACAAGCGTTCTATTGAGACTGACTCCCATGAGTATGAGTGGAGATCCTTTCATGACTCTGAACCATCGATCCTAGATTATTCCCCTCGGTCAGACACTATCATAAACCTAGAAGACTTATTTGATCAATTGTCCATTGCCGAACAACCCTGCATAGATAAGCATTTCATTTATCAAACCTCAAGTGGTGCATCCATATCATAGTCCAGTTTTGTAGGAACCATATCTATAGTCCCTTTCAATCAACCAGAGTTAGACAACCATGAAAGTATCTATCTTGTACACCTAGAGCTAATAGAGTCGGATCAACAAGGACCCCCTGATTTAGATATCTTCGAGAATGATGAGGCTATTGCTGATTTCATGGGACTTAGGGAAGGCATTCCATAAGGAGACCATAAGGAAGGCTTCTCTATTGACCTCAATAGAGTGGCATATTTCGGGGAGGCAGCTCCTCTTTCCAGTCCACAAAAAAAAAAAGAACAAAAGAATGATAAAAAGCTAAAACAAGATCTATCTTCTAGTGAAAACCTCACTGAGGTGCTAGAAGATGGAAAGAAAGAACTCTCCCCTTGACAGAGGAGAAATCAACATTACTAGCCGAAGAAATAGAGGAAGTCAATTTGGGAGATGACAAGAACCCAAAGAACATATACTTGGAAAAATCACTCACCCCTAAGGAGATAGAATAGTTTATCAGCTTCTTTAAAGCAAGGATGATCAATTTCGCATGGTCCTACTCGGATATGTCAGGGTTAGATCCAGAGCTAGTACTACACCATCTCCTGTTTCTACCCAACGCCAAACCTGTCAAGCAGAAATTTGAGAAAGATGCATCCTCATGTTGCATTGCTAATCAAGACAGAGTTGAAAAAGCTCCTAGATGCCAAATTCATAAGACCAATACCATACGCAGACTGGATCTCTAACTTGGAGCCAGTTACAAAGCACAGTGGGCAGATATAGATTTGCACAAACTTCAGAGATCTCAACATAGCTTGTCCCAAGGATGATTTTCCTTTACCTAACATTGACATGATAGTGGATCTAACCGCTGGACATCAAATGCTATCACTCATGGATGGCTTTTTCGGGTACAATCAGATAAGGATCGCACCAGAGGACCAACACAAAATAGCTTTCACATGTCCTTGGGGGACATATTGTTGGAATGTCATGTCGTTTAGTCTAAAGAATGCCAGAGCAACATATCAAAGGGCTATGATAACTATATTTCATGATCTCATCCACAAAACAATGGAAGACTATGTGGATGACATACTAGCCAAATCAATGCTTTGCAAGGATCATCTACAAGTATTGGGACCAATCTTTGATAGAATGCAGGAATTCAAGGTCTGTCTAAACTAAAATAAATGTGCATTCGGTGTCACAGTAGGAAAGCTACTAGGGTTCATAGCGTCACATAGAGGCATCGAAGTAGACCCAGAGAAAGTCAAAGCAATATTGGACATGCCTCCTCTAATGAATCTGAGGCAACTAAGAGGGTTACAAGGAAGGCTCCAATCAATCAGGCACTTCATAGCTCAGCTAACAGACAAGTGTCACCCGTTCCAACATCTACTGCACAAAGATGTCAAATTCATATAGACCGAGCAATGTGAACAAGCATTCCAAATATTCAAGGACTATCTCCTCAAGTCTCCTATATTGGTGCCACCAATCCAAAGTAGACCATTACTTTTGTATATCTCAGCAACATAATCAGCATTAGGAGTACTCCTTGCACAACATGATGACACAGGTAAAGAAAGGGCCATCTACTATCTAAGTAGAACATTGGTAGGATATGAGCTCAACTATACGCCAATTGAAAAGTCATGTCTTGCAGTTGTCTTCGCTTCCCTGAAGCTGAGACATTATATGTTGAGTCACCAAACCAAGTTGATCGCACATATTGGTCCTTTAAAGTACCTCCTAAGCAAAGCAGTGCTCACCGAATGACTTGCAAAGTGGGTAATGATCCTAAGTGAGTTTGACATTGAGTACATAAACAGAAAGGCCATCAAAGGGAAAGTGATCGCGAATAAATTAGCAGAGGCACCCATTCAGGACCATCAGCCTATTATTTCTGACTTTCTTGACGAATTTATTATGACACTACAACCAACGATTGAGGTATGACAACTATATTTTGATGGGTCATGCACAAACCATGGTGTGGGGGCAGGGATAGTGCTTATCACTCCAGATCATGATACAATTCCAAAGTCTTTCATACTCAACTTCCCATGCACAAACAACATAGCAGAATATGAAGCACTGGTCATCAATCTAAAAATAGCAATTCAATGGAGAATCAAGAACCTTAATGTCTTTGGAGACTCACAGTTGATCATCAGTCAAGTCAACAATGATTATATGACCAAAGATGAGAAGCTCATACCACACAGAGCATAGATGGAAACACTACGCACCAAGTTCCATTACATCTTCTTCAAGCAAGTCCTACGAGCACAGAACAAAGCTACAGATGCGATGGCTACCATAGCATCATTGATTGATATGCCAGACAATGAAACAAGATTCCAATTTCTAGTAGAGCAACTCTTGGTGCCATCACATCAAGCATCTATCACAGAATCAACATGCGTCCTTGTTGGTCCTGAAAATCCATGGTACCAAGATGTCTATAACTACCTTTAAAATAGTGTCTTACCTCCCAACTTGTATAGGAACCAGAGAAATTCCCTCATCTGCCAAGCCTCTAGGTATACCATCCTCTCAACTACTTTATATAGACAAAGTCTAGATGGAATGCTACTATGATGTCTCACTTCCATGGAATCCTAGAAAGCTTTGTACGAGGTACATGAAGGAATATGTGGAACCCACAGAGGTGGCAACAACTTAGCTAAGAAGATCATTCGCATGGGATACTATTGGCCCAAAATAGAGACAGATGCACACAAACATGTACAAAGGTGTAGACAATGTCAGATTCATGGAGACCTCATCCATGCACCAACCCAGGAACTAAATCCTATCACATCACCATTGTCATTTTCCATGTGGGGATTTGACCTGGTAGGCAAAATTACACCTTCTTAAGCAAATGGACACAAATACATCATAGCAGCAACAAAGTACTTCACCAAGTGGGTGGAAGTAATTCCCCTCACTTACATAACTAGAAAGCAAATAGCAATGTTCATACTTAACCACATTATCTGTCGATACGCGATCCCTCAAACTATCCTGACAGATCATGGTACACCTTTCCAAAACAAGGATGTTGAAGAGCTATGTGAATAGTTCCATATCAAGCAAGGGTTCTCCTCATTTTATTATCCTCAAGGGAATAGCCAAGCCGAAGCTACAAATAAGACAATCTTGAAAATCTTGAAGAAAATAGTGAAAGAATCAGGGCGAGACTGGCATTTACAGCTTAGTCTGGCATTACGGGCATACAGAACTAGTGTGAGAACACCTACAGGAGCCACTCCTATCTCCCTAGTCTATGGATTAGAGTTGGTATTACCCCTCAAAGTGGAAATCCCATCCCTGAGGATATCATTAAAGAACCTGGTTTCAGATGAAAACTACAGAGTAGAAAGGCTCAGTGAACTGGAGTTACTAGATGAAAGAAGACAACATGCCTTCAACCACTTACAAGGCTATCAGAATCGCCTTAGAAAAAACTATCACAAGAAGGTGAAGCCACAAATATTTGAGGTAGGAGACCTTGTCCTCATGGAAAATCAAAAGAACCAAGCAGAAAGAGTCAAACCCAAAAAGTTTGAGCCTAACTGGCTAGGCCCATTTGTCATTATCAGCTCTACTCAGAGTGGGGCATTCATACTAGTGACACCAGAAGGAGATCAGCTCCCCAGATACATCAATAGCATGCACCTCAAGAGGTTCTACCCTTGAGGTCTCTATGGTTAAGGCACCTATCTACATATTCAAAAAATACGCAAAAAAATAAATTAAGAAAATACAAAATGTTACCTTGGTGAAAACCTGGCAATTAGGCACCTTGGTGACAAACAAAAAAAAAAGCCAAAAAAGTAAAGAGAAAAAATTTTTCTCTCTCAGTGAAAACCTTGCAAACAAGCACTATTTAGTAGGTACCTTGGTGAAAACCTGGCAAACAGGCACCAAGTGTTCAAATCCAGCTTCACCATCAATGAACTCCAAAAGCTTGAGCACATTTCAAATGCAAGAACTGACTACCCAAACATATCCAAAAGCACACTCCCCTCTAAGCACCAAGCACTTAACCATGGTTAATAATGGTCCACCAGACTAGGGGGCAATTCTAAATGTCCTGAAAAAATCCGTAAAAAATCAGAAAACTCATCAAAAATCCTAAAAAGATCAAAAAATCAAGAAGAAAATCAATCTTCATCAAAAACATTCAAAAATTTGCAAAATCCCAAGAAATAAAACCAACTCAGTTATCAAGAGAGCAAAGGGTGATCACACCCAGTCAATCAATGTCATAATTATGAGCTTAGCAAATTAGCATTGGGCTCATCTGACACAACTTTATCAATCTATCAAATCAATTAGCAAGTGACTGGCGACCAAGCCAATCTATCAAATGTCACAAACATGAGCTTTGTGAACCAGCATGGGGCCCATCTGAAATAGCTTGATCAGCTGCCAACACGATCATAATCAATCAATCAAATCATATCAATTGTCTTACATAGTGATGGATATGCTCAAACTAGATAGGTCAGTCTTATATGAGTAATCTATTACTGAAACCAGACATACTCAAGCAATCAAGCCAATCAAGCCTATCCAAAGAGTCAAACCAATCAAGAGAATCCAACTGCGTCGAGGAACCACCCAAAAATGTTGACTAGGTCAGTCAGTCAGTTAGATGTCAGTCTATATTTCACGGTTATGTTCTTACGCCACTCCAGTATCCACCATGTGAGGAGAGTAGCTATGATAGATCATGACTTATTTTCTTTGATTGTTGTTTGTTGAATGTTCACTTCGATTTTAGGGCCATGATGATTTAAGATAAATGTGGTAGACGTTGTCACTTATCTGGCAGCCACACAGTTCCATGATCTAAGCTTAACCCTGGGAAATAATTGGACATTCCTTCTCTTTTATTTGCTTGTTTGGTTTCTAGAATCAAGAGCTCACTGCGCTATTCAGATGGACTCTGAGTGCGTTGGAGTTCTATCTTGGTTTCTATGGTCTTTCCTTTTATGTTGCAATCAAGAGCTCATGATGCTATCCAAATGGACTCTAGGGGCATAGGAGTTCTTTCTTGTTTTCTCTAGCTTTCCCTTTTCGGAATCAAGAGCTCACGGTGTTATCTAGATGGACTCTGGGTGCATAGGAGTTCTATCTTGGTTTCTTTGCGTTAGTTTATTCAGAGGACAAAGTGGTATCCAGATGGTCAATATCTGGGTGCTTTTGGCTCTCTTTCTTTTCAAACATGGAACATAGCTGAACCTAGATGGTCAATATTTGGGTGAACTAGGTTCTCTTTCTATTCAATCTCTCTACTCCTTCCGCTTATCAAGAGGTCGTGACAGTATCCAGGTGGTATGTGATCTGGATACATTGGACACTCTTCAGAATTTTAGAAAATACCAAAAAAAAAATGCAATGACAAATATTGGAAATAGGGGCAGCAACTTGGGACACTCATCCTTTCTATCAATTCATATCTATAAAAAAAGCAAAAAAAAAATCTTTTTATCATTCCATTCTATTAGATCAATCTCAGAGAACATTTATCCAAACTAACTTCATTCTAATTAACACATGCATTACTCAGATATTGTGTGCATAATAGATTGCATTCATTCCATTTAAGTGCATCAGAAAATGAAAAAAAATATTGTAGTTGCATACATGGTAAATCATAAATCACATGCATCCATAAGAATCTCATATAAACATGCATTGCATCTCCACCATCCTGCATGAACATGTCAGTATCATAGGAAAAGTAAATCATCCATCTACAAGTTGGTATCATAGGAATCATACTGCATATACATCTCATCATCTAAAACCACATCATATAAAATCATACATATAGCAAGTAAACCAATGCACATCATATCAAATCACTAGTTGCATCTCATATAATCAAAATATCTGAGTACAATGAATAGTCGCAAGTCTGAACAAAGGAAGGTAATCAACATATATATCAATAAATATCAGTGTGTCAGGATACAAAAATAGATACTACTCAGAGTATATCAAATGAACATCACTACAAAAATGGTACATGATACATAATGGGTGAAGCATCAAGATCAACATGTGCTACCCCCACCCTCGCCAGGAGGTGGACGAGGGGGTGGCATATCAGAAGCCGATCTCTGTGATGAACCAGGAGCTCCAACACCGCTGCTCTTTGATCTCTGAACCCTGCTAGATCTCTGAGAGGTTGTGTAACTTGGCACTCTCTGCTTGACAGGAATTGCACCCTCATAGTGGCGCCTTCAGTACTCGATCTCTCTCTGCGCATAATGCCCAGATCTATGGTATCGGTCCAGAACATCTTGGTGAGAGGCATCCTGAACACTGTCAATGAATGGATGCACCTTAGCTCGAGCTTGTCACTCCCTGGCCTCAGTCGATGTCACCCTGGCCTCCAACGCTATAGCACGGGCATCGATAAAAGTAAGTCTGGCCTGTAGATCCTGTACCTACTGAGTGAGCCGCTCCAACTCTGAGGAATCCACCTCCATACCCCCCATGGCCACATCCATATCCCCATCCACGGCCCT
>MU224038.1:633814-685734 GCA_018584345.1 Thuja plicata
GGCTTTGCATATTGTAATTCTGAAAGTTTGTAATTCCACATTTGTGGAGATAATAAGAAGCCCATTTTCTGTTCTTGCAAATTATTGTTGCTTCTCTATTTCTGTTATGTGTTTGTGGCATTAAGGGAAGCACCCCTTCATCAAAATTGGGGAGTAGTGCCTGCAAAGAGATCAGATTCAAATATCAGTACCACATCAGATAAAAGACAATGTCACATAGAGCAGATAGATTATAAGAGCAGTAAAGTAACTAAACAAGAGATGCGAAGTAAAAAACAAACCTGCATCAACAGTGGTTGATCGCCATGTCCACGCAAGAGGAAGTAACCCTTCAAACTCAGTACGGGCAGCATCAAGTGATACGACACCACCCCAGACGGCAGAGTCCCTCGACCTATGAGAAAAATAAGCACAAGAATTAGACACATCCTGCCGCTCACCAAATTGACGCAACACCTTGTAGGTGTTGTGAAAGTCAATCATGTGAACATGGTCAGTCACATGACCAATAAGATATCTCCACTGCCGGTAGAAGGGAAGGTGGATGTCCTCTCCATCCCAGACAGGGCAATCTTTATATGGCCTCCATATGAAATAGGGAATCATATCCAGCTGCTAACGCCAATACACCAAATGACCCATGTGAGTTTGAACAATGGCTCCATCATACATATACACATATGGCTTGTCGGCTAGCAAAGCACGTGTATCGACAGGACGGAAAACAACTATGTGCTCCCACACCCATATTTGGAGGAGGGTAGCATCACAGATGAGGGACTTACCATTAAGGTAAGCCGCATGTAACATATGAAAGTGCATATGAGCCAACATGCATGGCTCCCAAGAATAAACAGTATGGTCCCTGATCATATTCTGCAACACAGTACCAAATCCGACAGAAAATCCATGCTGCCGACGATCGAGGCATAAGATGCCACAAATTAGACTGCCTAGAAAGGTGGATAGTCTGTCGAGGCCCAAACCAAATCTAGACCATGGAATATCATAAGCACTAGATAACCTAATCTAATCTCGGGGCAAGCCAGAAAGCTCCGTCAAGGAAACAATACCAGAGCGAGTGGCATACTCCACAAGCGCACCCTGGATCAAAAGTTGGAGGATGCGGTACACATCCTCCAATGTAACAATACACTCTCCAGTGGGTAACCAGAAAGTGCATGTCTTAGAATGCCAATGCTCTACAAGAGTGGAGATTAGACCCCTGTTTGTCGTGATCTTTGGCATATAACATATCCAATACAATCATAAATCCCTAAGAATTGACCTCTCATCCTCTGAGAGCTGGAACCTGTTAACAAGACCCGCCGGCCTCGAATCCTGACAGCGCAGAATCTGCCTGATGAACTGCACACAGAAATAAATCAGAAAAATATCAGTATCAGTCATACAGGAAAGTGCCAGAAACAAGAATATGCAGAAAACAGACAAGAAAATCAGGCAGACAGTTCTAAAAAAGCGATTGCAGCAATAAAACACTTCAATGGCGGTCCACTTATGCGATTGCAAAACATCATTATCAATTACAGCACACAAACCTCAATTGTGGCATCCAAACAAACAAAATGAGGTACACTTATCAAATGCGACACTTGACCGACAATTGCGGCATTCAAATCGCAATTGTGGCAAAACCACAGACGATTGCAACACCATATGCAGAAATTAAAAAAAATAAAAAATTCAAAGCAATAAATAAAGGCATTAATAACATGAATATCAAGAAAACTCACCGGACGTCCTGCGCCAGCTGGTCTTTGATACATCTGGACCCAGTCAGATATGTGAGTGACTCCAAGTAGGCCCACCATCGCACAAAAACAGGAGGAAAAGCACAGAAAACTAAAGACTAACTCACCAGGAAATCAAGAGCTCCAAGAAGGCAATGTGACAAATGAATGACTCTCTTGGCTATTTATAGGGGTTCCCACAAACCCTAATTTCACTAGGAGGTCTGATTTTTCTTCTCGGTCCCCGAAAACTTACACAGGCAATATCAGGGGCAATATAAGGCATTTTTCAAATCAGTCAGCTACCCAAATTCAAAAATGGCAGTTTCAACAAATTAACGCTCATGTCGAGACTTTTCTCTCAAATTTGTTGAGGGGGCATAAATACACCTACTATTGCTGGGGTAAGCTGGGGCAGGATCAAATATGAAATTCTTTGACACAACATGATGAAACACATTGTATCAAAGAGGGGCAAATGTAGACACCCTAAAATGGACATACTTGCGGCTTTACATTAAAAACACTAATTTTCATCTATTAATTAATGGTTTTTTAATCGTTAATTAAATTATCTATTTTCTTCTAAATTCATTTCCCAAATCATCTAATCAAATTCTCAAAATTAATTATATAATTAATTAACCTTAATTGATTAATTACCATTAATTAATTAATTAAACTCAATTTCCTATAGTTTAAATTCAAATATTTAAATTTAATAATTAAATTCTTCCAATTAAATTAATTTAATTTCATCAAATAAAACAATTTTAAATAAAAAAGAATTCAATTATCTCACATGTTGAAAACATTAATTAAATATTCATTTTTCTTCAAAGAGATAACTCCAATCAGATCACATGGGTTACTCCACCCATCTCTCTAGTTCACATGGGTAACTTCACCCACCTCTTCAGTTCAAAAAGGTAACTCACAATTAGCTCTTCAGTCAACCAAACTTTGTCTCCTCTTTACAAATTGAAGAGGTGGAGTTTACTAATGGCTTCTCCAGTTCCCTTTGATGTCAACCGTTCATCTCCCTATCTCTGGGATTGATCTCAACCGTTCATTTCATCCCCAATTCCTATATAATAAACCCTTCATAACCATTTGAAAGATCTAGGATTTCAAGCTCTTGTGTGCCATTACTATGTCAATTTGGTTCTAGCATTCAAGCCATCTTGCGATCACACACCCGTTTCAATTAGCAAATTCTCGACGCTTCTCAAGTCATAGACGCTGCCCACATCAATATTGAACATCAAAAACAGCGTTTTGGAAGTAGAGAGAGACAATAGAAGCTTCAAGCACTTTGGGGTTTGCATTCATTTGTTTTCCTTTCTTTGCTTATACATTTTATTGATTACGTTTCAAGTTATTTGTTTTAGTAGTTCTTGTGTATTTGATTTATATCATTTGTAAAACCTTTGCTACTAACGCTCGCCTTTGGAAAGCTTGAGAACCACGAATCACAAAGAGAGGCGTACACCTAGATTCATCTTTTTTTGTTTCAGCTCCCTTACATTTGTAAGTCCTTTGCAACCTTTCAAATTCTGAAGTAATAGAATAAAATTTATCTTCTAAGAAGTACAAATCCTTTAGAATAGATTTGAGAAGTTTTCTTTAACTCTCAGTCTTAGAAGCTAAATTCCTTGTTTCAAACAGATTGTTTTGAGTATCCATTAAGTACTCCCTACCCAGGAAAACCCTAAAAGAAGGGTACGACTCTAATACCAATTGTTAGAGTACAATATCACTGAAAAGGGGGGGAGGGGAGTGAATCAGTGATATAGAATAGTGGATCAATTTATTCAAAGCAAGACATGCACATAAATTTGTAACACAAGGTATGTCCTAAGTGGAAACCCTCTTGGGGAATAAAACCACTCGAAGTGCCTCATTGGCTTAATCTGAAATATCTTTTTACAATCTACCTCATTGGTTGTATAATTGTCTCATTGACAATGCTATCTCACTGATCGTCTTTTATGCCTCACTGGCTTTTACAACTCATTACAACTTTCAATACATACAATGTCATAAAACGTGATTTTGTTATAGTCACTAAACCCCACTAGTATAAATTACTGAACACACATAGAACTCTATGTTGAATAATTTATAATAACTATCCCCTCAATTAGGTATTTCTGATCAAAGTATCCGATTATGCACAATTGATAATAATGTATTTCATCAAATCCAAAAATCCCTCTCTATCTACATAATCACATCAATCTGTCTCTGCTTAATATATAGGACCAATACTTTTAAACTGTTCACAAAATTTCCTTCGCAACCATAATTATAGTTTACTTTGCCTTCATTGTATGATATTGATATCTGTTAGAACATCTCTATCGACAACCACTATAACTTCCCAATGTCGTGCCCTAACGGACATAGCCCTAGCTCGAGAGAGCTAGGGTTTCTCAAATAAATCTAAATTATGCTTTGTGTTATGAATACCGAAATGGTATTAACTTACAAACTCAACCTTTTACCACATACAACGTTGATAAAGATGGCATCATAATTGATGTTCATTAATGCTCCATTAATCGACACACACTTAATACAAGTACTAAGTGTTGTGTTAACACTTTAATAAAAATAGATGCCATCACATGGAGGATTGCTAGGTGGCCAACCAAAAGGCCTAGCTAGCATGATAACTTGTGAATTCTATGGTTACAACATTAATGACTTTAAAATGAATAATTGACATCACCTTACAATCACCTTGATCCTTTAAACATATACAACTGATATACAATTTTGAACGTAAGAATGGTGTCTTTAATACAAACTATAATATATATATATATAAGTATGTTCACATGAGTCTGATTTTGCAATGATGATCATTGTAACAAACTCACTGATTGTAACGACTATGAAATAATACGGATCAAAACAAGTAATATATCTATGATATCCTTATAACTAAATAACGCTACGATGTTCACTGACTATGATGAAATACAAAAACTAAAGTGTAATCATATTGATAATATCAAACTGATTGATACCAAACTGAACTAGGAGTATAAAGGATGACACTTTATGAAAGATGATGCAATATGTTACAAACTGATCACATAACCATCAAATTGTTATGACTCTCACACTTATCAAACTGTTCACAAGATGAAGATGTTCTAATCTTTCAAGACAATATTATTACTAAACTAGAGATCAACAATTCTTATCACATTGATCAAACTGAACATCGTCATCATAATAATGCCATACTGTTAGTGTGTTTGGAAACAAGGACAACAAAGGTGAGGAGCAATGACCCAATGTAGAAAAAACCACAGTGAGAATTTTACTCGCAATATAAATAACTACATTACAATGTTTGTTTTAGGCTCTTTGCCATGGAAGTGCACTGCTCCTTGAAGGATTTGCATGCTAAGACACACTACCTCAGAGAGAGATACCAATTTTCATAAGATACCAAAAGAACAAACACTCTTATTTCAAGCACAAGGAAATGTTGAAATGAAAGGATACAGGATCTCCTAATCAAATGTTGGAACAGATTTGTCAATCTCACACTCTTCCACCTCTACTCTTTAAAATTCTTATTATATTAACTTCACATTCAATCCCAGATCAATCCACACACATCTACTACAATTACACACTCATCTTATCTAATCACACATCTATATATAATAATTTGATCAATCAAAATTATAACTAGGTCAACCACGATAGATATAAGCATAATTTATACAAAGTCTACCACCTTGAGTATTTAAATCCAATGTGGTCTACCCCAAGAGATAAAGGGGATCCAAACACATTTCATAATATATCTCCCATAAATGATTTCATCTAAGCACAAGCATCACAAAAACCTCCAAGGTCGGAACCAAATGTAACATGTATAAAAATCATTAAAGCATGTTAACGAGTTGGCCCCCAAAAAATCTCCAATGCATAGGATTTCATGTGAAGCATGGCATACCACAACATGACCTATTTCAATCCCTTAACTCATCCTCCAAAGCATATCTAGACCAATAAGTCATAAATCAATTTACCACAATCAACTAAGTTAGCCAAAGACCAACATAGACAACAATATCACACTCAATTCAATATAACTTAACTTGCGAAGCAAACCAACATAGGATATATAAAATTGAACATTTCACAAATGTAAGAAGCATGTCCACCAAATCGTACAACCTAAATTAACAATGTGGAGCAATGCAAAGCATTCCCCAAACCTATCTTGACTATTCCTGACAACCAACCTTACTATCAACAAACAACAAAATACAACTTCTGCCTCTGAATTTCCATGGACCTGAAATATGATACTGCGATATTCATAGACCATACATTACAACACCAAAACTGAAATCCATCAAAATATTACGTGGAGGAATGTAAAGCATTCTCCTATAAGGACTTCAAATACTCTCCCTGCATATTCCAACTTCCCATATTTCCATCTTCTAGATACACAAAATACTAACTTGTTATCACCACCAGACATTAGAAGAACCTATGAACATACAATACAACACTTCAAATACTCATTCTTCCATATCAACCATCAAATACTCTTTCCCATACATCTCAACATTCCATAACACAATTCTCCATCATATAGAATACTAAACACAACTCTCATGCTTCTCTTCATTAGGTACTCTACTTCATTAGGTTGACATCAGTGCACATAGCTTGTTGACATCAATGACTTCACTACACCCATTTAATGCTAACATACCCTAAATACATTAAAATCCTAGAACTTGCATCTCTCCAAGATGTCCCATTTCCTAATATTTGAAGGCAGGAATGGTTTAAGTGACTTTCTATTTGTATTAGGTGGAACAAGTGAAGGATCATAGCCCAAACCATTCCTCAAAGGCCTTTTACCAAGCTCATCAATTGTAAAGGAGGGGCATGATTGTTTCTCCATTGATGACAAACCTTGGCACATGATCTTGAGGCAAGAAGGGCGATGCAAATCAAATTGATTTGTGTTGGATTTGCAAACCCTACATTTGATCATAGGAGATCCACAAAGCTCTTCCTTCTCTTTGACCCAATGTCCAGGCTAAGGGAGTTGACACAACTTGCATTCGAAGGCCCATTGTCCAGAGTATGTTTTCCCTCAAATCCATAACCACAAGCACTATAGCAATGAATGTGCATAAGGACGAGTAAAAACACAACATAATATTGCAAAGTTTTTTTATTATGTTAAAATTTGAGGGTAAGCAATCTCAATTGTTTTTTTTTATCGATAATTTTATATATTACATTAATATTAAAATAATATGTATAATGCATAGTTAGAAAAATAAAGTATCAAACCCTAACCCCCATTACACTCATGCATATACTACTCTAGAAGAGGGTTCCATCAAACCACCCTGCAAATCATTTTCCCCAACCAGCTACCCAAACCACCCTGACAAAGATTTGTAATCAATTTACAGAGTGCCCAAAAAAGAGGGATTTTTAATCCCTATATATGTATACCACGTCAATTTTTTTTGTGTTCTTTTCCATCAAATACTGTTGTCATTCCAAACCGCAGGTCTTCGATCTTCACCACCCAAAAAGGTCCGTTGCAACGTCACAACTCTCCATCATTTCTCACCACCCTTACCAGAGCTAGTCGCCAACCTTACCCATACCCCATTGTTTCACCGAGTCCTCCTTCGCTGTAGCACCACCAGTTGTGCAAACCCCCTATTCAACAATTCCAGCTCCTTGAGCTCAAATTATTTGATCTTCTGGTAAAAATCCTCCCACTCCACACACCTCTTTTCCAAATACTTCTCCTTGTCCACAATGCCTGGCCAACGAACAAAAGGAATAAGCCCAAACTCTTACACTTTTTGCAGGTCCTCGATACCCTCAGATACATCAAATCCCCTGCCTGGGACTGCCTGTTCAAAAATGTGGTCCAATCCCAGAAGCATATCCTCCTCAACCAGAGCCCTTACCACCCACTTGATAATCTTTGCATTCTCTGCAAGTTCCAATGCCCACCCCAATACAATGCTCAAAATGTCAACATTGATTCGATATCCGTGTTTCACAGTAACAAACTCCTCCCCAAGCAACTTCAACATTGCCTTAAAAACTACCTTGTCCTTGTAGCGACACATTCATTTGAGCCTCTACATTTTCACATCCCAAAAAAATCTTGTTGCTGCCGTGTTGCGAGGAGAGTGAAGGTGGACTCCATCCTTGTCGTAGCACCCAGAACAATACAACACATCGATAATCCGTGTCCTCAAAAAATAGAAAATGCTGCCATTTAAAGCCACCAGATCATTCATCCAAACCCCGTACACCTAAAACATTCACTTCAATTACCACAATCCTTCAACCACATTAATTCATCATTGATAAAGTTGTTGTCATCACTGTCTGATGCAAGACTAAGATCATGAAAATCTTGCTGACGCACTTCACCAACTTCAAACATCAAGGCCCATTTGGAGAGGACATCCACCATCTCATTGCCTTGCCTAATAGTATGTGAAGATTTAATTTTTTCAAAATGTGGTAACTCATTTTGAATGACATTGATAAATTTTTGAAGATGCCAAACTTGGAAAGATCCCGCTATGATAGCCTTCATCACCACTAACGAATCCCCTTCTAAATGCAACCATTTTACTCCTAATCTTCGACCCATTCTAATTGTCTGTATTATAGCCATAACTTCAGCTATATTATTAGTCCCATCATGGATTCATTTCACTTCCAATCTCAGTATATTCCCACCACAGTCCCGAGCTACATATCCTATCCTTGATGGTCCCGAGTTTCCTTTTGAAGCCCCATCAAAGTTGATCTTTATCCATCCTTCCTCAAGTTTGTTCCATTTGATTGCATCTTTATAACTATCTTTTTTGGCCGGATACACCCAGCTAAGCCCATTAATGGGCCTAGCAATCTCAATTGTTGATGTAGTAGAAAGTAACCTCTCGAGGCTGAAATCTTGGTTTTAGGCTCTATAGGCAAGAAGGCCTATCATTTCACTAAAGAGTCACCCCTAAATTTGCAATCTCAATTATGGACGCAATAGAGAGTAACCTTGTGAGGTTTGAACCTTGGTTGTAGGCTCTATATGCAAGAAGCCCCACCATTTCACTAAAGGGTCACCCCTATTTAAGTCTAGTTTTAAAACCATGGTCCCCTTCACTTTTTTTTGGATGGAAGATTTTATATCATTCCTAAAGAATGTCTAGCTACTTGACGAGAGCCTTTAGGCTAAAACCTCTTTGATGGAGAGCTAAGGAAGGATTCACGAGTATCCATTATGCTAATTTTACCTAGTACACAATCCCAACCTCATCCCTTAGGATATTGAGACCATTCACTCATTCACTCATTCAAACTTACTTTAACAAACTCATTCAAACCATTCAACTTCATAAATGAATGAGAAAACCCATTACGACACCCTAACTATTAAATTAATTGAAATTTAGTTACATTGATTTACAATACCATTGACACTTTAAATTACCGTAGGGTGAATTTCAAAATGGAGGAAAGCCCGGCGGCGCCTGCCTTATTATTACTTTTGTTATAAGTTTTTGAGAAAAAAAAATTTAAAATGAAATTAAGTTGACCTCTGTAGGTAGTTGGATCTTAAATAGCTCATCTTCAATGAATAAAATATAATTTAAAAAACTGTAACTGGTGTACCCAAGAAAGCGACTTTCAATCAGACAACAAATTCTTTTTCTTTTGTTTACAAGAAATTCCACGGTGTTGCTAATAATTATAAAAACAAGACAGGACATCCACGACGGATCTCTCCAAATGCTGCGCTCCAGGGCAAAGACCATCCACCATTTCCCATTTCATTAACAATGAATATGAAGTTTCATAATGATCTGTGAAAGGTGAATTGATCTAACATAAAACAAAGAAGAGGGTTGTTAAATGGGTGTGTTGCTGTTGGTAGCAATAGCATTTCCATGCACAGTGGCGGCATCTGGGCTGTCATTATGGCATGTTTACAACCACCTTCGGAATTACAGGGAACCCTCATATCAGCGCTACATAGTTCGTATCATCTTCATGGTGCCTGTATGTGTTCATAACTTCCGCGATTCTACTTTTAATTTTCTTTAAACCCTTTTTGTTAATTGCAGAGTTCAAATTGTCTTTGTTTCTAAATTTTGAGTGTTGTTATGGGCAACTTCAACGCTATCTGGTTTAAGCGTTAAGTACATTGTCAGAACTTAGTCTTGTAAGCATGGGTTTAGGTTTAATATGGCTCAAATTGTTAAGACTGCGATCTAAGCTTGGAGTACATTGTTGGGATTTGTAAGAATGGGTTATGCATATCAATTTGCATTGCAATTGCATATTACTGGAGATATTGGTCGCTTTACTGTGGTCGGAGGATTTGGAATCGGGTCAGGTTCCAATATATTTCGTAATTGTCACACCACAACATCATTTTTTGGTTGCTGAAGGCACGGGTTGTTTTACTGTGATGGGAGGATTTGAATCTGGGTCAATTTTTAATATGTTTTGAAATTGTTACCCTGCAGCCTTGCTACATAGTTGTTGGGGATATGGATCATTTTACTATGACAGAAGAATTTAAACCTAGGCAATGCTCCAATATATATCGATATTGTTACATCAAAACCACTTTCTTTTATTGTAATTTGTATGTTGCAACCTTGCCAAATGATTGTTGGAGATATGGATCAGCTTTCTGCCGTGGAAGGATTTGAACCTCGTGATCATTACAACACAAGCTTGCAGTTTAGTCGTTGCAGTTATAGATTGCCTTATTGGAGTGGGGGTATTGAACCCGCATCATGCTCCAATATGCTTCTTGATCGCTACAGCACAAGCTTGCCTTTCTATTGCCGGAAATATGGATTACCTCAGTGGGAGGATTTGAATCTGAGTCGTGTTCCAGTAGACCCCGTAATTATTACATCATAACCTTATGACATAGTCACTGGAATTATAAATTTCACAATTTGGGAAGCTGGATTTGAACCTCGGTCACACTCTTACAAATGCCCCATGACCATGGCGCCATAAGTTCTTGGACCATTTTAAATATTTTGTTTCAATGATTCAATCAGATTTTTTATCTTACATTTTACTTTTTGTTTGTTGCAAAATACTGTCAAAATTTTGCATACATGCTAATATTGACATGTAGGAATTTGATACTATTTGAACCAAAATTTGGGGCTTAGAACAGATTCATATTGGAATATTCAGCATTTAGGCTTGCATTTCTCATAGACTTGGCTGGTCCCACTGTTACAGTTAAAACTGCAATTTTCAAGTTATGAGGTTTACATGTTCTAGCAGAAGGCACACACCAGTATCAAATATCCTGTAATTGAAATCCTTCAAAGAGGCTGAGCACTGGGATCCTGCAATTTGTCACAAATGGAAGAATATTGGAAACAAGGACACATGTTCTAGCATAAGTCACAATCCGGCAGCAAAGATCCTGTAATTGAAATCCTGCAGAGTTGGGGGCATGGGATCTCCAAATTGTCGCAAATGAAAGAATATTGGACACGAGGAACATATTTTGTCTAATAACTTACTTTAACACAGGTAATGCATTTTGTAATGTGGTCTTTGTTGGGTAGGAAATGATGTTCCGGGGACATGAGCATAACATTATTTTCATTATGCAGTAGCCCGATCAAGGGAGCTTTCCTAAATTGTCATTACCTTGGAAGGTGTCGGGAAGTAAATTATGAAGGTCTTTGCAGTGAAATGGTGCCTCGGATATTCATGTTTGAGTGCTACTGCAAATTTTAGGAGACTTGGTTGCTGGTCATTAAGTTTCTTACTCACAGAAAATTGTTCCTGTAATGTGACGTAGCAATAAAACTCCCAAGTGGGTGCTACAAAATTTCAGCTTCTTTCCACAGAATTGGTAATCGTCCTCAAACTAATGGAAATCTTCCTCCTAATTGATAGTTACTCCAATATTTTGAGGAAGGTTCCAAGTTTGCATATGAATAATGAATTGCCTATCATGGGACCACCTGGGGAAAAAGAATTGGAGTCATAGCTTCCTCTTTGGGATCACTGTCTTAATTAGTTGAGGATCATGGGGGATGAATCACTGCATCTTTTTACCCTGGTATCCATGCATGGAAACAGTACGAAAACAAAACAATGAAAGCAAATGAGATGAAGAAAAATAGGAAAAAGTTACATCGCTACAAGTCCAAGTTATTTTTAAAATATAACAACTCCCAAATGATAACCACCATAGAATTCCAAAAATTAAGTTCTTTTATAGACTTGTATGAGATTTGACCGATGCAAATTTTAGTTCAGTAAACATCAAAGTTAATAGGTAAGCAATAAAAGGAAGTTGTTGTAAATCAATGCCGCTATAATCGTCTGTATCTGGATGCTTATCAATATCAAATCATTATTATCAGCATTATAATCAGTTTCAGAATTGGGAACACAAGGTAATGATGCGGCTTAATTTTTTTTTATTTCAATCACCATAAATTTGAACACATGAATATGAGAGGCTCTTGATTCACTGATTCTAACTTGTTTCTTTGTTTTGAGTGAGCAAATTTAATTGTGATCCAATTCCTTGCAGAACCAAGCAATCTGATGGGGTTTCTCAAAATGTTAGTATAAAAAATTACATGTCTGGTATTTTTCTTATCAAGCTCCATAAGCTATCCATCAAGAATATGGTGCAACTTGAACCTTGTTATCTTTAATTGCTTGATGAACCAGAGACTGATTTGTTGAGCCTCATAGGGTTAAAGGTGGGTGATAGATTTACACTGGATTTACTCATTTCTCAGTTTGGAAAATCTTCACGTATTATATTCCGGTTCTTCCAGTTCTTTCATGATTTCTTAATTTGTAGGCATTCTGTGCTGATTGCTGGATTAAAACAACTCCGCATTCAACTAATAATAGTTACTTGAATGTCTATTAGAAGCTTTTGTTTACTTAATAATAGTTATTGAATAGTTCCTGCAGAGACATATTTGATGCATGCACATTTACAATAATACAGAGTATTCCCAAAAACAAAGATGCTATACTGATATTCTTTGTCGCAATAATTCTAGTATCTCGGAAGACTAATGCATCTTTGAAAGAAAATCAAACATAGAGAAAATACCAGAAGCTCAGAGAATGGAACAGAAAAGCTTTCTGTGCTTGCATCATTTATATCAGAAATGAATTTGAAGGAAACACTTAAGAAACAGAAGTGACCAACTTGTTGATGTTAAATCTTTCAGAACTGGTTTATCAACGAACTTGACATTGCCACTTGTTCTTGTAACGTAGAGTGTGATGTTTCAATACATGACTTACATTTATGATTTTTTTCTTGACTATTTAATAATTAATTTGATCAATTAATTCTGGGCTTAACCAGGCCCAGCCTGTGGACCACATAAGGTGGGTCCCATTGTGTTTTAAAACACACGCCCCATTGCAATTGGGGACCCCCACTTTTTTCGCTTAGCAGGTCGTAGTTTGTTTAGTTTGGCAGTGATTTTGAAGTCTCATCGTTGAAAAGGCTAAGTTTGAGCAAGGTCTTAGAGGGTATAAGTCAATCCTTAGTTGCAAATTCGGATCTAGGATTGAGTTGATGATTTCAATTGCTCAAGCACTTGGTGAATCTGAAAATGCAAGTTGAAAGTCATAGGAATGTCTAATGAAGAGTGAAATCTCAATTTGCATCTTGAATGCAATTCTCTTGCAAATGCACAATCTCAAACCTTGTCAAAACTCTGATTTGCAAATTGGTGAAGATGTTTTTAGGAGAGGTCAAGTGACGTTTTGATTTCACATGATAAAATTGCAATTTCCAAAACAGCGAAGGCAAATCTCGATCATGAAGAAAAGGGATTTAGATGTGAAGGATTGGAGGCAATTTGAGTGTTGACGAAAACTAAAGACAACGCTCATAGCAAGATAATTTTGGATTTTGCATCTTTAAGTTGCTGAACACTTGAAAAGACCTTTTGAAAACCAGAGTGCAGATTTCCAAGAGCAGGTTGGAATCTGACCTTGTCTAGGAACAAAATTCCGACCAGTATATTTGATTAGAAATCTTGAGACAAGTTCACATCTGGGCTTAGCAATGAGGTTCCCAAGCATGTTCAATTTGATCTCCATGTCTTAAGCAATCGTCAAAACAAGAATGAAATCTGATCTGAATCGGAAAGTAGGAAATCTGAACAAACAAGGGAGAAATTTGATTTTTAATGGCAAAGTTTTCAGCAACTTAACAAGTGTTTTTGGCCTCATTAGAAAATTCCAAGGGTAGGTCGGAATTGATTTTCCCTTGGGATAAATTCCCAAAAGGAGGTCGGAATCCGACCTCCCTTTGGGAAAATTTCCTAAGGACCCAAAGAATCCTGCCCAGTTATCAGGTGAAATCATGAAAACCAAGACAGGAATTCATTTTGTTTAAGAATCCAAGGCCTAAAATCTGTGCTATCCAATGAAGAAGAACCAAACTGATTGCAATGATTTGATTAATTGAAAGCATGAAATGAAACACATTTGAAGATTTGATCTGATTTATGCCAACAGTTCAAGATGAAATAAGAGATCCAATGTGCGTTTAGAAGAAAAATCCAACGAATTCAAAGTCAGATCTGGAATTGGTAATGACAAGTTTCAACACTTACAGCAAATTTTATGTGATTGACCTCTTGGAAAATTCCAAGGATAGGTCGGGTTCTGACCTTCCCTTGGAACAAAATTCCAAAGGGGGTCGGATTTCCAATCTCCCTTGGAATTGAATTTCAAGCCCCCTTTGATTTCCGCCTAGGTATTGGCACATGTTTTCTAATCCAAACCAATATTGATGCCTTTGAAACCTGAACTCAATTGTTGTAGTGGAGAAATCTGGGCGTGTTGACATGAAAATGCAAATGTTTATGATCAGATCTGAAATGATCAAGTCAAAAGCCATGCAAATAAGGGAGAAAGTCAATTGGAAAGTGAAAAATAATCAATTTCCAAGTGTGAAGATCGAACAATTGAATGAAGAAACCGAGTTGCAAATCAAAAATTCTGAAAGAGCAAGGAGGAAATCACTGTTTTTTGAACAAATACACAACTTACTAGCTTTGGAATAAACTCCAAAGGCAGGTCGGAATCCGACCTTGCGTTGGAATAAGTTTCCAAACTCCATGTGATTTCTTCTCCTTTTGCAAACATTTTCAATCAGGCCCAAGTTGCTAAGCAAGATGCAAATTCAATGACAATCAAGACAAATTGGCCAGAGGAGTAAATTATTTTGCAAATTAAAAAAAAATTAATACAAGTTGGCCTTGATGGAAATCAAACAAATTGCAATTGGAATTTAAGCCTCAATCAAGTTAGCCACCCTAGAAGAGACATGCCTTTTGGTTGAAACACATATGTATGTGTTGGCTAAAAGTTTTGTAAGTCACTGTGACCACAACTTACAAAGCCGTAACTTTAGGCAACGTCAAGTGAGATTACTCTCTCTTCTCAGCAATAGGGGAGGCTCCTTTCTTACCGTAGGTGGCTCCAACAAGGACTTAATTGGAAATTACAAAATAGGGCAGTTCTATTAATCTATTCCTCTTTTTTCAGGGATGATTTTACAAACAACTTACCAACAACACTAAAACTTAACAAAATGTACCTGTTGCTATGATAATATCGATGGCTCGTGAGTTGACATAAGAACAACACATAATACACCAATCTACTTTTATATGGTGGAACAGTTGCAGAAACCCAAAGTCTTCTGCAGTTATCCCGAATGATGATTTAACAACTTGAATAAATGGTAAGTCCTAAAGTCTCTTACCAAATACTCACTAAATTCTATGAAATTACATAACTCTGAAGCACAAAGTCTTTCAGCCTTAAGTATTTGAAGCTACTATCAACTATATCAATTTGCCCTTATGCAGCACAAAGTCTCCAAAAACTCAAATTGAACTATAACTCTGAATGCAATATGCAGCTCAAAGTCTGCAAGATTGAATTCAAATCCCTCTTGAACAAAGCATAGAACTCACAATCAACTTATGAAAATGTCGTCACATCACAGTTTGGATTGGCACAAAGTCTCAAAACAACCTGCCTCTTTTGTTGAAAGCAATTTAATCTACATTCAAGCTTAAAGTCTTAGAGTGCATATACAAATAGGCATAGTTTTCTTGCATTGCCAAAAGATGAAAATTACAATGAGCACCCTCCTCTATTTATAGACGAGGGACTGAGAGCGAAAAGTGAGAGAAACCCAACTAATTGAGACTTATTCAATAACTAATTATCTACAGTTGACTTATTCAACATTGCAAGCCCTAATGTCCTGCAATGTGATTACATGTTACAGCTTTGCAGGTGATACTATTACATGTAATTACATCTTCTTTTACACTACATGTAATTTGTCGAAAACAAATTTGCATGATGAAAATAAATTAAGTGTCTAACAAGACACGACTCCTATTACATTACACCATCCTTTGTTGGTCTTTATGTTGCTACAGGATGCTCCATGATTGATGTGTTTAGGTTTGGTGAAAGCATCTCGAACCGGAATATGAATTTGCATCCTTGATTGTTCTGCATCATAATAGTGGTTACTGGGAAAGCATCTTTGTTTCTTTCCATCTCTGTCTTGAAGCATTCTATGCCCTCATCATTTCATCACCTTTCTCCTTCTTCGTAGGCTCCATCATGTGGTTGTTCCTGCTTCATATACTTCTGCAACCTTGGAATCCATAATCGGGATTTAGAAACCCAAGTACATGTTGGGAAGAACACCATATGCCGTATGAGAAGAACCAAATTTTGGGAAGATCATTAGCTGCAACACAAATTTGCTACACGAGGGGAAGTGTTAATTCTTTAGGGAAAGTTCTCTCTGCATAGCCGAGGTGGGGAGCTCAAAATGTAGGAACTTCAACATGGATCATTGAAAGCTTCATGATCTTTAAGCTTGGAAGAACAACTGGCATCTTTGTTGAATGTTCACTGTCTTTCACCTCTTCTAAATCAAAAGGAGAATTTATCCTTTTGTTCATTGGCTGAAAACTTTGACAACTCTATTTAGTTTTTTCTTTTCTGAATTTAGAATTCTTAACTTTCGCTGTGAGAGAAGAAGAATTACAAAGACTCCTCAACTTCTGAATTTAAACTTTTACAAAACCACTGAAAGAAGGAGATTTCTCAAACTCAAATTCCATTCTCCATAAATGCGAACTCCAGATCTAGAAAACTTCTTTGACAAATGGCCATGAATGAGAGAAGAAATGCTTGAGAATAGCATTCCAATGACTGGTTCAAACTTGCAAAACGTGGTTTTTGGTTGGGAATGCAAGCCACAATGCAATAGATGTAAAAAACGACGCCTATAGAAGAAGAATGCTGTTTTTATTGATGAAAACAAGCTGCAAATCTCTGGCCTTTGCCTTTGGACGGGTTTCTCATCTATCATTGCAAGTTTAAAATCAACTTCTTCCTTTAAAAACCACGTTTTATGCCCTAGACGAGCTTTCCATTAAACGCTGCAAGTTTCAATGAGACTCTTTCTCATAAAACGGACTTGAAATGCCCTAGACGAGCTTTTAAAATGATAATGCAAGTGCTGGGAGTGATTTGCAAGTTTGAATGTAAAAACAATCATGACGGGCTTCAGCTATCGAAGTGCAAGTTTAAAACAGCCTCTTCTTCAATAAAAATTGATTGAAATGCCCTAGACGGGCTTCTTTATCAACGTTGCAAGCTAAGAAATGCAAAAGAATGATAAAAACGGGTTTCAACAATAACAAAACATGTGCAAATGCCGTTTTAGAGCAGCGACGGGCTTTTAGAAGCAACATACATATGCAATGCTTATTAAAAATCGCCGCCTTGTTGCTTTAAACGGGTTTTTGACATTCATTTGCATTTAAAATAACCACCAAATGTACTCATACAGCCAACGACGGGCTTTTGGAAGCATATTACAATTCGAAAATGCTTCTTTAATGGTAAATACTAAAAACGAGATTAATAATATGTAAAACACATAAAAATCGCCACTTTTGGACAATGACGGGATTTCAAAATGCATTTGCAAGACTTTCTTCATTACACACGGACTTTAGGATGGCATTCACAAGTCAAAACATGTTTATTGTTAAAACAAAAACTAACACTTTGCAAGTGAACTTAAAAAGCCCACCATAAAGTATAAGTTTAAAACCATCTTTTGTTTCAATAACGGGTTTATAAGTCATCTTTACAAGCATATTAACTCTAAAAAGAAAACATGTAATGAGACTTAAAAAGCCCACTAATACATTAAAATCTAATTAAAGTCCACATATTTCCTTTGCAAATATGTAATGGTGGAGTTTTAATTCCAGATTGCAAGTAACTGATACACAAGATCTTATGTAATGACCAACAAAAATCCTACTTACAAGACTTAAGAGACCTCGGTGGACTTTTGCTTCCACATCGCAAGATTTTAAACAAGGAATGAAGACTTGCAGTCAGGCTTAAAAACCCCACCTGCAAGTTACTTAATTCCTCATTATCTCTTGAAATATAGCTCCGATTTAGGTCCAAGATAGCTCAAAATGAGCAGAATTCAAAATGCAACAAAACCAGGGTAAAAACAAAACCGAAAACAAACCAAACAACCAAGAAAAATCAAATAAAGACTCAAAGGATACCAAAAACCGAGTACTTGCAGTCAGGGAAGAAAAGTTTTTTTGCAAGAAATGCAAAGGAAAACTCGACGGAAACCTTCAAAAACGACATCTGAAGGATGAAAAACTAAGGCCAAGGCATGGTGTAACCCATTGCCTTCGAAATTTGATCTCAAACTGTCTATCTTAAAAAGAAAACCATGATTTTGAATCGAATTTCGCATGGGTTGTCTCAATTGAGAATTCAAATTTGAGGACAATAGCTGGCTTTGACTGGGGAACTACCTTCAGTTGCAGGAACAAACAAAGGTAGTAGAATCCGGAATCTCTAAGTGCCTTAGTATCCATTGGGCTGCAAATTCAAGCATCAAAATCACAAAACGACAAAAAGGATGACACAATCGACGCAAAACAAACCTAGTAAAAAAAAACACAAACTGTGCAAGTGCACTTATTAAAAAGAGAAAATTTACCTAATTAAAACTAGCCAACAATGAAACTTTTCAAACGAAACCATTTACTGGCTCAACAAAATAGCTGCCTTTTTTCAACAGCTTGAAGTACCTGGCATGTTCACAAACAACTTTGTATAGATGAACCATGAACAACTGGAGCCATGATGTCAATGCTTGATGTAACACCTCTTGGAAGAGATGAACAAATTCACCTTCTTGAGGTGAATCATATGTATTGCTGCCCCAAAGTAGGTTCATGAATTCAAACTGTTCTTTCTGAACTACAAATGCATGTTTAGCCTCTTCCTCAATTGTATCTTCATGCTAAGGTACAAGTGGAACTATCGACTTTCCGTTGGCCTCCAACCAAGCAAGATGTCTTATGGGACATCCCCTTGATCGAACAAAGACTGATCTTTTCTTGTCAGCTGCAACTTGAACAATTGGTTCATCAACCACTAATACCTTAGTTTGATTGGGAAAACCTTGCCCATGTGATTCAGGTGATGACATGACTGAACTGGGTATGTTATTCACAAATTCCAAACTTGGGAAAGTCTTGATTGTTTATGAGAGGTTCCTTTTCAAGCTCTGGGGTAGGACATTCATGCAAAGTGGATTCAAGTTCATGACCTTGAGACACAAATCCATCATTTTCAGCTTGATTAGGACTTGCTTGCACACCCATCTTTTCATGTCTAATGACATGATTGTCTTCATTCATTTGAACATCAGAAGAATGAATTTCATCTTTTTGCTTTTCATCAACGACTTTCTGAGACTGCGTGAACCAGAAATAAGAGTCGCCAGCTTTGTCTGCTTCCTTTTCCTGGAAGAGAATAGCAAGATCACTAACTTCAGATTCAGGATGCTCGTTGTTGCCTTCGCTGATGGTGCCTCAATAGCAAGTTTCTTTGGTGATGAAGCTAAGTTCTGTTGATTCCTATTAGCAAACTTACGAGCAACATTTGAGAGAGGCCTCCTTTGTACACGTTCGTGAGGAACGAAGAACATAGCTTGAGCTATTTGCTTTTTGAGGGCAAGCAACTCATTTGCCAACTTTTGCACCGTAGGATCCGTCCTTGTGATGGAAGAAAATGAATCCAAGAAAAGAGAACTTTCTTCAAACTCACTTGCTTCAATTCTTATCTGCCCGACAAGAATGAGACTATCCTTGATTTCGATTGCCAAACTCTGTACTGCCGCAAGAGTAGTTGGGTCTGCTCTTCTTAACAAAAAAATGACTTCAGGAATTTGAGAGTTGACAAAGAAATACTTTAAATTCACAGCTGTAGGCTGAGCAACAGTTGGAATCCTTTGGTCAACTTGCTGAAATGAGCCACAAATTCACGCATAGGCACATGAGACGCCTTCTTCAACTAAGTGAGTTGAGCCAACAGGGCATGAGCATCTTCAAGAGGCTTGAATCTTTCTTCAAACTTGGCTATGAGAGTAGCCCAGTTTGTGATAATTTGTGGTGGTAGATGGTAAAACCAGTTAGCAACCACACCTTGGAGAGTTTCCACGAACAACCTCATAGACACATCCTCATGTTCAACACCATGAACACCACATGCGGTGTAGAAAGCAACAATATGTTCATCAGGATGTTGTTGTCCATCACCAAAGAACTTTGGAAAATTTTCCGCCAGCCATCAGGAAGAGCATGTAGAGGTAGAGCTAGATTCAACGGACCAAAAGCATTTCCCCAAGGACCTTGGGCAGCCATTTACATGTCCTTGGTAAAAGCTTGAAAAAAGTACAAGAAATAAAAATACAATAAATGGGACACAGGTATACTTCAAATGAAAGCATGAGGCTTTTGAATGCGTGTTGTGTCCCTAGTAGAGTCGCCAAAAACTGTTGGCTAAAAGTTTTGTAAGTTGTGGTCACAATGACTTACAAAACTTTTAGCCAACAATATGGAAGCTGAAAGCTGTCCGTTCGATCATCAATTTAATTCAAATACCATAAATACAAGCAGTTTAGAGCTAAGTGAGAAAATCAGAAGAAGAGAAGGAAAATCAGAACCAATTTTGTAGAAACTGTGAGATCAGAGGTTGAAAATTGAAGAAAACATTCAGCTTCCCCCATTGAAGGCTTAAAAAATCAAAATCTTGTAGACCCAAGGCATTGAAAAACTCAAAATTTCTTTTAAATTTCGATTAGGTATGACTTATAATTGAGTTTGCAAGGGTAAAATCATGAGATTAGAAGGTTTGCTGTGGGGTGGTTTGCAAAGGGAAATCAAATGTTGAAACACAGAAAATTGGAAATCCAAATTCAAAATCAGAAGTTAGAAATTGTTTCATGGTGATGCATGGACAAAGTTAAGATTGAACAAGAGAAATCCTTTCAATACAAATACAACTTCATGCTAAATCGAAACCATATGATTAGGAAGGATGCTATATTATCAGAATATTTTTATTTTGTAATTTTGTTTGCATTCACCATTTCACTAACTTAACACAATTATCTTCAAACGAAGATGCTCGAGGACAAGAAGAAGTTGATGCAACATCAATGATACTTGGATCAGGAAGTTAAAGCGAAAGGTGACTTTCAACATGAGGATGACAAACAAGAAGATGGCAAGGAGCTAAACATTTTGTGAGCATGGGTGATGTTCAAGGGTAAGCACTTCGTGATTACTACATCAAGGAAAACATGGAAACCTCAAGCATCAACAATTCACAAGTCATTCATCAAAGCTAGCAAAAAGGTTCAAAGTTGAAGATCAAAATGAAAATGGAAATGCAAGTGCAATGGCAAGATGAACAATCCTAAGGCTTGAAGGAGAGATCATGGTGACATCAAGCCAACATGAAAGAAGAAGGCACCATCACGATGATCAATGTTGTATATTCAAATTTGTTGCAAACCTTTACCAAGGATGATGATCAAATTGCTAATATACACATCTCATGGAATCAGGAAAGTCAAGATGCAAACTAAGTTCAAGTTCGAAGTCATGAAGAAAAATCAAGGCCAAGACATTAAGATAAGAAATATTTCAAGTACAAGCAATTTCAAGAACACATCAATGAGAAGATTTCCATGGCAAGGAGGATGAAAAGTGGAGATCAAACAAGATAAGCATGCTGAGTTGGCACACCTTCATCTCCACTAATCAAGTTGTTCCAAATGTGCACGTGGATTACATTTCATGTTTTCCATAATTTTTTTCATTGGTCAATCCTCAAGAGGATATATATTCAAAAGCAATGTAATTTTCTTATTGGCCCATAGATTTGTGCCTTATTGTAATTGGTTGGCATTTAATGCTTGTAGATAGTAGTTACCTTGGGTTGTGTAGGAACAATCTAGGCCGTTGATCTTGAATCAATTTGGGCCATTCATTGTACTTGGAGCCTCTATATAAGGGCTGCTCAAATCACTTGTAAGGGGAGACTTGATGAAATTGTTGTCAAATTACTACCAAAAATATTCCTAATTCATTGTTCTTATCATGGTGAATACTTGTGAAGTTTTGGAGTGTTGCACGGTTTCATATTTCTCACTTAGAATAGGATTTGTTTATGTTGGATAGAAGTAGAAGTTAAGTTGCTAAGATGGAAGTTATTATTGTTGGTGAATCATGGTGAAACTTATGTTCATAACTTTTGGTACTAGTTGATTGCTAGTAACGGTGTAACGTTGCTCTGAACTTATTGCGAACACTTAACTTCAATTGGGGATGTTCATTTGGATTGCGCCAGAATTGAGTATTTTAATGAATGTTAGCAATTTGAAAATCATCAATGCATCCTTGAAAATAACACCTTCCTATGCATAGTTGTTTAAGTTGGCGAAGCAAGGTCTGGTTTAGTTTCACCTCATCATCAATAGTTTCTTGCATTGATAAATTAGAAGTAGAAGTAGCTTGAAGTCCTAAACCCAATCATTTTTTTCACTTTGTTTCATTAGCAATAGTTAAAGAGCTCAAATTGCCAAATCATTTGCATTACAAAGTTGATGTCCATTGAATGAATAGCGTAAGTCCCTGCGTGGTTACCAGCAAATTACATCACAAAATTGAGTTATATCAACACAAAGTCGCTAGTTCGCACTGCAAACCTTGGGGTTGCCTTATTTGATCACACAATCACCATACTTTTTAGCATATGAGGTTTCCTTGTTCAAGAGAGGATAGGATACTTGATATTTTATTCTGCATGTTGGAGTGGTCACAAAACTCATATCAATAGGTCCATCCCCCACACTTCAATCGTCCACAATGGACCAACATATCTAAATGTCAAACATAAGAGTTGAACATGGGATCTCCAAGGAAACAACCGAGTGACAAATCATTGCACTGTGTGCCCATGCAGAGTTATTCTAATAATTTTGAGAGAGGAATATTACCATAATCAAATAGAGAAAATAAATAAAAACATTGATATAAAAATTATTAAGTAAAATCCTCTACAAGGATTACTTAGTTTTGGCTCAGTTTTGTCTGGTGGATTGGGATCTGTCTCTCTTGATGCTAGAGTGTGTTTCTTACACCAGGTATCTTTGATTATGTATAGCTTGCCGTGCATAGTTTGGACAGCTCAACAACTCCATAAGTACTCACCACTTTTTTTGCTTCCTAATTTTTTTGATGTTAACTCCTTCAGCTCTACAGTTGAGTGGACGAAAAGTTTTTTTTGATTAATTGGTTGAGTACATGGCGAGTCTGTGAAATGTCCCCTAGTTAACACAAATTATCCTTTATTGATATGCATATTGAATTGAATTTTCTTAAGGCTTATTGTTAACTTATGCTATTATAATGAAATCAAGGAAACTATTTATATCTACTAAACAAGAGATCCATGCTAATCTTATTATTATTTTAGCCTAAGAGGGATGCTTTGATGTAAGCAGATTGCTTGGACACCAATCCTCAATAGGCTTTACCTCAAAGTTTACAGATCACGCCCTTAAGCCTTTCTTGGTACGATGCCCTCAAGGCGCTCGGGGTCGCTGATCCCCACCCTATCTTGGGAATGGCCTATGGGTTGGAATTTACTCTAGCCTCTCTCTGAGTACATTATATGATCTCTCCTTAGGTACTAAAATTAATATTAAGCTTAGCCTGCATATCTGAGGATTATAGTTATTAACTATGTTTATATATATATATATATATATATGATCTCTTATTATTATGAATGCACATATAATATATACATGTCTGATTATTTTTTTATATTAAGATAGTTTATCAGAGTGATATACAATTTAGAAGGATTCGGCCAAGATTTGACACTGAGTAACAAATTAGAATGTCACACTAGAAAGTGCAATCAAGTATCAGCCTAGAGGGCCTGCAACATTATGCACCCCCATTGATTTATACAATTACAAAATTGGGGCGCAAATATTAATTACAATTATATGTGTCTCTTCTACCTGCAATGATTTGTACATGTAGTACTCGGTTTGCTATAATTAAAACTTGAACTTTTGCCAAAAAATAGATACATATTGTTTACCCATCCATCACCTTGTTCAGGAAGCTGTCCAAGATAGTCGGCCACCACAACCCAGAAGAAGGTGTCACCTGTTCTCTGAGAGGGGGGGTCACCCAAGCATGGGCATTGCCACTTTCCTGTGTATCATCATCCATTTCCTGTCTATCTGTATTGTTAATTCCTTGGGTACTTGTATTATCAATCATTTTATGGAAGTCAATTTGACAACTGTTAACCAGCTGATTCAGCTCCTCAATTTCTCCCGGGTTCAAAGAGTTCTGGAAAGAGTTGATGTAATGTGTTGCTCGGACATCATCCTTGAAGATAAGCAGAGAGCCTTCTCGAGCCATCATCATGAACTTGCTCTTGGGAATCTCCAGCATCATCGAAACCTGTGACATAATTGAGAAGTGTATGAGTTTAAGATTAAACTCAGTAGGCCTTCTTTTCTCCATTTGAAAAATCTCCCTGTTTCTATTTTTCCAAAGTAACCATAGTATCTCACAAGTAAGACAAGATCAAAATCTATTAAGTCTGGAGTCAAAAGAGTCCACATAACCAGCAAAAATTTCACACCAAGACAGTCCAGGTTTGACATTCCACACAATAGGGGATCCAAGAAAAATTGCCCATACTTTGCGAGCATAAACACATTCAAAGAAAAGATGCTCAAAACTTTCAGCCACAGTACAGACCACACATAACAGATTTGATACCCACAGAGGACAAGACTTTACCCACAACAAGTTTTTTAAGAAGTAACAACCATTTGAAACATACCTTTTTAGGTTCAGAGGGGACAAGCCAGAAAAAATAAAAGAAAAATTGCCATTCTTAAAAGGGACAATCAAAACCCCAACTCTGAGTAACCCGATTGAAAATAGAGGAGTCATTTTTAAGCAAACCATAAATCTGTTTAGTAGAGGTATCCAATAACAGAGTGCCATCATTCCTTTTACACTGCTTAATAAAATCAGTAGCATCCATAGTTTTCCCCATCGAGGCTCCATTGATTGCCTTAGCAATCAAGGTGTAAGTTTTTTTTTGAGATAGTGATATATCATATTTAAGAGCAAGCTCCTCCGATGTCCCTAACCGACCATCAACCAGTAGATCACCAATCCGGGAAATACCTTTGGAATTCCATATTTTTGTAGAGCAACTTTGAGTTAATGCCCAATGGTTTATTATTTAAGTATAGTCCCCACCAGATTGACGTGTTGCCTACAGAATATCTAGGCTGGCTTCCAACAACACCTCGGGAGGAGATAAACCCCCTGACCTGAGACCAAGCCTTCCAAAAAGATGCGAAGTTGCAAGAACCAAAAAGTTTCATCTTAAAATCACCCATGTTGATGTCACACAAGGGGATGTCTTTCCATTGTTTGCCATTTTTAATAACAGATCTCTCAATGTTGTTTCTAATGAGAACTTTCCATGGCTCGTTACCCCAGAGAGCCTTGTAGATCCATTTAGATGCCAGGGCAATACCATGTGCCTTGATATTCTTCAAGCCAAGGCCTCCATATTTTTTCGGCCTACAACACCAATCCCAGCTAACACAGTGTCTCTTCTTGTTGCCAAGCCCATCAAACCCTAAGAAATCCCTAAGGATTTTTTCTAGCATATTCACTTGATAGTTGGAAAAAGCCATGTAGATGCAGAGTATCTATGATGAGAGGACAAGACTTTTTGAACCACTTGCACCCTCCTAGCAAGAGTCAATGATTATTATTATTATTAATATATCTATATTACTTTATATATTTATACGACCATATGATGGCCTTTTATCCTTAATAGCAAATATATATATATATATATACTGGCCATTTATTCCTAATAGAATTCAGATATAACATCCTGTAGATGTAGACCAGTATTGATTCATAGATAAGTTACAGCATGTTAATTTGCTGCCACGTGATGTTTGCCAGCAATAAATATAATTTATTTCCTTTCTGTTCTCTTCCTTACGATGAACACCAAATATATTCTGTAACCTCTCTTTGAATAACAAATATACATATAGTATTATTTCCTTTATGAATGCCTGATCTCTTCCTTATTTTATTCTTCCCTGTTCGATGCTTCATTGAATGAATTTAATACCCTACTTATACTCCTTCCACCCAATGTTCGTGTCTTACTATACATGCTGCTGACACGACCTTTCAGATTGGTTGCTAGATTACTTTTTACCGCTGATTAAGGTTTTTATAATGTTTGTTACTAGTCGACTACTCGCTTTAGTCGACAGTATTATATTTTATTAGTTTTGAATGTTATTTTATTTTATTTATATATTTGTTAATAATAATATAATAATAATATATGTTTATTATTATTGATTAACCATGAATATTCAGTATCTATATATAATCAATATTTACTGGCCTTGATTAATTTATTAATAACATCATTTACTAAATATTATTTGGTTATTTACTAGTAACACTGAAAATTACTATAATTATTTATTATTAAATCTTATTTCGGAAAGGGGACATCACAGTCTGAGACAACGAGTACTTGTTGAGTCTGAGACAATAAGAGCTGTGCAAGGGACACGGGAAAACACAACAAAAATGCAATTTTGGTGCTGAAAAAACACAATTTACGGCTTTTGAGCATTCTTTTGTGAATTGGAATGAAAATGCAAGTTTTTTATTTTTTTAAAAATTATTAGAATTGCACGTCATGAAGGTCTGTGTGGTTTTGAATGTCCTCATTTGGGCTTGGTTGGTGGTTGGGGTCCCACGCCTCAAATCCAATGCATTGTATTAGGGGTACTACTTCCAAGCCCTGTGAGGGGTGCTGCCCCTAGACCCCCAACAAAATCATTTGATATATTCTGCAGCTATTTTTTCCGTAAATTTGTTTTTTCAGAAATTTGAGTAATTTTTATGTTACTGAGTTTTGTCGAGTCAGAAACTTTTGGCCTGTTAAGTCCAACTTGAGCTCGAGTTCGCAAACTATGGTTTGTAGTCTGGACCATAGATGACAAACTCGTCGAGTAGTGAAAAACTCGCGAGTTTTTATGCCATTAACTCGCCACAAAAACTTGCTGGTGTTTGTGAAAAACTTGCTGAGTTTTTGCAAAAAGCTTGACAGTAGAAGAATATAATGTTCAAGGTGCCAAAAAAATTCATTCTAATTTCATTTTGACTGATTTCTTTTGCTCCTCCAATGAAAAAACACCCTCCCAACCTTCGACGAGGTCATTTGTAGCGATTTTATCCCAGCAAGTGAAGATTTGTAGTTCATCCAATTGTAAGTGCAATTGGAGCTTGTCTTAGGCCATCCACATGAAGAAGAGGAATAAGTTAGCTCAGAAATGCGTCAATGACCTTGTCTTTGTGCAATATAATTTCGGTTGCGCACAAGGAAGGTAGAGGTAATATGAGGTGATCCAACTAATTTGGATGGTATAGGTCCTTACAGTGATTGGACAGTGCAGGAGGAGCCTCCATTGTTTGTAGAGGATGATACCTATGATTTGGAGAGGTAGGCTATGGAGGAGGAGGGGGGTGGATTTGGATTCACATTGGATGATATTGAGGAGGATGAGGACGTTGATCTATCAAGAGTCATTGCCAGTGCTAGCAGCATCTGCATCTAGGATGGAGGTCAAGCCTCAGCCTGTCATGTTGAGAGAGGATGCACAACCATAGTGGATTCCTAGAACTAGACCCGCTAGCTCTACCTCTCCCCTAGTTTTTACTAGAGCTAGGAAGAGTAAGATGTAAAATGTTTTGATGTTGTATTTACTTTTAGTTTTACAAAAACAATTTGCTATTTTAATTTTGCTTTAAATTAAAATTATTTTAACACGAGGATGCCATTTTGTACCCAATTTGCATTTAAATTAATTAAATATATCTGGACTGAGCTTGTTTCCTGGGATTTGTTTCTTGACTTCAGCGTGCCCTCTGATCTCCAGCTGTCGTTCTTTCTACTTCTTTGCAGTTGGCTGAGTATATTCAATTCTAATGCTTCTTTTCTGTGGTTTTTTCCTCCCATTCGGGTGCAGACTTATAGCCAGTCAGCGGCCACGTCCCATACTAATGCCGTTCCAATTTAATTGTCCCGTGAATAATAACTCCCGACCAAGCAGTATTCGGGAATATAAATCGTATAGTTAGGTTAATTAATTTATTATTGATAAGTATTGAATGTAAATGTTTATCAAATATATTAAATATATTGAATGTTTATTATCAATTTGATATTAATAAATATAAATGTTATTGAGCATATTAAATATATTATTAATGTATTGAATATTTATTATCAATAATAATATCAATGAAGGACAAATATAAATAACATTAAACATTAAATATATTTATTTATTATAAAAAATAACATTAATAAAAATCGAATATAAATATCATTAAACATTAAATATATTATTAATATATTGAAATTAAAGTCTTAATGGGGGATATGATAGTACTCCCTCCCCGAGATTGCTTGTCCTCAAGCAATTTTTGGTTAGGATGATCAAATATCTCGGGTCCTTCCCAAGTCACATCTTCCATTGGTAGACCCTTCCACTTGACTAGATATTCTTCAATGGTCTTATTTCAAAGCCTTTTATCTCGTATGTTGAGGATAGCTTTTGGCTCTAGGATCAGTTTACCTTCATCATCCAATGATTGTAAATCTGGGCATGGAACGACATGTTGCCCCAACACCTTTTTGAGGCGTGATGCATGAAACACATTATGAATTCGGCTAGTTGAGGGAAGCTCCAATTCACAAGCTACTTCCCCTATTTTCCTTACTATTTTGTATGGCCCATAGAACCAAGGCTTGAGTTTTTCGTCTCCACTAGCTTTGATGGATGATTGTTTATACAGCTGTAATCTCAAAAAGACCATGTCCCCAACCCCAAATGTGCGCTCAGTCCTCTTTCTATCGGCATATATTTTCTGCTGATTCTGTGCTTGATGCAGATTGTCTTTGAGTGAATTCGTGATGTCCACATTCTGTTGTATGAAGTCTCTGGCTCCTGGTACATGACTCTCTGATTGAACCAAGTCTCCAAATGATGTAGCTTGATATCCATATAAGGCCCGGAAAGGACTCATTCCTATAGGCATATGGTGAGTGATATTGTGGTGAATTTTATCAGATTTATATGTGATGGGATAAGTTATAAATTTTATCTTATCAACTCTAATTATTAACTTATTGCTGTTAGCTTTATATTACAATTAATTTCAGTGAATTATTTTCTGCTATATAAAAATATCATATAAATTTAATTAGGTGAAATAATATTTAGTATTAATATATTAATTAATTATTAATATTTTGCAATGATCGAATGACTTTTTCATTTATTAATTTCTCTGTTATTAAGTCATTGACCCACTTTGCATATATATGTGAAAGTGTGGAGTCATGGATGACCCCACGTGAACAAAGTTCATGTGGGGTCATGTCCCTTCGTAGACATGACTCCACGGTTGTCGGCCCACTCTAACATTGCACAACAACTTGTAAGTCGATCTCCCTTTTCGGTGGTTTTATATAACCACTATTCACATATTTTAGTAATATTATTTTCTCAATTATATATATATATATAAATATATATATATATATATATCTTTGACTCATTATTATTTTAATTTCTCCAAAATTACATAATAATACAATATATTTAGATATACATATATATATCTTATATAGAACTATATATATATATATATATATAGTTTTTGTCTCAAGGTTTAATCTGACTGAAGCTACAAAACATCAACATATTGTAACAATATTCTCCCAAATGTAACCATTTCACCCATCCTCCTTGTTGTTAATTTATTATCAGATCTAAGTAATTTCAACCTTTAATCAATTTAGATGAACAATATAGATGCAAAATGACAAATGAGACAAAAGACACAACACCAATTACCCTAGGAAAACCTCTCTTGTGGAGGTGAAAAACCCAACAACAAAGATGATAATATATATAAGTTCAAAACACAACTTACAACCAAAAGTAGTGCTGATAGTATAAAGCACAATCAACCAAGATCCAATGCAGATGATGATCTCTGATGTATGTTCCTTAATCACCGTCATATTTGAATGTATGCTGGTCTGTTCTGCAACTTATTAACAAAAGAATGATCCCTGAGCTTGATGAGCAATTTGGAAATATATATCGCTGTCCACTTGCAATTATTCCCTTTAATCCGATCTGGAATTGTAGGTGATGAAATCACAGTTTGTAGTGATCTGATTTGTATGAAGTTCTTGCATCAAAGGTAGCAGAACTGTTCGCACATATAAGCAACAGTGATATTCGCATGAGAAAATGGAGCTCAAGATGATTATGTGAATGTCGAAATGCCCTACCTTTATACAAGGTATTCAAGTCGGCCTTTTCAAAATAGCAATGTCCACACGTTTGGAATTGGCGCCAAGGAAGGATTTAAATATAGGACCAGTCCTATTAGAGGTTAGGATAATAGGGCCCAACCCTTAATGATCTTATTTTATTGTATTTATAAATACAATAGCCCTTAATAAATTAACTCACAATTATTTATTTACTTTTCTTAATTAAATAAATAATTAATCGATATTATTTATCTTTCCAATTCAATTCTCCAATATATATATATATTTATTTAATACTCCAAATTAAATAAACAATCAATCCATACATATTATTTAATTCCCCCTTAAATAATAAATTATTTATTTAACCCTCCAATTAAATAAATAATTAATCCATCCATGATTATTTAATTAATCCATTAATTAATTTTCCTTAATTTAAATAATTAATTCATTATTTTAATTTTCCTAATAAAAATAATGTGAGCTAGAATTCGATCTAGCTACTAAACATTAACAGTTGTCCTATAACATAGTTTCTCAAATACCCCTCCAACCATTTGTTAACAATTTCTGTCTGCCCATCTGGCTGTGGATGATAGCTCGTGCTGGGGGTTAATTATGTTCTAGCTAATTTGAATATTTCTTGCCAAAATAAGCTAAGAAATTTGGGGTCTCGATCACTGATAATGTTTTGTGGGAGGCCATGGAGTTTGAAAACCTCCTTAAAGATTACCTCTGCTACTTGAGGAGCTTTGAAGTCTGTCGATATGGCCATGAAGTGCACATACTTAGTCAGGCGATCTACCACCACACAAATGCAGGCTTTCCCTTGTACTTTGGGCAATCCTGAGATGAAATTCATAGAGATGCTTTCCCACTTCTGATTTGGTATGGGTAGCGGTTGAAGTAGTCCTGCTGGGTATGTGTGCTCTTTATTCCTTTGGCATACCATACATTCGTCTGTATATTTTAAGACCTCTCTTTTGAGTCCCTTCCATGTAAATCTTTCCCTTATTTGCTTGTAGGTTTTGAAGTACCCTTGGTGTTCAGAGAATGGATCGTCATGGTAGGTTTTCAGATTTTCCTTCTTAAGCCTTGATTCTGGAGTAATGTATATTCTTTTCTTGTAGAGAATGATATGATACTTCTCATCTTGCACTTTGCCTTTTATTAGGTCACTAGAGAATTGTTCTTTTGCATACTCAACAATTAATGTTGCTTTCCATTCTGTGGTTATTGTCGTCATGGAGCCTAGGTGAGGTCTTCGTGATAAGGCATCGACCACAACATTGTTTTTACCTTTCATGTACTCAATATCAAAATCATATGCTTGTAGTTTGCTCACCCACTTTTGTTGTCTATCATTTAAGTCTTTTTGGCTTAGAAAGAACCTCAGACTGTTGTGATCTATCTAAACAATGAATCTCCCGCAAATCAAGTATTGCCTGAATTTTTCAAGGGCATGCATGATGGCTAGTATTTCTTTATCATAAACCGAGTAGGTTCTCTCTGTCTTTAAGTTTTCTACTTTCAAAGACTATGGGGTGTCTATGGGGTGTCTTTTGCTTATTAAAGAAATATAGCATACTAGCTCATATTTACTTTTACTAACTCATGAAGGAATATAGCATACCGTTCTGATTGAGTTTCGGTCCTCTTCCTGGGATTTGTTTCTTGACTTCTGATCTCCAGCTGTCGTTCTTTCTAGTTCTTTGCAGTTGTCTGAGTATATTCAATTCTAATGCTTCTTTTCTATGGTTTTTTCCTCCCATTCGGGTGCAGACTTATAGCCAGTCAGCGGCCACGTCCCATACTAGTGCTGTTCCAATTTAATTGTCCTGTGAATAATAACTCCCGACCAAGCAGCATTCGGGAATATAAATTGTATAGTTAGGTTAATTAATTTATTTTTGATAAGTATTGAATGTAAATGTTTATCAAATATATTGAATGTTTATTATCAATATGATATTAATAAATATAAATGTTATTAAGCATATTAAATATATTATTAATGTATTGAATATTTATTATCAATAATAATATCAACGAATGACAAATATAAATAACATTAAACATTAAATATATTATTAATATATTGAATATTTATTATAAAAAAATAACATTAATAAATATCGAATATAAATATCATTAAACATTAAATATATTATTAATATATTGAAATTCAAGTCTTAACGGGGGATATGACAACACTTATTGGACTCCATGCTATGTGCATGATGTGAAAGAGAATGGAAAAATAGATTTGGTGAAGACAGTGATGGCTGAAATAGAGATGTACAATTGTTTGTATGTAATCACCACTTATTGTTCACATTATTCTAGTATTTTTTAAGAAAAAAATCTTCAAACCAGTCAAGAGTAGATATGTTAGCTATTTCTTTTTTTTAGGAGGAATGTTGGAGGTATTGGAGGCTCTACCGTTCATGGTGGGTTTGGGGAGAGTAGAAGATGTGGATTGAATCAAAGATTGAAGAAGCAAAGAAGGCAAGACAAAAGGAGTTTGATGATTCTTGGTGGTCCACTATCAAGTAAGAAGTTTTTAATATAATATGTTTGTGTTGGGAAAGATGTGTTGTTCACCTTGCATAATGTTATAATGTAAAAAATAATATTATCTATGGTGCCCCTAGGCCATCTAGGTGTATGTGCATCATAAAATGTAAAATGAGGGGGACAATGGTTTTGTAAGCTCACAGTGTTAGATTTGTGGTTCATGTAATTCCACTTGTGGTAGCTTATTTCTATAAAAGTAAGTACAGGAGTAGTTGTTGAGATTGGCTAGGTTGGGTTTCATATTCTTTGGCTTGTTGGTTTAGGTTGATTGAACATTTCTTGTAGGTTGCGTGTGTGAGGAGAGGAAGCATAGATTGGGATGTGCTGTACATGATTCTTATTTGCTTGTCCACATGAAGTGCAAGTAGGGAATTTGATGTTTACAGGTATTCGTGTAGATTCTACAAGTGTATTTTAATATTTGTTCATGAGATAATACATAGAGTGTTTGAGTGCTTTTGGAGTTTGGGTTTTTCCCTTTCAAGTATTCTCAGGGTACATTTTGTACAATCTTGATGGTATGTTATAATGTTTGTCTATTCATTTTGCATTGTGAATTCTGAATACTTGTCTGCATATTTTTCTGTCATGGGGTTATGTGGAATTAGTACTTTTGTGATTATAAATTTCCTTTCAATTTGTATTTTGTTTTTTATTTTTAATTTTTATTTAAAAATTAACATTGTTAATGTTTTTTTTCTTATAAATGTTGCTTGTTGATAGATTTAATTTGCTCATATCGCTTGCTATGGGGGTGTTTAGGCATCCCAATATAGTCTCTCCAAACTTTGGAGGCATTTATGAGACTTTGGACAACATGCTTGATCAAATGAAGCAAGCGATTTGTGATAACGATCTTGAATTACTATTCTATGACAAGCATATTAGTCTTGTTGTCACAAAGAGGTGGAAATGGCTACCTATGTTCATAATCTCAGGTGGTATGAAACTAGATCTAACATGGCTGCTTCTGATGATGCTGATGATGACATAAAGAAGGGCTTGATGAAGGCCCTCAGGAAGATGCGTATCGTTGAAGATGGAAGTAGCATTTGGGACAAATGAAACAATTTATCAATCTTTGGGATTGTACATTTTGTCATTTAGCAAACAAGAGGATATGTCAGGATCACACTTGCATGAAAGTGATCCTATTATATGGTGGACATGGCATGAGAAGGATATTCTAAAGTTCAGGGAACTTCCATTTTCCTACTCTTATAAATTGCTAGTTTCTTTACTACAAAGAGGAATCGGTCCTTCTATAGTCTTGTCCACTCAATTTAAATGAATAGAGTATAAACTTATGTTTAGAAGAGTAGAGAAGCTAGTTACAGTTGAGTGCCTTGAGACTTCAAGATTGATAGACTCTGGTTGCACATTGGGATGTTGATGATAAAAATGTTAGGTAGATTGAGGAGGAGCAACCAAGATCGGTTGGGTTGCATTGGACAAGCCATAGCTTGAGCCATACAGCAACCCAGATTCATAGAGCTCTTTTGATATTTACAGTTTAGATTAGCAATAGTTGTATTTAATTGTAGTTGTATTATATATTTTTATGTTGCCATGTCTATTGACAACTTTGAGTTTGAAGTTTGAATGATGAAATTAGAAATTTCTTTCTTACTCATAATTTATTTTCGCTATACTACTATCAGGAATCACTATCAATGACATGAATTATGAATCATGATACATTGTACAATATGACAGAATTTTAGTCTAATTTTTTTATTACTGCCATACTATTATAATCCTATCATTCATTAATTCAACCATGTCTATTACTTTTTGAATCTTTGGTTTAATTTTAATATTGAATTTGATACATTATATGAATGTACAAATTTTGACTACAAATTTGTATATCCCTATATGTATAAATTTTAAAAATTTCTATCTATATAGACATAGACATATATAGCCAACAACTACCATCCCAAAAAATGGCCTCTTGGTCTGCCATTTGCATGTCTCACTGTTCTCTACATCTCTGTTCCCAAAACATTGTGGAACAAAGTTATCTTTTGCTTTGCCTATTTTTGCTGCTACGAGTAATACTTAGGTAAGCATTGGAATGTTTGACTTGATTCAAAAGACCCCTATCATGCTTATAGCTTTAACAAGACAATTATTTGATCCACTTTATAATTGCATTAATGCTGTTTCCACGAGTATACTTTTTGCAAGTTTGTTAAGTTATTTGGAGAGTAGGATTTAACTTTAGATATTAGATAATTGTTATCTTACACGTTATTAGAATTGTTCATCATTGAGCAGAATTTCGTCAAAAGTCTTCTACGTTGATTAAGTCAGGAAATCTCTCCTTTGAATTCTTCATTGAACTTTAAAATGGTTTTTGTGTTGCTTGAGTTAAATGCTCATAGAATTGGACTAGTTTTAATTTTGTTATATAATATAGATCACCTGTAAGGACTTTTACTGCCATTGCAACATCTAATTTTTGCTTTGCTTTGGTAGGTGTTTGCCTTGATGTCCTTTATGTCTCTTGTGATGAACAGCAAATCCATATATTTCAATTCTATTCGAGAAGTGTGAGTATCAAAATTCAAAAGAATACTCAGCTTTTTTGATTGATTTTAGGTTTTATATCACTTTTTCTAGCATTCTTTTCTTGTAACATTGGCTTACCTTGGATGCTATGTATCTGTATGGCTTACTTTGGCTGGTGCCTTGCTAATATTAGCCAAACAAGATATCTTAGGAAATGTGGGGATATATTTTAAGTGTGAATATGACCGGGACCTTTTAATCATGTTTTACGTTTATGCACCCATTTGCAGGTATGAGGCGTGGGTTATATATAATTTTCTTTCACTATGTCTTGCATGGTTAGGAGGCCCAGGTGTTTTGGTCACAAGCCTGAGTGGACGCTTACTGAAGCCATCAGTATGTCTCATGACATGCTGTTTTCCTCCCATGCCTCTTGATGGGTTTGTATAACCTCTCACTGTTGTTCCTTGGTTGTGCTACTAAATTGCCCGTGCATTGTCTTTTTCCAGTTAAGCTCACTTTTTTCGCCATCTCATCTGATGATATTTTCCTTGTACACAAGAAACTCATAAGATGAGTTTTATTTCTTACAGGCGTTTCATTCGACGGTGCAAGCAAGGTGGTTTGCAATTTGTCATTCTGAAACCAATCCTTCTAGTGATTACCTTTGTGTTGTATGCAAAAGGATTGTATAAGGATGGGAATTTTGCTACAAACCAAGGCTACTTATATGTGACGATCATCTACACAGTATCATATTCTTTGGCATTGTATGCATTGTTTTTATTTTATGCGGCATGTAAAGATCTTCTCCAACCCTTCAAGCCAGTTCCAAAGTTTGTAATCATCAAGTCAGTTGTTTTTCTTACATATTGGCAGGTAACAACTTCTGGAGACCCTTTTTTTTCTTAGATGGTATGTTGTGTAAATTGTTTATTCAATTTCTTATATTCACAATTCAAAATAGCAAAATGTTTGTTTTCTACTAAATTCACATTTTCAATATTTATGCTTAAAAAACAACATAAGATGAAAATATAATGTCATTTATGGCATGTGATTAATCATCATAACATGGAAAAGATTTTATAACGTTTAGTGCTTTGAACCTTATCCAATCAGAGCTATTGAAGTGACTGATGAGCATTTGTAACTTCAAAAGAAAAAAAATGACTAAGATCAGAGCCTATAAACTGAATACTTTCATCCGAAACTTACAAGTAGAGTCTAAAATATACAAGGTATTTGACTAATATCTATCAAGAAAAATGGAAATTTAAAGCCGAAACCCCAAATGTGAAAACTATAGACATTTGGAATCAACACATTGGTACTAAATAGAAAACACCGACTAAAAATAAAGCATCCTATTGATAGAACATGCCAAAAACAGAAAATAAGGCTACTGATTTAATTGAAGGGTTTGATTGCTACTCTGGCCAACTCCAAGGGCAGTATGAATGCTAGATATGGCATTAGATTCAATTATTCAGATTGCAAAAGAGAAAAGGTTCTGAAAGAGATAACCTCACCTTGTGTTAGAGTAAACAAGCCACTTTGTAGACTTTACTAAGAGAACCTATTTTCATTTTACCTGCTAAATCCTGCCCAGCGGTCTGAATGTATTGAATGTGGACACATTGACCAAAATGGTGGGTACACCTAACAAGGGGTATTGATGGATTTATTGTCTAAAAACAAGGGTTATCTTATAAAAGCCAGAAGTGATTTTCCTGGTTACATTGAAATTTTTGGCTTGGTGTGCGACCAAACAGTGTCATTATCAATGGCATCCTAACATATAGCTACTTCATCTTCAAACAATTTGATGGGTCATAATATTTAGGTTCATGGTATGTTACTATGTTATTATTCTAGCGTTTATATAAGTTGCATGCATACTTCAGAGCCCCACACTAATTGATGGGCTTAACATGTTAATATGCAGAATTTATGCGGACTAATTACAAATTGTAAGAATTAGTATTGCCCCATTTAAATTTGCCACTAAATGTAGAACATAACACAGCCATACATCACAATAAAAACAGTATAATGATAAGAAAATGAATTTTGATTAGAACTGCTTATTATTTTTATGTATTAGGAGACAATAGAAATACAATCCTCCTAGTAATGATGGATCCATAAAATAGTGATAAATGTGCTTGCTATACCCTGACAATTCATAGTATCAATCTGATGATGACCCTTTTGTTTTCCTTTCTGCATTCCAACTTGAGTGCTTTTAGATTGGAAACTTATGTTGTGTAGTTACTTTAATGGACTTACTTTGAAAGTTTAATACCAGGATAGAAATTGAACTTCTGATGCCTTGATGTGTGATTAGAAAGTAGGAGACAAGCGAAGAAGTGTATTTCTTCTTGCAAATAGTAGAAGAGATAGCAAATTAATTTGCCCAAATGAAGAGGGTTAACATCTTATCCATAATTCTTCCAATAGACCAAAAACAAATGACAAAACCTATCCAAGTGTAGCTGTGAAGTAACAATTAACTATTAGCTAAGATGCCGGATTCCTCTGCCCAGCCCCAAATCTTGGTTCTGGTACTTCCCGGATCCAGATTCCTCCTGGATTCCTCCCGGATTCCGGCAGGGTTCCATAATGGAATCGGGATTCCCTGTGGATTCCTCCTGTGGATTCCTCACTGAGGAATCCACAGGGAATCCGGATTCCATTTCGGAACCCTGCCAAAATCCAGGAGGATCCGCAGGATTCCAGAAGGATCCACGGGAATCCAAGATTCGGGGCGTCAAAAAACGGGCCCACTTTGTGTTTTTTATTATTATTATTTTTTAAAATTTTCAGTATGTAATGACATTTTGAGACTTTTGCAAAGTATGAATATGATATAATCATATACTGACAATTATGGATCTATCATTTTATGAGAATCACGCTTCTAACTTATTATTATCATTATATGTTTGAACTTTGAAGTTTTGAACTAATGATGAATGAGCATTGACATGTTACATGTATGGAATTTATTAATATACATACATATATAAATTTATAATATATATATATATATATATATATATATATCGAAAATGTCTATATATATACTTGTGGAACCAGGATCCGGCCCAAAACTTTTTTTGCCGAATCCCCGAACCCGAACCTGAATTCGAATCCGAATCCGAACCCGAACCAGAACCAGGATCAGCTACTTAGACTATTAGATAACTCTCACTTTACTCAGATGGGAGCATGGGTGGTTTTGGGACTCAAATCCGTTATGTTAATTTTGCTCAAGTACCTTCTTGTTCTTGCTTTTGTTGGCCCAGGTTTATAACCAATCTGAGATAATTTGTGCGGGCCTTTGTGTTTAAGTGTTCTGTTTTCTCTCGTGTTGCCTTCCATATTCAGTTCAGTTAAAATTTCAAGTTAGAAAAAAATAATTGGCTGTGTTTTGTTGGCTTTCTTGAGTAGCCCATGTCAAGTTGTCGACATCCAATGTGGTTCCCTTATCCTTCTCCAAATTTGTTTTTCTTTTATGGTTGGGGTTTTGTAGAGGTACCAAAATCTCTAGTGGGAGTCGACAAAGCATTCACAACCTTGTCAGAGTCAGACGTAGATTTTTTAACTACTTCAATTTCTTTTGGTTAAGCCTTCTTTGGTATAACTTGAGGTTTTGAAAACCTCTACCTAGAATCAACAAGGTTTTCACAACCTTGTTAGTACTCGACATTGGTATCCTTACCTTATCATTTCAATTCTAAATTGCCTACGTCTCTATGTGAAAATGAGTTTAGAAGGTTCCAGAACCTTTGTCGGCTCTTGACGAGGTTTTCATAACCCTATCATAAGGTGACGTTTTTTTATAACTTCTTAAATTCTCTAAGTTTGATGCTCGTTGGAGTTTGGAGTAGGTTTCGAAACCTCATTTGGCTCCTGACAAGGTTCTCACAACCTTGTTGGAGCTTGACAGGGTTTATCAAATCTTTTGAAGAGTGAAAGATGACAACAAATTTGAAGGCTCATTGATGTGTAGAGGAAGTTTGGAAACTTGTGTCAGCTTTCGACAAGGTTCTCACATCCTTGTTGGAGCTCGACATACTTTTAAGAACTTATTGAAAAAAAAATTGAAGCAAGGGGGAGTAGGTGTTCTTGCCAAGAAAATTAGGAGATGAAAATAAATACAATGTGTGTTGGTGCGTCAACGAGTTGGATTGGTTTTGAAACCTCTGTGAGCCCTAGACAAGGTTGTCACAACCTTGTTGCAGCTTGACAAGGTTTCAAAAACTAGTCTTGCAGAAGACAACTGGGGCCAAAATGAAGAGAGAATGGACGTTGAGGGCCCAAAACATTTATTAGGGTTTGGATTTCAGCCTTTAGTATTGATAGGTGCTCAAAAGAACAAGGATTACACAAACAACAAGTGATTGATAAGGCTGCTAATGACCTCTGTAGGGGCATGTTCGAATTAGTTTTTGGCGCCAAGTAAATAGGCACAATGCATTAATCACCTACTCATTTAATGGCTATAGTTCACTCACCTGCAAAAATTCAATGCTGCTGTTGTTCTTTGATCATGGATACCCATTTTGAGCGGGATTCATGCTTAGTTGTTGATCTCCTAGTTGCTTCAGTGCTTTGAGTTAGGATTTGATGCTCTATAAGTGTTAAAGCACATTTTTTGGTCATTCAAAAAGGTTGGTTTGGGTGGTCTCTAGATGCCCGAAAGTTATTGATGTCGGTTTTGTTCAGTGGGTACAACCCTCCAAAATCAAAGAAGATTAATAGTGCAGGTGGATTTTGTTGCATATTGTCTCCAGGGCATTACCTATATATTTAGGAAGATTTGTTGGCTGTAGCCAAGCATTTTCTCATGTCATATTTTGATTTTTTGGTATGAATGTAAGATTGGGTCAGATGAATGTAACAATGTTCTGGAAATGTTGCAAGTATTGTAAAATCTCTCTCATTTAATATATGAATGGATGCAATTGTGTCATGGATTACTAAGTATGTTCTGTTTCAGAATTTCACGATCTTTGTTGTATGATACATAGCTCTACATTCTTTTAGTCTAGTATGCTCTTTTTTCAATTTGTTGTGATTCTGTTGCACAATAGATAGGCACTGGTTTGCGACTATACACCAATCTCACATCTCAAATAAAAAACACAAACCAGTAGTTCAGCAATAAAGTAGTCGTTTCGTGCATTCATAACCTATTAATATAATCAGGGATTTATGATCAAGAGAGTTGTTAAAAACTTGAATGTATTTATTTCATGTGGCTTATGTTTGCACACTTTTATCAGCTAGATAGAGATTTTGAGACGGTTGTACTTGATTTAGTGACAAGTTTTGGGGCCAAGTTAGCAAGTTGGAATTTGCTCTATTATGCCTGTGAAACACATGATTCCTCTAATAAGTTAGCAAGTCCATGTTGTTCATATAAACCAACACAAAATAAAATTTCACGTTCAAACCCACAGGTATTCATACTTGAAAGCAAGTTAAGGATAGGCGAACTCAATGAGCTTGAAAACAATGTGACCTTTCTTGGGTCAATTATGAAAGGCAAAGAATGATAGCTTCAATATATAGATTGATGCCTAGATGTGATGAGTATGATCATATGGAAGGATATGCGCACATGTATTAGTCTTTTCCATGGAAAAACAATAATGATATCTGTTTGAAGATAAAGACACGTGGATGCGATTTTTTGTTTGGTCAGTACATGGAAAGGCGAAATTTTGGCATGAAAGTTCTCCCGAGCTTTCTTTTTCTTAGTGGAATCAACTTGTGGTCACATTTCACGAAGAGTTTTCTTTGCATTTAGACCTTGTTACTATTGTCAGAAAAATAGAAATCATCAAGTGGCAAGAGGGAGTCTTGGATGGGATTCAGTTATAGGGTTGCTATTGCTCTTTTGAACGTTGCAAATGAATTCTGACCTAGTATACCTGCCTGTTTTGACATGTTGCTTGAAGTCAATGATGTTTCTCTAGGTTCTCGTTCTAATAAAGGAAGAATTTAATTTGGGAGACATGCAACAAGCATACAAGTGGCTTGATTTCATTGATGGTTTGAGAAGGGATATGATTGCAAAATCTTTATCCTCAAAGACAAATGTTGGTGGTGGTGAAAATGTTGTTGGAACAACATTTGCATGGACGTTGTGTTGGTTCCCAAAACTGCAGATTGGAATCCTACGAGTCTTGCCAACTCGATGGTGGGATATCCAACCGGTTATGGCCAACGTTACGGAACTGATCGATACAACCCAAATTCCCTGCGCTTGTAGCTTTGCAAGACCAAGGCGGGTGTACCTGATCCTGAATAGTTCTCACTTGAGTCCAAGATACTTATAGTAGATTGGTTAGAATGTGAATGCAGCGAAAGTTTCCCCAATGGCAAGGATTATAGAAAACTTTTGACTTTCTCAAAATAAGTACAACTTTTAATGATATTTTAGAGTATGAATATTTCGAATTTGCAGATTCTGAATTGAAAATAAAACAAATGATTATATATATATGTAAGAATATTTAAAATAAAATGATTATAAAATATAAATATACTAACTTCTTCAAATGAAAGGTACAAATCAATTGCCAACAAGTGGATTATGAATCATGAGTAGTATAAAGACCAGTGCCAAGATTTAAGAGGCAAATAGAGTCAATATTACAAGTTTACTATGTACAAATTTAGGAAGTTTAATGCATTTCGATTATAAACAATTCAATAATTCAAATGCAGAGAATCAAATATATATATGTGAATTCTCAATCAGTTTAGATTGCGCTTTAACTCCCTGAATATGGAGACAAACTAGATATAGATATGGAAACAATAAAATATTTCACTATATCTATAATAATCAAACTCAGAATACTACAAATGATCCTATCTGCTCATCTAAAATTGAAATTGTTTACAGAATTTTAAAATATTTATAAAGGACAAAACTTAATAATATTTCTGACTTTAATGCTTTATGCAAAAAAAATAAAAATAAAACATGCTCACAGGTTATGCCAGAACAGAAAATAGCAAATTGCAGTCCTGTATTTTTATTAGATTGGCATGTAAATATCTTCTTTGTAGTGGATGATGATTCACAATAAAAAAATTACAAAGATTCAGCCTCCATCCGTTGAGAAAGCAAATATATTCAGTCAGCAAATACAATCTCTTTTTTGTCAGAGAATTGGCAGAGTCTGTCCCCTCTTTTGTTTAATTTTTCATCTAATATTTATATAAAGATGAAAGGATATGCAGTTTTTTTTCCTTAAAGGATGCACCGCTTCATAAAGACTAACAATATATTTGTCTTAATGCATAATATAACTACATTTAAAAAACCGAATCTATTAACTTATACCTCTTTATATAATAATGAGACATTTGGCGTGGATGATAATAGTGTATGCTGCAGTCTTGACACATGGCGTCTTTTAGTTTTAACTAATCCACTGCTGGCTTATTTAACATATTCAAACTTTAGATAAAGCAATCTTCTATGTGTCTTCAGGAAACCGTGTTGATAGAGGATGCCAACGTGCCTTTTGCCACCACATATCATTCGAAGCTTTATATTATTTATTCGTTGTCATCTCATGTAGTATTGTGGTAAACATTTGATATCCACTGTCGGGAAATTTCAATACTTAAAAACTTCTTGCAAGGAATGGCTCCTCCCACTATCGGACTTTCAAAAATCTCCAGGAACACAGTCATTATGGTTCATACTCCAGTTCTGGGATTATTTCCTTTGTCCTCCTTTATTGCTGTGCGTTCCTTCTGGGCGTATTTCCAGACCTGCAAGAGAGACACAGTATTATAAATGTATCTCGAATAAACTTAATTAAGGTGTGGTTACGTTTTTTGGTCTCTGTTATCTGAATCGAAAAGGAGTCTTTTCCTTGAAAATCTGAGCTTGTAGATGCATGAACGGTCCAATCTTCAGAGATATCCCATTCATAATTTCTATTTCGAATTTGTTATGCTGTGTATGATCATATTGATCACTCCTTCATTTATAGTCTTAATCTAGAATTCCGTGGCAAAACATATTGCTTGCTTCATCGAATGACCTCATGGTCGATTGAGACATATCTCTGATATCTTCAGTAATTAATAGCTTTTATATTGATTTACTCCTCTAGACAATCAATTCTATTAATTGTATGCTCATTGCAATATCCAGGAATGCACGCTTTGGGACTAATTATTCTGTCTACTTGATATTTGAAGACATTCCTCCAATGAATCCTATCATTCCGAATCTGTTACCCTCTTGACACTCTTTTAATCACTGAAATTCTGTATATTGTATGGCCCTTCAAATTTGTATGCTGCTAAACCTCATCTGCTGAATCTGGAAACTGATTTCAATGAAAAACTTAAAATAGACAGATCTTATTATGCCTGTGAAACACATGATTCCAGTATGTCCTGCATATGAATATAAACTCTAAATCCATCCTGCTGCACACTTATACATTCGTTGTGCCAAATTAGATGACTAAAGATCATACAATTTAGAGATATCTACATATCTTCTTCTATTATAGACTCAATGATATTCAATAATATAAAATACTGCATGAATGCAAAATAAAATTAGATTCTGGAAATAAGATGTAATAACCAGTCATTATAGCATAAAATAATCAAACCATAAAATATGAATATCAACTCTAGTGTGGAAAGATGATTAACAAAAGAGTCAAAAGAGTAAGGAAAAATGATTAACAATAAAAAATAAGACCAAAGGTATAGTAGGGATAAATAAAATGGTAATCAAATGGATGCCCTGATTGCATAAAATCAGGGCTCCATCAGTGGTTCTTGCTGAGGACATATGCCCCTTGTGGGCATGGTGAGAATCCCAGCTGTCTGTAATGACCCTAACCGGCCATTTTCCAAAATTTCCCAAATATATCTCATGCAGATTTAAAACAAAACATTCATGCAATAAAACTATGGAATTCAATAGTAATTAACCAGCATTTCATATTTCATTAAAACCCTCAGCAACGTCGTTGCATTACAGAATAACAATGGGGTTACTCACTATCCGAATCTGAACTCAACATGCAATAGAATAACAATTAACAGAAAAGAACTTGTGAATACAAAGGCGAACTCTGATGTGAATCCGCATCGGAGACGAATTGGGGCTACGTCCAGTCCTCCTCTGAGCCAAAAGGGTTTCCGTCCTGAAGGCTGAATTCGAAAACTGAAAGCTTCCTGTTATCTCCAAGAGATAAAAAATATCATATCATAAACAAAGCATATCCAAATGAGCCTTCAATCCTTCTTTTAAAGCAATGGCTGTGACTTCAGTTTCGCCTCTCTGTCCTTTAATATTCTCACTTAAAGTCACTTTTTAAATAAATATAACCATTGGTTATAAAGTGACATAATAAAATAAAGTGAGGAATCTTCTGGCATTAAAACGGAAGACCAAACGAACTCGGATGGAGACGTGTGATAGCTTGTCGGAAAGCTCTCGGTGAGACGTTCTGAGTCCACTACTGAAATGCCAGGTACACTGAGTTCTTCATACTTACTATAAATAGTAAGCACCTTGGAAACCCTGCGGGAACTGATCCGATTGGCCCGAAACTGAAAACACCTAGGCTAAACACCCCTCTGATCCTCTGCCAGACTTCGGTTAGCCCACCGGACCATGATGAAAGGATAACTATAAGGCACAAAATAATGTGCTTTGAAAAGGGGACATTACAAATCATCCCTTCCCGGAGATTGCTTGCCCTCAAGCAATCGGTATTTGCATGCTATGATCCTAATACCTAGATCCCAAACCAATCTCAGGGGAGCTGCTCCACCAATCTGTCGTGGGGGACTGAAACAGGAGTTATGCCTTGACCTGTGAAGCCATTCACGCAGCAACAAAACAACAACCAGTCTCATGCCATGACTCCAAATCACTGCAGGATCAGTTGTACCAAACTGCTCTGTGTCGCCATCAACTGTGAGAAAGTCCTCAACCCAACTGAGAACCTCACTCCAACTGAGATCACCAGTACCCCTATAGTCAAATGCGGGGGGAAACCAAAAGGGCCATCCATCTCCCCAGCTGGCTGAAATATCCTGATGCCCTATGCTCATGTTGAATGAATCAGCAGAAATGTCCAACTGCCATAACACTGCCCCTCTGATCCGTCGCCCAAACTGGAAACTGTACTGAAGAGGCAAGGTACCCAAACTGTAGGACAAAGCTTCCACCTGCAAGCAAGGAAGCGTATCAAACCAATCACTCACCCCACATCTCTGCAATAATCGGAAAAGGAAGTTCTCCGTAGGTGGGCTGAATGAAAAACCCAATGCGTCCCATATAACGTGGCCAATATGCGACACACTAAACAACTCTGTTGGAAATCCTGAATTAGCATAAGGATTCCATAACTCTCTCAATACCCGGAGTCATATAGTGTACACCTTGGTGTGAAAAATTCACCCCAACAAGCATAATCATCATACCCAGCTCAATAACCCCATACTGAATAAGCTCTATCCTATCATTATCATCATGCCTAAAATATGTGGGGATAGAATTACCACAAGCACTGGATGAATCGGTATGGGAATGAGGTGGAGTCCCAGCCGTGCAAGCCCAACCTGAACTACTGATGTAGAAACCCAACTATTCAACAACTGAACTCACCTTGTTACTCCCATCTGGTGACCAAGGCCTAACTGTAGTGACTAAACCAGGGTCCCAAATCCTACAATCAGTCTCATCCTCGTAATGGGGATAGGAAATACCTTCCTCATCTAGCTCGAAGAAAGGATTATCAAATATCAAATCAGCATCCATCTTAAACAAGAAATTGTCGATCGCCTGAAAGTTATCCAACTTATTAAGAAACTCTGGATGATCCAAAGCTCTTTTGGGACAGCTATCCAAGTCATAGGTCTGCTGTATGCTATCGAGTTCCTGAATCACATCCTGAAAGAATTCAGACCTCTCCCTGTCGTCCTGTTCCTTGCACTGACTAGAGGGAACAATCCGATTTCTTGCTTCCTGAAGAGCAAGGCGCGTGTGCTACCATGTTTCCTGAGCAACATTAATCTCTCTGTTGAGCTTATTAACCTTGTCACCTTTTTCCCTCAACTACTTAGCATAATTTTCAGCAATTTGTAACAGGTAGTCGCGATCCGACAGTAAGCATAGATATTCTGATTTTGAAACCTCAAATGCTGTTTTGACCTCCTGTAAATCTGCAACATAGGATCCAATTATTATACCACCCTGTCCTTCTTCCTTCTGAGCTTTCCTGTAAAGATCTTCAATGATCTGGTGAGTGCTATCATGGTGAACAAGAGCTGCAGTAATAGCATCGTTATTCACTTTCAGCTGATTCATCAAGGCAAGTTTCTTATCGCTATCATTTTCAAATGCACTCTCAGATTGTTCATCCAACTCATCATTATGCATACGTGATGCACTGCTAAATAAATCACATGATTCCTCATATTCTGTAACCTGTATATTTGCCACCTCTTCTTTAGTCTCCCCTTCATGCATGGGTACGATATTTGTTTTGCAATCTCCTGCTTCAACGTCAACCTCATAAGGCTTTTCTTCAGTAACTGACTTAGTTTCTTGTTCACTTATAGGTTGAGTAATGATAGCTGGAAGCTCTTCATATAAATTTCCGCACCTGTCATGTGCAAGTAGATCCCGAGCCAAATCCTGCCACTGCTTCTTTGCCATTAAGGCCTTGTGTTGCAGCTTTGGATGAAAGTCCATGAAACTAGAGAAGGTTAAATCTCTCTGAACCTGTGGAGGAAGTGTGTTATATTCCTCATACATGCTGAGTATTTCTGTCCTTTTATCAGGTTGTGAAATCTGGGCTAATTGTTGTTGTACCTTAACAAGATCCTTCTAGACTTTTTCCGAACCTTGCATCTTTATTCAACTCCTTTTAATATATGAATTGGTTCTCTGATTTTTACTAATGGTTCTCTGATTTTTACTAATGCTTGCAGCAGAGCATAACTTTCAAGGAGATATAACATTACACCACAAAGAACTACCTGTTAATGAGTCTGATACACATGCCGAGAACACTGGTCTGCAACTGTTCGGACCTGCAACACTCCACTGCTCTGTTTCTATTTCTTGGATCAGTGTCCTGGGTATAGTTTCTTAAAAGCTGCAAGAGTTTGAACAACTTTACGAAATACTAAATCCCAAAGGTTGTCCGTGTTTATTTTCAAAATTGTTTGAGTGTGCTGGCTTTTGTTTGCCATTCAAGATGTTGCCATTTCATATTACAAATGCTACGAGGAAGTCGTGAGTACTGATGTCATATTTCATGAAAGATTCAGAAACAAATCTTAGACAACATTACCAACAAGTAACATGGCATTCCATTTGTTCAACACTCAACAAATACATCATATGCAAGGTAAGTGGCTACAGTGCGGGTGGGTCTCAATACTGAAGGTGGTTGCCGAAGTTTTAACAGTCCCCGATGAGTATGAACGCCTCTGAATACGGTTGAGGACTGAACCTTTCCTTAGGTAACTGAATCTCGTACCCATGCAAAACCATAATTTAAACGGTATTCTTCTTCTCATAAAGTCACATATAGTCCGACTTTCTCTTCTGTAATACCATGAATTCCTTGTTTGCTAAGTTTTCCCTTAGACTGCGTATGGACTGGTGTCTTCCAAGTGACTCGCAAGATATCTGTAATGTAGCGTTGTGTGTTGCAGTTGGTCCACGACCTCTGATTTTGCTGGTGCACTGCAACGGCTAACCTTACCTCACGGAGTACTGTGCTTTCATGAAGGCTGCCTCCCAATGATTGTAGTTGGGACTGCCCGTAGCCAATACTATAGTCTCCCGTGCTTTGTTCCCGAGCCCACTGTCTCCTTCTAGCAATGTTAATACCGCCCAGAACATTGATAAATGCCTTTAGTGATAGTTCCAATGCCTCTGCTGGAGTCTTTGCTGTGGATGCTCTTTAGCCGTTATTGAGTCTCAACTGAGTTCTTCCAAAAACGTTGGGGGAATACCACTGAGGAGGACCACTGTTAGTCTTCGTGTTAAACCAATACTACAACCACCAGACCGTAACAATATAACAATATCTGGGTCTTCTTAACACCTCACACCAGGCACGTGAATAACAACTGGAAAGACGGTTTGGGTGTAAATGTCTACCACACATGCACCGTCAGTCAAGAACTCTCTATTCGACACATACTACAGTGAGAAAAAGGGCGTTTACACCTCTTTCACGATAGTCATCCAAGCATGGAGTTCTCATCTGAGTATATCGATTTCCCACCATATGAGCCAGCATACGATTGGTCTTCTTCCCACAAAACAAAAACCACGCATAGTCTGATATCTCTCAATTTTCTGGAACCCACTGAATGCTTATAAGTTTAAGCTTGTGAATGCCGTGCACGATCCTTACTGTTCCTGGACAGAACCACCCGTGTTGCTATCAACTTCTGTAGCCACTGTTTTTAATCATCTATTTTAGCTATGGCAACTCCCTTCAGTGTTTTTGGTGATAAAAGTTACGGAACTTGACTCCTTGAGTACACGAATTTGCTTCCTTCGATATCGGCTTCTCCCAATTGTTGCGACTTTAGAATTCCTAGCAATGTTTGTTCCAGGTTGCCGTTTTGGAATATTAAGAGTCTCACAACACCAAATGTCACCTCCAGATGGCAAAATTAACCTTTCTTGCGTATAATAGAAGAGGCACTCGGTTAATGGAATTATTATTGCCGCTAAAGATATAATATGCCCAATTGTAAGCATATAAGTCTGAAACATAAAAATCAAAAGCGTCGACAATACAAACTTAAACCTGTGCCAAATGAAAACGGGACCCATGAATGCTCAGGAATAAAATAAAATTTCACTAACCCGCCTTTAATCAGAATATAATTTTTTAATATGAAATACCTTCTGATATAATAAAATAATAAGCTTCCCCGCTTAATGCAATCACTGACATTAAAGTATCCATCCAAATATTTTATTGTCCACAAGGCAACGCCTAAACTGTAAACTCCAACTCCAGAGCAAGACCAATCTCCATGTTGCGTGAGCAATCTGCCTGATTGCTAGCTTTTTAGAAAAAGTAACCCGGTGACTTGTAGGCCAATATTTTAAACTGATATACCCAAATTCTGGAAGTGAGTATATTCTTCTGCTTGCTATATCTGAAACTGTGAATACATATCCAATAACTCTGAAATCTGTTACTCAAAAAAATCCTTCTGCCAATTTGTTTATGACGAAAACCTCACAGGCTGGCAAGATCTATAGCTCTGATACCACTGTAATGACCCTAACCGGCCATTTTCCAAAATTTCCCAAATATATCTCATGCAGATTTAAAACAAAACATTCATGCAATAAAACTATGGAATTCAACAGTAATCAACCAGCATTTCATATTTCATTAAAACCCTCAGCAACGTCGTTGCATTACAAAATAACAATGGGGTTACTCACTATCCGAATCTGAACTCAACATGCAATAGAATAACAATTAAAAGAAAAGAACCTGTGAATACAAAGGTGAACTTTGATGTGAATCTGCACCGGAGACGAATTGGGGCTACGTCCAATCCTCCTCTGAGCCAAAAGGGTTTCCGTCTTGAAGGCTGAATTCGAAAGCTGAAAGCTTCCTGTTATCTCCAAGAGATAAAAAAATATCATATCATAAACAAAGCATATCCAAATGAGCCTTCAATCCTTCTTTTAAAGCAATGGCTGTGACTCTTTAGTTTCGCCTCTCTGTCCTTTCATATTCTCACTTAAAGTCACTTTTTAAATAAATATGACCATTGGTTATAAAGTGACATAATAAAATAAAGTGAGGAATCTTCTGGCATTAAAAGAGAAGACCAAACGAACTTGAATGGAGACGTGTGATAGCTTGCCGGAAAGCTCTTGGCGAGACGCTCCGAGTCCACTACTGAAATGTCAGGTACACTGAGTTCTTCATACTTACTATAAATAGTAAGCACCCTGGAAACCCCGCGGGAACTGATCCGATTGGCCCAAAACTGAAAACACCTAGGCCAAACACCCCTCTGATCCTCTGCCAGACTTCAGTTAGCCCACCAGACCATGATGAAAGGCTAACTATAAGGCACAAAATAATGTGCCCTGAAAAGGGGACATTACACTGTCTCTGGATGAAGCAGACCTACAAAAGATAAAACAAAATACAACAATTAATTCATGTAATCATATCCAAAAGAATTTAAATATGTAAAGGAAAAGCAAAAAGGAAAGAAAAACCCCCTGAGTTTCTTCATGAGAAGAATAGCTTCAAGTATCGCCCATGGACAGGAAAATCCTGAATATATCCATCTGTATTCTGCAAAAAGTAAGAGTGTTCTCTAGCCTTTTCCAAAACAATGAATGACCCTAACCAGAAGGCCTCAAATTTACCATGTTTACCCTTTTCTTGATTTTTGGCGTTCCATTTTAAAACCCAGTCACCTACTTTGAAAGATTTGTTCTGAGCTCTTTTGTCATGAAGAAATTTAACTAGCTTTTGCTTGGTGATGTTCTGTTCTTGAGCGAATCTCCTGCTTTCATCAAGCTCAACCAATGCATTTAACCTCTCTTCCATGAAGTCGATATCTTCTAACTGCTCTTCAGTGATGAACTTGTAAACCGGAAGTAAGCTGTTCAAGGGTAACCTTGCTTCCTTGCCATATACTAAGTTGAAAGGTGAGAAACCAGTAGACTTCTTAGCTGTGATCCTGTCAGCCCATAAAGCCAAATTCAACTTTGAATCCCAAGCACGCTTGTTGTTATCCAACATCCTTCTGATAATCTTTAAAATGTTCTTGTTGCTGGATTCAGCTTGTTCGTTTCCTTGTGGGTGATAAGGAGATGAATATGACACGGTTATGCCATATTTCCCACAGAAATCAGAAAACTCTTTTGATCTGAAGCGCATATTGTTATCTGCAATAATCTTTTTAGGGACTCCAAACCTGGTTAAAATATTTTCCATTAAGAATTTAGTCACAACCTTACTTGTGGATTGCCTGGTAGGTATTGCCTCTACCCATTTTGTGAAGTAATCG
>MU224038.1:685889-703229 GCA_018584345.1 Thuja plicata
AAAAAGTTGTGGCCAATAGTACCCTGCATGTAAGACTTTATGTGCTGTAGTTTTTGCTGAAAAATGACCACCACAAGATCCTTCATGCATTTCCTTAAGAACAGTTTCAGCTTGATACATATCCAAATAGAAAAGTAAAATCCATCTCTATTCTTCCAATATAGGTCGCCCTGAATTAAAACATATTTTGCAGCTTGAAGTTTGATAGTTCTTTTTTGGTTATCATTCAAGCTATCATTATACTTCATATGTTTCAAATAGTAAATTATATCACTATACCAAGGGCACTTTTCAATACTAACTTCGGCATGCTCAATATCTATTTGATTTACTTGTGCTGCCTCTAAATTTGCTTCTGCCATGAGTTTGGCTAATCCCTGTCCTCTCACCAACTTTGTGATCTGAACATCAATGTTGAACTCCTGTATCTGATTTATCCATCTGCATCTCCTTCCAGTAGTTTCTGATTTTCTGAAAATGTCTTTAACTGCAGCATTTGGAACATACGCAATCACTTCTGCCCCAACTAGATACGGTCTGAATGATTTAACTGCCTTGACAAGGGCATAAGCTTGTTTCTCATTGATATCGTAGTTGAGCTCAGCTGCTTGTAAACATTTACTGAAGAAGGCGATTGGTTGCTCATGTCCCTCTTCATTTTTTTGAAGCATAACTGCTGCTATAGTATGATAAGACGCAAATGAAAAGATCTGAAAAGGTTTCTTGAAATCAGGGGATTTAAGAACCGGAGCCTCTTTAATGGCTCTCTTTATTGTTGCAAATGCATCTATGGCTTCATTGTTCCATCTCAGTTTAGCTCCCTTTTTTAACATTTTAGCAATTGGTTTGATAATTTTTGCAAAGTTGGACACAAACCTCCTCACAAAATTGATTTGTCCAAAGAATGATTGGATTGCTTTTACTGTCTTGGGTATTTGAATGTTATCGATCACGGCCACTCTTTCTGGATCAATCCTAACACCTTCCTTAGAAACAATATGCCCTAGAAGCCTTCCTTCTGTAACTCCAAAATGACGTTTTTTTGGATTAAGAGATATTCCATACTCAAAGGCTCTTTTAAAGATTTTTTTCTAAGTGTCCACAATGGTCTTCTTCTCTTTTAGAGTAAGCAGTAAGGTCATCCTGATAAATGGCCAAAATAAAGTCAATTAGTCCTTCAAAGGCGACATCCATTGCTCTTTGGAAAGTAGCTCCTGCGTTGGTCAAACCGAAAGGCGTTCTAGCATAAACATATGTACCCCATGGAGTGGTAAATGCTGTCTTGTACTGTTCTGATTCTGTAACTTTGACTTGGTCATACCTTGAGAATCCATCCATCATGGATAATAACTCATTTCCAGTTACTTTTTGCAACAAGATCTCCATATTAGGCAAGGCATAGTTGTCCTTTAGAGATGAAACATTAAGATTTCTAAAATCAATGCATAATCTAATGTCACCGTTTTTCTTTCTAACAGGGACAAGATTGGATACCCATGTTAAATGCCTGATAGGTTTGATGATTCCAGCATCTCTCAGCGTAATTAACTCTTCCTTCATCTTAGGTGCTAAGGTTGGATTGATAGGCCTTTGTCTTTGCCTAAAGGGTTTCGCATCAGGTTTCAAAGGTATTTCATGCTGAAACAAATCCTCTTTGTATGCTTTTAATTCATCATAACTCCAAGCAAAAACATGCCTATACTTTCTTAATAAAGAAATCAAATCAGACCTTATTTTAGAAGATAATTTTTTACCAATGAAAACATTCTTAGGAGCATTCTCAGTTCCAAGATTAATTTCCTCAATATTATTCTGAATTTTAGTCAATTTGACAGGTTTGAAACTTTCTTGCTCATCAAAAATCCTTTCTAATGCTACCAAGCCTTTAGGTATCTTATTCGTTTTAAGCTAGACAACTTCTTTATCAAATAAAACTTCCTTACCGTCCTGAACTTCCACATAGCCATTCCAGTCTATATTTTGATCCTCATAACTATCTTCACATGCTAAAAACCTGAGAAGATCCTTATCATCTTCAGAAACCTGCCAGTTCTGCACATTATCAGGTATCGATGGTGTGTTCTTCATTTCAACCTGCACAATCTCATCAAGTGGAAAGTCATTTTGCCAAATGGCTAAATTAGCCATTAAATCAGCTAGGAAATTGTTTGATCTATCTACCCACCTAATAGAGAATGCATCATATGATTCAATTAAATCCCAAACATAATTTCTATATTGTTTTAACCTTGGATTCCTCGTTGAGAATTTACTTCTAATTTGAGAAACAATTAACTCAAAATCTCCTATAACAGACAACATCTTAATTCCATATACTTTTGCAATATTTAATCCAATGACTAGTGCTTCATACTCAGAGATATTATTTGTACATTCAAAATTTAGTAGAAATGAATATTTGAAAGTTTTACCAAATGGTGATATTAAAATAACACCCGCTCCATTACGATTTTTGCTGCATGCCCTGTCAAAGTACATTTGCCATAATTCTTCATTATCTTCCTGCACATGTACTTCAATAGTATCAATAGTTTTTAATGCTGGTTTAGAGATACTCACCTGAAAATTGTCCATATCTGATTGACAAAAGTTAATCATGGAATCAAGATTGAAATCTTCGACCAAATAAGAGGACCTGGGCTCTCTCTCAATTCTGAGTTCTTTTCCACCGACTGGTATGGTGGCATAAGATAAATCCAATTGAACATATCTTCCAACCAAGTTTGACCATTGTCTAGACAACAACATACCATAATTTGCAGGAATTTTTACAATAGTGATGTCAGTTCTATATGCAATTTGAGGATATGTAGGAAATCTAAATTCAATATCTTTTATAATACCAACTACAGGAACTGATCTATTATCCATTGCATAACATTTTCCATAAGGTGTATCAACTTTTAAACCAATTTCTTTCATTACATCAACAAACATAATATTAACTGCTGGTCCTGAATCAATCATGCAATTTCTAACCAACTTATCATTAATCAACAAAGTTAAATAGAAAGGATCAACTTGTTAGGATTTTAATTCAATGTAGTTCCTAAATACACAATAGGAGGCTCATCATTATCTTTTACATCCTTTTCATCTTTTAATTCTTCTACACTAGATAAAATCTTCATAGTCTCCTTCCTGTAATAAGGGAATTTCATCATTTCCATTAGCGGAACAAAAATCTTTACCTGAGATAATGCATGATTCATAAAAGAATGACAATTAGACACTTGCTTACCAGAGTTCAACTTATTTGGTGGCTTGGATGGTTTAGAAGGCTGTGATATATCCACCTGTTTACTTTGATTATTGGTCTTTCTTGGTGCATCCTCTCGCTGTGGAACTTTGGCAAACATCCCTGTAGGATTACCTTGATCTGCAATCTTATTCCTTCGCTGATATGTGAGCTTTGCCTGTTCAACTGCTGCAATAGTATAAGCTCTCTTTTCTTCATTAGTTAGCCTTCTTAAAGTAAGTGCTTCTTCTTCATCTGAAAACACTTGCTGCACATGATGTTGCTGATCCATCCCTCTTGAAAACAAATCTGAAATATGCTCCTCATCTGAATAATCATCATCATCTCTACCCCAAAAAGGCTCCGACGACAAGGTATTTATAGTATGCTGATTTTCCATCTCGTGACTTTCCTTTTCTAGAATAGATTGTGCAACAACACATTGATCAGATGCATGGGGTAATCTACAAAATTCGCACCATGGCCCATCTTCTACCATGTGGTTTATTTTTCTCAAAGGGTCAGGAGTATCTTTAGTATAATTAGGCCTCTCTGGCTTCCCATCTTTCCAATTAGTATGATAAGGCATATCCTGTAATCTTGGTCTATCATTTCTGTGGAATGGTGGCCTTTCATTTCTACTTTGCTTTGTTGTCATGTCTTTTAACATATTCATAATCTCTTTCAATTCATCCTATTTTGGGGCTTTAGGATTATAGAGCTTTACATCATCCCACTTGCTCACTCTACCAGTTGCCTTTCTATCATTTTCTATTGTCATGGCTATCTTGAAAGCTTGTTGTAAAGAACTAGGTCTATGAGATCTTATCTCATAATGTGTTTTACTATCAAATGCACTGAGATAAAAATCAATTAGGAAAGAATCAACCGGCCTGATTTCTCTTGGGATTCTATTCAATACCTTATTGAAGCTTTTATTGAATTCTGAAACTGATTCATTCATATTTCTTTTGACACTTGTCAACTCATGTGAAGTAAAAGAAGTATCATTATGGTCTCCAAATTGCTTGATAAATTGATCAACAAAATCACACCACCCAGTTATAGATCTATCCGGAAGATTTCTATACCATTCAGCAACATCATGTGTTAAAGCCTGAACAAAAAGCTTCATGAGGACATCCTCATGATTTTCATCCATTTCTTCAATAGTACCCTTCAAATTGATGACATGCTGTTCGGCAGAATCAGTCCCATCACCGGAAAACTTTGGGATAGTAGTCCTCCACTCATTGGAAATTGGATTTGGGTATCCTCTTATTCCATCAAAATCCAATTGTCTATACCTTTCAATAACCATTGGCTGCCTTACAACATGATTTCTGGCCCCTAGATGATGCATTCCGGGACCTTGGTTATGGTGAGCAGCACCTCCCATACCTCTATACCCTTGATCCCCATTATTAGGATTTCTCAAATTTGCACCTCCATGAGAGGGACCAGCATTTTGTGATATGCCCTTGTCATGTTGTCCTGAATTTCTGCTATGCTGACCTTGACCAAGGTGTCTCTCAAAGCCTTCACTCTGATCTATCCTTCCATTTCTAGCATCTGTGCAATCAAACAAAGGGTTGATGCGGCTTGTAGCATAACATGGATCTGCATTTTTTCTGTGTGGGGGATTATACTTAGGAAGTCTATTTGCCCCTTCCTGATCAAACTTTTCTTCTTTTCCTTTATCTTCCCTCCACTTTCTTTGTTTTTGATTTTCTTCATTGTTTGTTCTTTCTTTTGGGGATATAATTTGTTCTCTTATTATTCCATCCTTTCAAGGACATAATCTGACTGTCTTCTCAAAACCTTTATCATTTTATCATCTTGGTATGAAATATTAGCCATTTTCTTTAAAATTTCATCCCATTGTTGAAATTCTTCATCCTCTTCCTCTTCTACCCGCGTTATTTCACATTGAGTTTCTTGCTGAGCATCAGGGATTTGGAAGAAAGGATTGAAATTCTCATCCTCCTTCTCAGGACTATTATGGTTTGAGTTAATTCCTTCATTACGAGTGTTTTGCTTGTTAACTCTTTCATGGAAATTTCTATGCCCTGAATAGATCATGTTTGGTTCCTTACTTTGCTTCTTTTCAAAATTTAACTGAATCAGATTATTATGTCCTTTACTTACTAACCTTCCCTACATAAACTCAGAAAAGAAAATGTGTCTTTGTTCACAATACACATCAATTGATCATCCACAAAATAACATATTAATCATAGAGTCGCCACCCTCTTCAAGGGAAATGAAAATAAATGATTTTGGGTTCTTCCGCAGAGTACATACCACAAAAATCTGAGTAGAAGCTCTTTTAAATATATAAATCTGAAACAAAATCAAAACTTTAATAGGAATTAGAAGCTCTATTATATCAAATTTAAATTTTTTAATGATATTACTTATATATCCACTTCTTTATGCTGAAAATGTAAAATCAGAATCTTTCAAAATCTGAGTTAAGCAATTATTAAGATGTTTTGATAAAGAAGAAAAGATTAAAAGCTGAATTAAAATATCAATTCTAAACAAAATCTGAATTATGAAACTCACCACAATATCTTAATTAAATGAATCTCTATGCTGGTCTAAAAACAAAAAAACTTGTAAAGTTTACTTGCAACTCGTCCCCAGTAGAGTCGCCAATCTGTTGGTTCCCAAAACCGTAGATTGGAATCCTACGAGTCTTGCCAACTCAATGGTGGGATATCCAACCGGTTATGGCCAATGTGACGGAACTGATCGATAAAACCCAAATTCCCTGCGCGTCTGGCTCTGCAAGACCAAGGCGGGTGTACCTGATCCTGAACAAATCACTCGAGTCCAAGATACTTATAGCAGATTGGTTAGAATGAGAATGCAGCGAAAGTTTCCCCAATGGCAAGGATTATAGAAAACTTTTGACTTCCTCAAAATAAGTACAACTTTTAATGATAACTTCAGAGTATGAATATTTCGAATTTGCAGATTTTGAATTGAAAATAAAACAAATGATTATATATATATGTAAGAATATTTAAAATAAAATGATTATAAAATATGAATATACTAACTTCTTCAAATGGAAGGTACAAATCAATTGCCAACAAGTGGATTATGAATCATGAGTAGTATAAATACCAGTGCCAAGATTTAAGAGGCAAATAGAGTCAATATTACAAGTTTACTATGTACAACTTTATAAAGTTTAATGCATTTCGATTATAAACAATTCAATAATTCAAATGCAGAGAATCAAATATATATATAGTATTCTGAATCAGTCTAGATTGCGCTTTAACTCCCTGAATATGGAGACAAACTAGATATAGATATGGAAACAATAAAATATTTCACTATATCTGTAATAATCAAACTCAGAAAGCTACAAATGATCCTATCTGCTCATCTGAAATTGAAATTGTTTACAAAATTTTAAAATATTTATAAAGGACAAAACTTAATAATATTTCTGACTTTAATGCTTTATGCAAAAAAAAATAAAAATAAAACGTGCTGACAGGTTATGCCACAGGTTATGCCAGAACAGAAAATAGCAAATTGCAGTCCTGTATTTTTTTTTAGATTGGCATGTAAATATCTTCTTTGTAGTGGATGATGATTCACAATCAAAAAATTACATAGATTCAGCCTCCATCTGTTGAGAAAGCAAATATATTCGGTCAGCAAATACAATCTCTTTTTTGTCAGAGAATTGGCAGAGTCTGTCCCCTCTTTTGTTTAATTTTTCATCTAATATTTATATAAAGATGAAAGGATATGCGGTTTTTTTTCATGCACCACTTCATAAAGACTAACAATATATTTGTCTTAATGCATAATATAACTGCATTTAAAAAACCGAATCTATTAACTTATAACTCTTTATATAATAATGAGACATCTGGCGTGGATGATAATAGTGTATGCTGCAGTCTTGACACATGGCGTCTTTTAGTTTTAACTAATCCACTGCTGGCTTATTTAACATATTCAAAACTTTAGATAAAGCAATCTTCTATGTGTCTTCAGGAAACCGTGTTGATAGAGGATGCCAACGTGCCTTTTACCACCACATATCATTCGAAGCTTTATTTTATTTATTCGTTGTCATCTCATGTAGTATTGTGGTAAACATTTGATATCCACTGTCGGGAAATTTCAATACTTAAAAACTTATTGCAAGGAACGGCTCCTCCCACTATCGGACTTTCAAAAATCTCCAGGAACACAGTCGTTATGGTTCATACTCCAGTTCTGGGATTATTTCCTTTGTCCTCCTTTATTGCCGTGCCTTCCTTCTGTGCGTATTTCCAGACCTGCAAGAGAAATACAGTATTATAAATATATCTCGAATAAACTTAATTAAGGTGTGGTTACGTTTTTTGGTCTCTGTTATCTGAATCGAAAAGGAGTCTTTTCCTTGAAAATCTGAGCTTGTAGATGCATGAACGGTCCAGTCTTCAGAGATATCCCATTCATAATTTCTATTTCGAATTTGTTATGCTGTGTATGATCATATTGATCACTCCTTCATTTATAGTCTTAATCTAGAATTCCATGGCAAAACATATTGCTTGCTTCACTGAATGACCTCATGGTCGATTGAGATATATCTCTGATATCTTCAGTAATTAATAGCTTTTATATTGATTTACTCCTCTAGACAATCAATTCTATTAATTGTATGCTCATTACAATATCCAGGAATGCACGCTTTGGGACTGATTATTCTGTCTACTTGATATTTGAAGACATTCCTCCAACGAATCCTATCATTCCGAATCTGTTACCCTCTTGACACTCTTTTAATCACTGAAAATCTGTATATTGTATGGCCCTTCAAATTTGTATGCTGCTAAACCTCATCTGCTGAATCTGGAAACTGATTTCAATGAAAAACTTAAAATAGACATATCTTATTATGCCTGTGAAACACATGATTCCAGTACGTCCTGCATATGAATATAAACTCTAAATCCATCCTGCTGCACACTTATACATTCGTTGTGCCAAATTAGATGACTACAGATCATACAATTTAGAGATATCTACATATCTTCTTCTATTATAGACTCAATGATATTCAATAATATAAAATACTGCATGAATGCAAAATAAAATTAGATTCTGGAAATAAGATGTAATAACCAGTCATTATAGCATAAAATAATCAAACCAGAAAATATGAATATCAACTCTAGTCTCGAAAGATGATTAACAAAAGAGTCAAAAGAGTAAGGAAAAATGATTAACAATTAAAAATAAAACCAAAGGTATAATAGGGATAAATAAAATGGTAATCAAATGGATGCCCTGATTACATAAAATCAGGGCTCCATCACGTTGTATTTGTTTTGATTGTGTTTTCAGGCCGGCAGATGAAGGTTTTCAGTGCGTTACCTGAGAACAATACAAAGTGACAATGTTTGCAACTTCTTTCAGTTGGATCGATCATCCATGGATGATAATAATGAAGAAATCATTGATGACATCTAGCTCGAGAATGAGAGATGATTTTACTGTTTGGGACGATAGTATGGGCTGTGAGGGAGACTTTTATGCAAGATAGTCATCAGAAGAATCGGCTTTAGTAGCTGATTATGCAGCACATACACACATCTTGGTGATACAAACAGTGAACAAGATGTCTCCTTGTTTGATCTTTTACCATCTTTTGTTCTCTTTTCTATTTTTTTAAGTTGCTACTGATTGTTTGTGTGAGGATTGTATAGGCATAGCTGTACATGGAGATAAGAATGCAATGATAAGTGTTTGTACTACTGATGATGTTCAATGTGATGAGTTTGCATTTGAAGAATGTGAAGTGGGTGATCATATGGATTCTTATGAGAACTTATTCATTTGGTGTGGAACACGTCTTCCTTGTGCACAACACACTTTAATTTAAGCAGTACATCTATCATAATAGGATGTCAAGATAGAGATGAAATAGGGAGAAAATTTAAATAGTGTAGCTCTTCACCTGAGCTGTCTCATGATCTAAATGGCTGTGCTGATGAAGATTGCATCAACATAGATAACAACGAGGTATGCTGGCTGCCTATTGTCCCTGAGATGAATGGAATTGAATATGAAGCTTTTTTTCATGATCAAGGTGTAGCTTCTTGTGATGTGGATAACATTGTGCTGGAGTTGGAGTGCTTCACTTGGGCCCCATCATATAACTTGCAATAATGTTGAGTAGGAACAAATTGCCCAAAGTTGATGACCAGTCGGTTGCTCAAATTTCTTATACACCTAAGCTTCCATATTTTTCAGTTTTAGCTTAGAGGATGAGCTTCCTTTTGCAGGTCAATAGGATGATGAGGCATGCTTTTCGTGGCAATGTGAATTGGAAGTAATTTCTTTTTGCCTTTATCCATTCGAGGAGATCAATGGGTACAAAAATGCCAAAGTTTCTTTTCATGCTGATTTAAGTTTAAAATCTCGCTCATAGTTGCTCTAAAAATAAATGGTGTAATGCAGGGTAGTGTGGTGGTTTATGTTCCGTGATTGCCATACAATGGAAGTTTGATGGCGAGGTTGGTCTTTACTCTCTCAAAGGCAATCGCAGGTTTGTGCGTGAAAGGAGGCTACATTTGCTGTATCTGTTTGAAGAGACAACTTTGGGATGAGGGAAATCAGTTCCTTCACCAAAATGGTGTTTAACAGAGGCAAGTGATTCCATCCTTCCTATGGGGGGTTGACTTGCATTGTGTTAAAATTTTGTTTCACAACCATCCTTTGTTGTTTATGTGTTGTCACGCTGATTGGCTATGAGTTAATCAAGTATATATGTGTGTTCTCTGGTGTTCGTTAGTCCCAGTCCCTTGTTTTCCCCAAATTTTGGTCTACCTAGAGATTTTAGACTCTCAGGGCACCTGCTGGAGGCATCTATCCCTAACTAGAGCCACTATTGGAACTCAAATCCGTTATGTTAATTTTTCTTGAGTCCCTTCTTGTTCTTGCTTTTGTTGGCTCAGGTTTATAACTGATTTGAGATAATTTATGTGGGCCTTTGTGTTTAAGTATTCCCCTTCGTCCTGTGAAGTTAGAAAAATAAAAATCAGTGTTTTGTCGTCTTTCTTGAGTGGTTTCAGAACCAATGTCAGGCCTTGACAAGGTTGTCACAACCTTGTTGGCACCCGACATGGCTCCTCTAACCTTGTGAGTTTGTCTTTTTCTGTCGGTGTTTTGTAGAGGTTCTAAAACCCCTATCGTGAACCGTTAAGGTATTCACAATCTTGTTGGAGTTTGACGTTGGTTTACTAACCTCTTCTGTTTCTTTTGGTTAAGTTTTCACTGGCATTCTTGAGGTTTCAAAACCTCTATCAGGAGTTTCCATGGTTTTCACAACCTTATTGTTTCAATTGTAAAATGTCTGGGTCTTTGTGTGTCAGTGAGTTTAGAAGGCTCCAAAAAGTAACTTCCCAAATGTTCTAATTTTCTAACTTTTAAAATATATAATGGTTCCCTGCTGTGCTGAGTTGGAACCCGAATCCGGTACGAACTAGACCCAGAACTGGCAGCTTGGCCCATGGATCTAGTAACATAGGTTTTGAATGTTGTTGCTTTTTTCCATTATTATTACATCCTTTCAATAACTTAACCGAGATTTCCTTTCAAGTACGTAGCTTAGATTGAAAGAAGCAGCTGTTACTCGGAGCATGGGATACTCTATTCAATCTTACTCTTTAACCTGTTTTCCAATAAGGTTGTCTGAGTGTGTCTTCTCATTTTGTTCTCATCCCGTGTTATCATTTTATGCCAATTCCTGTTCAGGATCTGCATTTCGGAGTCAGAAGTATCCTTTGTGCTATGTAACAAGGCCTTGCACCCTCCAATCAAAATAGTTTTGATCAATAGCTTAGATTCTTCTTCGATGCATATTATACACAGACATCATAACTCTTGTTTCACTGCCCTCAATGTTCACTATGAGGTTGCTGAACGGTTTTGGAAATAGAGAGCTTGTGAGCAAATACAACTACTTTAACAGCAAGCCAAAAAGCCAATCTCCCTAATTGACAAAAATCTCTAAGGTTTATCTTCTTGATAGAGATTTAGAAAGAACCAAACGGAAATTTTCAAAAAATCTTATACACAAGATAAAATGTTATTTTCCTCTCTCACACACACACATTTTGTTCAATACATATTTATAGGATTTTTTGGATCCTATTTTATAGGGAACAACTCTCCAAATATACAAGTTGTTTTAACAACTCTTATTACAATCCCAACTAATTATTTTCAAACCTAGAATAGCTATGTGATTTTTTATTACTCACTATTATTTTATTTTAAACGTTTTAAACTATTCTAATAATGCAATATTTCCAACATCCCCCCATATTGCATCATTCTCCAAATGGGGATAGTGGACCAACCCACATTCAGTAGTTCATCGTAAGGTATGAGTAGGGACATACACATCTACTCGTGACAAGCTATGGTATAACTACCCTCACCACACTTACTGTACTTTCATCCAAGAATAGGGACAAACATATCTACCCATGGAACAGAGAATAAGGACTAACACATCTACCCAAGGTAGTACATCAAATTTGGATAAGGACAAACACATCTTTCCGAAAACAAGGTCATGAACAGGGACACACACTTCTCACAACAATAACGATTGGGGATACACACATCCAAACATAATCACCAACTTATGTGACTGGGGACAAACACTTCCAATCACTTACACCATCTTGTGAATGGGGACAAACACATCCATTCATAGACAACCAAGAAATGTGATTGGGAACATACACATCCAACCACAATATACAAAGCTTGAGAACTAGGTCCTCGTTGCGTATGCAGCCATCATTATAGATCAGTGCCACTCTGATCACAAATGATATGAGACGGTTGCCACTGTTGCTGGAAACCGATCTTGACTTTAGTTGTTTTGGCACTAGTTGATTTGTCACTAAAACAATTTCATGACCCCATCGCTAGTGACTGACAGAGGTCGCTGAATTTCCTCCAGCCTCCTGTGCCTCCATCCTCCAATAATATTGCTACTTAGCAAATATTTATTTTGAGGCTCATTTCATCAATTGTTAGGAAAGAATATATTCTCCCCACCTCTTGATGTGAACTTCTTACAAGGAATGTTGGTTACCACCGATCATGCACTCCAATTAAATTAAAACAATTTTTTTTTTTCACATTTTTTTTTTTGAAGACAACAGTTACATCAAGAGATACAGTCTATCCGAAGAAAAAAAAGATACAAGTTGACTTAAATTTTGGCTTAGACACAAAATAACTCATACATCCCTGTTATTTGTTGCTTGTCTGCTCCAAACTCCACAGTGGCTCCTAGAGAGGTAGTGACCAGGCAACACCTATTCAAACAGCACCCTAAACTCCTCCTGATAGCATCCAGGAAGGGTATGCTTAGCATAAAAACTCAATGCCTCCCTTATGATCTGATTTTGAGTGCAATAAGACTGACGAGCTGACCTTCAAGGAGCTGGCTATTCAGCATATGACCAATGCCATAAAAGATATCTTTGACATCCAATACGTGCTGCTCACCAGTGTTCATATCTTTCAATAAAACACCAGACATTTGGCCCTTATTGTTGCTTACCACATCAACAACTCCAGTGCTGAAGTGTACATTTGGATTACTGAAAACTCTGTCCTGCTTTGCTTTAGATGCTTGAAACCCATGTCTGTGCACTAACAAATGCATATGTCGAGCATATTTAGTGAGGTATATTGCTTCTTTGGTGGCTATGTCACCCCCTCCAACATCTGCAAGCTCTTGACCCTTGAAAAAGTGTTTAAGCGAAAATGGACCTCCATCGTTTCTCTCTTTCAGCAGATCCAGTGGATAGCCTTTTCACCTTCAACTTACTTGATGATGAATCCAGCTCTTTGATGGACGATGCAGCAAGTGAAGTTGGACCCACGATTCACAGAGACACAGACTTCTCTTGATTGCTAGAATCATGCCTTAACTTTGTGGCAGTTCAGTCAGATTGAGAGCAAGATTACCATCCTCTTTTTATTCCTGTGCTATGTTCTCATGAGCAAGATTAATTACACGCTGCTTTCTCTCTTTGTTTTTCAGATACTCATCAGCTGTACTGATAGCGGTTGCCAAAGCCCACAGCAGAAGGGATCTCTCTTTTTCAATTTGGCAATGTACCAGCAAAATTTCTCTCAACATAGCTTGGCGTGTAGGGGTTTGAAAACAGCTCCGTTGTTCTAGATATAGCCTTGACAAATCTTTGTCGATGCTCTTTCCCATTCAGCATTTCTGAAGAAACCTCAACATATGCTTTTTGGATCTTGAGACAATGGATTGTCCATGTTCAGATGAGTAGTTTTCTGCCCTTGTTCTATCGTGTGGGTATCAACAAGAAATCTCCTCAAGTCAGCATACTTCTGACGGCCATTGGCAGGAGGCTGTGTTCCACGGGGACACGTCCCCTGCCCTTGTATCCCCGTTCCCGTCCCGGGTACGAAACAGGGATGCGGGGATGGATTTTCAACATCCCCTAACAGTCCTTTTCGTTCCCAAATTGGGGACGTTCCAGAAACTGAAAAAAACAAAGTTTCCTAAATAGGGGACGGATTTGGGTACCGGGGACGGTTAGCAGTCCCCGGTACCCAAATCTGTCCCCTATTTCCCAGCCAAAAAAAAAATAGCCGCCAGTCTTAAAAAGTGAGTTTTTTTAAAATTTGTTTGGTTTTCGGCTGGCCCCACGTGGACTCTAATATTAAATAAAAGATACTAAACCCTAGTATGGATGCTAAAAACATAAAAAGCCTAACTCTCTTTCATTTGTTCATTTCATTCATTCTTGCCAAAAAGAAGAATAAAGAGGAGCAGCAACAAAGCTTTCGTAGAGGACAGTCATATATTTGACATATATTATTTGCTGATACATTACTGATTTTGATTATTATGGAGTTGAACTTCTATGTTTACTATTTAGTATTTTAGTTGGACTTCTCTTTATGTCATTTCATGCATGAAACTTGGAGCCTTTGGGCATTTTCGCTATACGTACGCCATATTTTTACAATAAAAGTATTTGAACTTTGTTAATTTGCTATGTATTCATTGTTTTGAGCTTCTAAAATGTCTATGGTGAATGGTTTATCAATGTTATGATATGCATATTTGAATTCTTTCTATATATATAAAAACTCCCCTATTTTTTTAATAGCCATCCCCTGCCATCCCCTAAAAATTGGCTCTGAGCCGTACTCGTACCAGAAACACATCCCCGTCCCGGAAGCTCCGTGGAGCATAGGCAGGAGCTTGTCGAGGTTTATCAACAGAGGAGGTGACGGTGGGCAGATTTCCCATCGTAATCTGCTATTATATCCCCCTCAATCGCTAGTAATTTTCAACAAGGATATGAAACTGAGTCATAGACTGTTTGATAGCATTCATTTTTCAGGCAAGATCCCTTAGATTCTATATACAAGCTGTCTCAAATGAGATTTCTGAAATCATCTAACAAAAGATAAAAATAACACGTCTATGCTACTCTAGTCCTAAATCTAGAAGAGTTACAACAAGCACATGTTCCAGTCCCTCTCGTGAGAGAGTCAATACTATCCTTCCTCTGATATCATATGATAGAAATTTAGAAAGAACCAAACAAAAATTTTCAAAAAGACTTATACACAAGATAATATGTTATTTTCCTCTCTCACATTTTGTTCAATACATATTTATAGGATTTTTGGATCCTATTTTATAGGGAACAACTCTCCAAATATATGAGTTGTTTTAACAACTCCTATTACAATCCCAACTAATTACTTTCAAACCTAGAATAGCTACATGAGTTTTAATTATAACTCACTATTATTTTAATATAAACATGTTAAACTATTCTAATGATGCAATATTTCCAACGCTTTTTTGGCTTTTGGCGCCCTCAAGCCATCTTTGGGAAATTCAGTGTCCGAGGATTACTAGTGCAGTTTTCTTTGCATACACTTTCCTCTTTTGTTGTTTCTTTTATCTAACTTTCATTTTTGTTACATTCTAACCAAGTCTTTCTGTGTCTAATCCTGTATTTTTACTATATTAAATTATTAATCACATTATATTTTTATCATTAAGTAATTTCACCAATGAACCTTATGGAGTAGGGCCTAGGATGATGTACAAGTTCTTTGCTAGTGAGTCCCTCTTAGAATCTAACAAGAGAGAATATTAGTTGTCTACACTGGTGTATTGAACTTGATATCTGCACGCTGATTTAACATCATGTTGGGAACATTAGTTGCCTTTTGTAATGTCCCCTTTTTAGGGCACATTATTTCTGTGCCTTGTTAGCCGTTTTATTGTGGCCCGATAGGCTAACCAGGGCTTGACTGGGGTTAGTTTGACATTTGGCCTAGGGAATTCCAGTTTCAGGCCAATAAGAGTAGTTTCTGTAGGGTTTCTAGATACTTACTATTTATAGTAAGTCATCAGAGTTCAATCTTTGTGGCATTTCAGTATTGGACTTGGAGTGTATCGCCGAGAGCTTTCCGGCAAGCTATCACACGTCTTATTTCGAGTTCGTTTGGCCATCCATTTTAATGCTAGAAGATTTCTTACTTTATTATTATGTCACTTTATTATTATTTGGATGTATTACTTTAAGTGACAAAAAGTGAGAATATGAAAGGACAGAAAGGTGGGGAAGCTGAAGAGTCACAGCTACAGCTTTAAAAGAAGTCTTGGAGCCTCATTGTGTCATGCTTAGTTTTTGGATATTATTTTTATCTCTTGGAGATATCAGGAAGCTTTCAGCTTTCGAATTCAGCCTTCAGGACGGAAACCCTTTTGGCTTAGAGGAGGATTGGACGTAGCCCCAGTTCGTCTCCGGTGTGGATTCACTGCAGAGTTCGCCATTGCATTCACAGGTTCTTTATCATTCAGTCTTATTGTTATTTCTGTATTGCAGATTGGTATGTTTGTAATGCATGGTTATTGTATTGCTGTTGTATAATACGATACCATCTCTCCGAGAAATTGTTGGAATATATTTGCGGGTTGTTCGAATATATTTCTGGTTATCTTTGTTGAATCAATATTACGTTGCATGCAAGTGTATGTTTTAAACTTCTGAGTTATATTTGAGAAATTTTTGGAAAATGGCCGGTTAGGGTCATTACACCTTTCAGTGCAAGGGTGCAGTCTAGTTTTATTTTAAATTTTTCTTTGATAGAGTTTGGGATCTATTTAATCTTGCTTTGTAGGGATTGTTGGTTGGAAGAGTCATGGCATTTGAGTTGCGATTTGAGCGACAAGCTAGTGAGCCTAAACTCCTTTGTGACATCAGTAATTAATGCTACTTGATGCCTTTTTGCATAGTTCTCAGATTCATAATTGGCAGGCTGATTTTGGTCTTGTAAAAATAGGCTTTTTAAGGAATTAAAGGTTTTCCTAAACACTCTTTTCGAAATCTGTAATGTCCCCTGGTAAGCTTGGGCCAGTTAGACAAGGATGCATTTAATTTACGTGAGTAAGTAGGCTATTCTATGTTCATTAGAGATCTTTATCATCTATGATTATTAAGTTTATGCTAACCTTATTATTATTTTTGGAAGCACTGGATGTAATCAGATTGCCTAGACACCAATCCTCAATACCACCCTATTTTGGGCATAGCCTATTGGTTGGAATTTATACCAGCCTCTCCCTGATTACATCCTTGATTCCCTCTCTTAAATACAAAAATAATAATAAGTTATAGTATTCATATTTCACTCAGTACTTAAATGATAACTTTCAGTATCCATTCCTTATTATTAATAACATTATTTCAATATATATATTGCTGAGTATTACTAATTAACTGGAACTGGGGCATAAAGTATGGCAGAGAGGACCCTGTGTCACTTGGCCCAGTATCACTCACATTATGGTGGGTTGTATGTCTGTGTCGTAGATAGGTTCTTCATATTGCTGCAAACTGTTGATGTGAGTTTTGTACCACTACATAACATATAGGAATTGAACACTTGATACAGGATATCAAACACTCAACCCTCTCTTGAAAAGTAATTACTCATGAAGAACATGAGAAAAACTCCAAGGT
>MU224038.1:709440-759558 GCA_018584345.1 Thuja plicata
TGGGATGCCATTGAACACCCACAAATTTATCAATTTCACTTTTAAATCCCTCAAGCTCAACTCCAAAATCCAAAAAAAATCAGGGGGTCCCCAAGAATTGGGGCGATGTGTGAAAGACCTCACAACATAGACATAGTAGCATTACTTGGGATAGGAATTTACTCAATAAATCAATGGTATAATTGCAATTTAACTACTGGGATTCAATGGGGGAAGAAATGGGAAGTCAAAAAGTGCTACAATATTCATAAAAATAGGGTAAAATGCTGTTTTTGATATTTCAAGCAAAAAAAAGGAAAAATGTACTACTCCATCTACTGCAACCAAAATGGTTTTTATTTTGTTTCTTATAACCGAAGTGGAGGTTTGGAAGCAGTGCCCTTGGTTCATGATATAGGGCAGGCTTGAAGGGTGAGGCCCAAATTAAGGCCTTTGATGCCATAGGGAATGGTTACCTTCACGATGCATGCCATTTCATCGCTTTTTAACCAAAGCTCCAAACCCTTCAAAGAACATGGGCATAAAAGTGATAGAGCAATAATTAGGCCCTAACTAAATGACAATGAAACAAATATGTGCTGAATAATTACTACTGGTTTTGAGTGCATTCTAATCAATGATTGGTTACTTCCAAACAATAAAAATCTGCTCTTGTTAATTCCAAACCTGGCCACTCTTTTGTTTGCTTTGTAATTATTTTATTTTTAGTGTTATTGGCTGGCAGTGTCTGACCCTTGGGACTTGTTTAAACCGTCAAGTCTGTCAGAAAGTTTCTGATATCTGGTGAGGCTGCATGACTTATTTTGGCAGCTCTGCCTTGTGACTTGGTGAATCTGCCTTGCACTTAGCGAGTTTTGATGATAACTTCAGTATCCATTCCTTATTTTAATAACATTTTTTCAATATATATATTACTGAGTATTACTAATTGACTGGAACTGGGGCATAAAGTATGGCAGAGAGGACCCTGTGTCACTTGGCCCAGTATCACTCACATTATGGTGGGTTGTATGTCTGTGTCGTATATAGGTTCTTCATATTGCTGCAGACATAGTAGCATTACTTGGGATAGGAATTTACTCAATAAATCAATGGTATAATTGCAATTTAACTACCGGGATTTAATGGGGAAAGAAATGGGAAGTCAAAAAATGCTACAATATTCATAAAAATAGGGTAAAATGCTGCTTTTGATATTTCAAGCAAAAAAAAGGAAAAATGTATTACTCCATCCTACTGCGACCAAAATGGTTTTTATTTTGTTTCTTATAACTGAAGTGGAGGTTTGGAAGCAGTGCCCTTGGTTCATGATATAGGGCAGGCTTGAAGGGTGAGGCCCAAATTAAGGCCTTTGAGGCCATAGGGAATGAGGACCTTCATGATGCATGCCATTTCATCGCTTTTTAACCAAAGCTCCAAACCCTTGAAAGAACATGGGCATGAAGGCGATAGAGCAATAATTAGGCCCTAACTAAATGACAATGAAACAAATATGTGCTGAATAATTACTACTGGTTTTGAGTGCATTCTAATCAATGATTGGTTACTTCCAAACAATAAAAATCTGCTCTAGTCAATTCCAAACCTGGCCACTCTTTTGTTTGCTTTGTAATTATTTTATTTTTAGTATATTTGGCTGGCAGTGTCTGACCCTTGGGATTTGTTTAAACCGTCAAGTCTGTCAGAAAGTTTCTGATATCTGGTGAGGCTGCATGACTTATTTTGGCAGCTCTGCCTTGGGGCTTGGTGAATCTGCCTTGCACTTAGCGACTTTTGATGACCGCAATAAGTTGATCATGACAACATTCCATTTCACTATAAGTTTGGTCGTGACATGGGGATGAGTCCATAACAATTAAGTGGAATATATCATCAATTTTTAATTTTTTGCATTGCATGGTATACACAGAGCCAAGGTAAGGCCAAATCACACAAAGGAGATTGTCTTTTTCTAGGCACTTTTGTGGCCTGGTTTTAAAAGACTATTTTGATGGCTTTTTTGGTTTCTTGAAAAAAACATTTTTACCACCCAATGGGCAAAAACCTTTGATACGAAGATATAAATGTTTTCTAAGTTTCTTTGATCTGGAAGTATTTGTGATAGCTTGTTTGGTTTTTTCTTTCTAGTTTATTTGTTCTATGCTTTCTCCTTTTTTTCTCAGGATAAGGAGTTTCATTGTATTATCCTTACAGTGTCCTGATTGCACAGCAGAAATCTTTCTTTATAAATTTCTGATTTTTTTTCTGCTGTTTACAGGGCTACTGTCTGGTTGAACAGCAGGGTGCCATTTTTGTATATTCTACCACCTAATATATATGGATCTTGAAGTTTTGTCCAAAAATTAATAAATTTTGACATGATATGAGCCAGAGCACCTATGAAGTCTCACAAGGATCACACCTGACATATATTGAGCTTAAATTTATAGATGTAATTTACATTTATGTATGCCAAGGCCTAGAATTAAATAAGGAGAACTTATGGCTTCTTGTAAGGCGATCTCTACTCTTACTCAGGTTCCCTTTTTACTACAATTTAAACGAGATTGTAAATATCATTATGTAGGACCCCGAGTCACTGGGTGCTGTACCTCTTTCCATAACTAATCATAAAGTGGGAATAACAGGTAAAAGTAATTGAAGATTTTATCTAGCAATTCTAGGTACTTAAGTTGGAACCTGTGTAATTCATTCAGAATATCTTTTTAAATTAGTTGATAAAGCATTTTTTTCTTGTTTGTTTCTTCTACACCTAGTGCAAAAGTTACTGTAAGGTTAGATTAGTTTAAATCTAGGTGTGATAAACACTACTTAGCCGCTTTTTCAAACATTTTTTTAAAATTCCAGTTTGTTCATTTTTGCTATTTATGTCCCAAGAAATCATTAGCTTATATTTTATCATGTTCTGAAGTGTTTCAAATTTTATTTTGCAATAGTACATGGGACAGGATTTGCACAAGTTGTCTTTGTATGAAATTAACAAACACCTTTAGTTATGATAATGTGTGATACGTTTTAATTATCTTTAATTTTGTTGTTGTACAGGGAGTGCTAGTTTTCCTAGCTGCTAAGTCAGGAATTATTAGAAGTGCAGAAGAGGCTGCTGATGTTCAGAACTTCATACTGTGTGTAGAGATGGCAATAGCAGCAGTTGGACATTTATATGCTTTCCCTTACAAACAATATGCAGAGGCCAATCAAGGTGCATTTAAAGGTCTTTCTGGCAGCTTAATCCATGCGTTAAGCTTCAATGATGTTCTCCGCGATACTGTGCACCAGGTCAGAAATAGTTTTGAGCTTCTTACTTTTTTTGATTGGTAAGTAAAGATAATCACATAGCTTCACTCTGAAGCTCAATAACACAACCCCAAAACCCTAAAATGCCAACCAAACATCTAGGGCAAAACAAGAACTCCAAAATCCTAATCGATCCTTCACAGAGCTGAACAAAAGGAAACAGAAGAGGGAAAGCCTCCCGCTAGAGATTGCCATTATGCCTGGGAGAATAGGAGAGAAACCATATCAATCCGTCGAATGCAAAAATTCCACCCCTTGCATCAAGAGGTAAAGTCTGCAAGCCAAACCCAGACGAGGAGGAAGACGATAAAAAAAGGGCTCCCCATACATCCGATGAGAACCAGACCGCGAACAAGGCATATTGTAAAGAGACATCATGAAGCTTCATGCCTGCACAGATAAAAATATAGTACACCCATCCCTCAGCCCACATGGATAGACTGGACAAAATCAATGAACTCACCGAGCCAGTTCTCATGAGGACTGGGCGCCATGTAATACTGCGTCTTCAAAAAGGAATGCCTGCCTCACCTTGAACCTGTGCCACTCCAGGTATGTTCCTGCAAGGTCCATAATAAAGGGCAATTTTTCAACCCTCGCGTTCGGCTCCAAGACCTTATAGATTTCTTTGGGCTGTGGGATCCCAACACCCGGCTCAGCACACACCAGTAGTCCTACACACCACCCAGGTACTCTGCCTTTACCAAAATTCTTGCCATTGTAAGTATTTCTGCCCTTGGAGTATTGATTTCTAGTAACCGCAATGAAATAAGAGGCCACATCTATATTTACCCTATATCTTTAAGCAGAAGACAGAAATTCCCAACCAAGAACTAATCTCACCGCCTGAGTTTCTAGAGCTCCTGAAGTCTTAAAGATTGAACTAGTTTTTGCATTTGAGACATACCCAATAAAGGCCATTTGTCTCTTGCTACCGAGAAAATGGATGGGATCATGGGAGACTCCATTCTGTGAATGCCAGAACCAAAGAGATTGCTCAAAAAACCTCGCAAACCTCTGCCCCTCATTTAATGCATTGTACTGATCTATCCAGCAAAGAAATTAAATCGGAAAAGATCAATTGTGTGAAAATAAGAGGCAAGTCCTTAATAGTCATGTGCCCTTTTTTTTAATTTTTGAAGGCCATAGTATCATTATCACCAAGATATTAAAACCTTTAATCCCAGACTCTCTCTGATTCCCATTGCCCTGCCGAAAGAAGGTTCGAATCCACAGCCACAGCGTTACAGATTTAAAACATCTCAACTCCCTCTGCTGCCATTTCAGCTAATCGATCAGCCTCTGCATTAGCTTCCTGATGCATATGATTAGTTGTGAATGAAGTCAAGTTTCCCACTATCTCGAGAGCCTCCTCCAAATGAGAATGGAGGACCCAGTTGGGGGTTGAACCCCTCCTCAGGGCATTTATAACTATGGCTGTGTCTCCCTCAATCTCTACTCGTTCCAATTTTAGCTCCAAACAGTTCTGAGGTCCCAGAATCAAGGCTTTGAATTCTGCGATGTTTTTCTCAACCGGGAGGGTGAGCAATTTTAATCAATACATTATTAGTGCTGCCCCTATTGATACAACCGGCACTAGATCGATCGGGGTTTCCCTTTGAGGCCCTAACAAAATTTAATTTACCCATCCCAACTGTGGAGCCAACCACCTTGCATCTGCCCTTCACTTCTGAGTCTCTTGACCACCACATCCAATCACCGACAAATTTTTGACATTAAACCAATTCTTTTTCATCAGAGCATCCCATTCACTGAATCTAGCCTTTGAAGTGGGGAATTTCCTTATCCTATTGTTAACAACCTCCACCATTACTGCTCCAACTTTGTTCAGAAAGGAATGAATTTTGTGTTCTTTATCCTGAAAAATGCATTCGTTTCTTTCTTTTCACAGCTTTCAAACTAGGATGGATGGGCAAATCACCCAATAACATAAAAAATGCAGCATTCCTGTAAATCATGGACCAAGATTCAACGAGGGCAAATATATCTCTAGGCAGGGCTCCTCACCATCCAAGCCTGGCACATAGCCAGGCCCAACATTCTTGGGCAAAGGGGCACTCCAAAAATAAATGGTTCCCTGTCTCTTCCCTTCTACACAACTCACATCTGGATGCACCTTCATAACCCATCTTCCTGAATTTCTCTGCCGTCAAGACTTTATTTTTCCATGCTGCCCCTGAAAGGTTACAGCTTTTGGTAAACATAATATATGCCAGCATAGTCCAATTGGAATTTTCACCTTATCAAGCTATTGATTCCTTTCAAGGACAGAATAACCCTCCTTAACGGTGTCATTGCCTGAATCAGATCGATTCCACATGATGGTGTTCATCCCTCTCAAAACAACCTTCCTCTCTTTGAGAATTTCTTTCAAGTTCTCCACCTCCCTGGTAGGAAGCTCAAGGTTTGAGAATTCTTTCCAATGCCACTATCTTGCCCCATCTTTCACTTCTGCTATGAAGTAGTTGCAGACTAGAGGACCCCAATGCTGCTTGATATAGTCCTTAATGAATACAGATCTAAAAGCATAATTAATGATGGGGTATCCACACCACGAATCTTCCCAAAACAGGGCTGACTGCCCGTTTTTGTTGTCCCAAGTGAGATGGTCTAAGATGAGTGGCCTGCATTCTTGCATAATGTTCCAAACCCTTGATCCTTTTGGAGCCCCATATGTATTGAGGATGTTTGGATCCTCGTCCTCACCTAAATATTTTGCTGAAGAATTCTTGCCCACTTGCTATTTGATTCTTTATGCATTCTCCATATCAGCTTTGCCCCCGAAGCCAAATTTTGGAGTTTTTGCTTCTTCATTCCAACTCCTACTTTATCTTTAGATTTGCAGATTTTGTCCCAGCCAATCGTCATTAACTTATTATTACCATCACTGTCTTGCCAAAAGAATTTTGTGAGTCTGACTCAGTTTATGGCTGGCCCCAGCTGAGAGGTATAAGCAAGACATAATAAATATAGGAACAGCTGCAAGAACTGCGTTTCACCATTGTAATTTGTCCTGTCCAAGACAACCAACGACCTTTCCATGATGTGGCTCTTCCAGAGATCCTTTCACAGAGACTATCCCAATGTCCATGCGTCCAGAGGACTTTATCCAAGGGGATCCCAAGGTAAACACATCGGAGATTGCCTTTCCTAAAGCCCAGCACATGAATGATCTCCTGTTCTTTCCTTGGTGTTGTAGCAAAGACAAAACTTTCAGATTTATTTATCCCCACTTGCTGTTCTGAGGCAGCCTAATAGTGCTTGAGTATGTTCTTCATCACTCTTGCCTCCTATTTCTTTGCGACCCCCATCAACAAAGTGTCATCAGCAAATTGCTAATGTGTGACTGGTGGAAGTCCACTCGTTATCTTCATCCATCAAGGCTGCCCCTCTCTCTTGCTTTGTTGATGGTTCTACCAAGTGCCTCTGCCATAATTATAAATAAGAAAGGTGATAAGGGATCACATTGTCTTATTCCCCTTGATGCCCCAAAAAATCACTTTGGAGTTCCATTGATCAAAACTGAAAATCTGGGACTAGCTATGCAGTCGAAGATCCAATTGAGCCAAATTTTTGAAAAACCAAAGGTTATGCTGAGACTAGCTATGTATGCAGTTGAAGATCCAATGAGCCAATTTTTTGAAAAACCATAGGCTTCCATAACCTTGAAAGAAAGCCTCCAATCCACCTTTTCATAGGCCTTTTTAATGTCAAGTTTAATCATCACTGCGGTCTGCCTGGTGTTTTAAATTGAGTGTATGGCCTCTTGAGTGATTATGACTCCATCAAAGATGAATCTCCCTGGCACAAAGCTGGTTTGTTCCTCTGAAATAATGTCTGGCAAGATCTTCTTAATCCTATTGGCAACTGCCTCAAGGATCCTATACAGTGTATTGCATAGAGAAATAGGTCTGAAATCATCTAACGATAAAGCATTGTCCTTTTTAGGAATTATTGCTAAAATACTTCTACTAAGTTCCTTCAAATGCTTACCTGAAGCCCTCAAATCTTCCAATGCCTCAAAGATATCTTTACCAACAATACTCCAATATTTTTGGAAAAAAGTAGGAAAGCCATCCGTCTTGGGTGCCTTGTATGGGTTAAGTTAAAACAAAACTGTCTTGATTTCATTCAAGTTAAAATTCTCCATCAGCGTATTGTTTGGGTCCTCCATGATCAGAGAAGGGATGTATCTCAACATTCTGTTCCCCCCNTTTCCCCCCCCCCCCCCCCCCCCAATTTTTTAGCAGCTCTTGGAAATAATTCACCACATTTTGCCTTATCTCATCCATGTCTTTTGTTATTTGCCCCTCTTTTTGAATTTTTTGAGATTTTGTTCATTAATAACTTTCTATTCCTATTCTCTTCTGTGATCCAAACCTCTCTATATTTTTGCCTCCAGAAGATTCCTCCCTTGCCAAAAGAGTCATATTTCACCAACCATCTCTTTTCCTCGAAATTTTTTTCCCATGTCTCCCTTCTGAACAAATCTATCAAGCTTTTCTATGATGTTGCTGAAACCAAGATGCCTGTTTTTCCACATGTAAACTCCATTAACAAAGGGGATATCCTGTTGGCAAGAGACATTGATAGGGAGGAGTTGTATGTTGTCATTGATGGCAACTACACACTATTCTGGAGATAACTTGTCACATTATGATGATACCGAAGGTTTGACTATAGATTTGGCTAAGTATGGAATAGCAGACCCAGTGTACAGGTTTCGGTATATGGATTGGTACGGACACGTGATCGATTCTTGATGTGCGAAGCTATGAGAAGATTTTTAGAGGTATCATGTATCTTTTTCTAAGATCGCAACAATTTATATCATCATTTGATGGAGTTATGATCTTCTGAGTATTGGGTTAGCAAAGTTCAGCAAGAGACAAAGACAATTGGATGTAGGATCGATTAGCGATCCTATCGGATCGATGATCCGATCAATTTGATTGTTGGAGGTGATAGAGCTGACATGTGTGATGACTCCTATGTTTGAGTTCGAGGTTAGGAACACGCTTTGATGGCAAAGATGGCCGACTCTTCACCCGTTACCTATTTTGTTCTTGAGGCCGATAGTGAAAATGAACAACTGTGATGACTGGTATATAAGCTCGAGTTTTTGTGTTGATTAATATATGCGATGGTTGGATATGATAAAGATATGCTGTGTGCGAATGCTGGATTGGTGATCAGAGGATCGAGAGTTAGATAAGCAGTTTATTTCGTACTTGCATGGAACTGTATAGGCATTGTTGATGCTATTTTTCAGTTCACCTTTTGTGGATGTAAATCTTATATGGCAGTGTGCCTCTGAAGGTTGTATACCTATTTTGTATTTGAGCAGTGAGCTCTACGCTGTAAGATTGAATGCATGTGCATTCTCCTTATGTACTTATACCCCTAACATGGTAACTTATTTCTATAGAAGTAATACTTGTGAGTTTCATTCCCATCGTGGTTTTTCCCTTAACCGGGTTTCCATGATAAAAAATCATGGCGTTATGATGTTGTGGATGTATTGTTTTTGTTTCAATTGTACTTGGTTTATGGTTGTGTAATCAGTTTAATAAAATTAAATTTGCAAGAACACTGATTCACCCCTCCCTCTCAGTGTTCCTCAATCCTAACAATTGGTATCAAAGCTTTTGTCCTTGGAAGAACTCTAACAGTTTGAGGAAGGTCCTGATTGCAGATTTGACAGTTTCTAGCAGTGTTTAGAGACAACTCTTGGTTGCTGTTGAAGACCTTGACAGATCAAATGCTCACAACTTGGAATTGGAGAAGAAGCTCAAGGATGCTAAAAGTTTCATTGAGAACTTGAAGGATCAATTGAACAAATCCAGAGATAAGAGGAAAGATCTTGTTGACCAATTGAAGAATAAAGATGATTCAAAAGCCTTGAAAGAAAAATCAGATGAATGTTAACGAATCACAAAAGACAGGGACAATCTGAAACATGAAATGGAAGCTATGGTAATGAAGATGACTAAGGAGATTGAAGCGAAGAAAAATCTTGAGCAATCCTTGAAAGACAAAACTGAGGAATGTAACAAACTGAATTGTGAAGTTGGACAACTGCAGATCTATCTTGAGGAATCCAGACATAATAAGCAGGAACTTGAAAGAGTCAATGAATTGCTTAGGAGTGAACTTGCTGCACCAAATTTATTCAAAGAAACGTTCAAATCTAGTTTAGCGAAGCTTGACACACAACTTGAAAGTCAAAGACCAAAAAGAGAGACTCAAGGACTTGGATTTGAGAAAGGAGAAAGTTCTGGATCAAGGGAGAAAATCAATTCATCAGAGAATCAGACTGAAGAACCTAAGAAGACACCAATGAGACAATCTAATCTCAATGGCAGATGTTTTTCATGCTACAAATTTGGTCATAGAGTGAAGGAGTGCAGAAGCAGACCTAATACCACATCATTTTTGGATATTGTTACACTTGCAACAATTATGGACACATCCAATGAATGTAGATCAAAGGTGAATAATTCTGTGAACCAGAGGAATATAACCTGTTACAGATGCAACCGTTGTGGACATGTTGCGAAGCAATGCAGAATGAGGACAGACCTTGCGAACATAAGCTATGGAAATGTGATGTGTTTCATTTGCAAAAATTCTGGCCATATTGCTAGGAATTGCAGAAACAACAATGTAAGAGGTTCGGTGGAAAAGAACAGTGTGCAAAATGATAAAGGAAAGAGAATAATTAATGTTGATGAAGTTAGGAAGGAAATGAGCAAGACACATGGGTTAGAAAATAATAGATAGATGCTTTTGGACAGATCCCACCAGCATCTGATGTGATAATCTGTTCAGAAAATTGATTAGGTCATTGATCTAATGGGGAGTTCTTCATGAAAATCATTACTTGACCCTTGAATCCGATTGAGCATTGATTGCAATCTGCATACTGATATGCAGAAATGAGTTTTTGACATGTCATATCATTTGCAGAAATTTGTTTGAAGATTTGAAGGTTCAAAGATGAATTTGGTACACTCTGTTATGAGACAGTTTGAGAGTCAAAGTACAACCGCATTAAATGCGATTACTTCTCCGGCTTGCGAAGTAACAAAAAGGGCATTTTCTGTTTTCATTTCTTACCTTTCGAGTTATAGGAGTTTGCAGAGCATATAGAAGCAAATTCAAAGGAGATTAAGGAGATTTCACAGGGATTTCAAGCTTTACCCTAGAATTGTCGAAAATATATTTTTCATCGCGCAGTTTTCATTTTTGAAGGTTAAATCATGGATACACCTAGGGTTGTTGACATAATTGAGCAACCATGACTTACCTTTAAGAAGCATTCATTTAAATCAACTATGGATGACCTGGATGGTGCATGTTCTTCCGTACCCTATGGAGTTTTGTATGTAGAGGAGGGCATACAGACATTGTCATTTTGAGGAATTGGGTGAGCGAGCGATTGCAAATCAGTAGAAGGAAGTCACTGATAATTCCATTCTGAAGGATGAATACAAGGCATTAGCTGAGAAAAACTTTGCGTAATTCTTGAAATTTCCAGATTTCTTTGAGATAGATTGGATTCGGTATGTATTGATAGAGTTCACGATCAATTTATATGGCTAGACAAACCCTATAAGATCACAAATGAGGTTTTAAAGGCAATTAATGGATACTGTGATGTTGGAGAGGTGCTTGCACTTAAATCACTCAGAAGGACATTGTGACAAATTAATAGATTCGCTATGGGACAAGCGAGCAATGACAGTGAACAACATTCGACAACCTGATGTAAAGTTCGCATCCATGGTGCTCGATTACAAAGTCTTCCATTCTAGCAGAGAAAATTCCATTTCCAGCACAATCATTTATGTTGCATACAAGATGATGAAGGAGAATGCAGACTATGACATCTGCGAATCCTTGAGAGATCAGTTAATGAAGAACTTGGTGAAGATAAAGGAGAAGAGACAAATTATTCAAATATGGTCAACTCTTGGTATGTATTTTCTTCTATTTCATGAACTTTCCAGGAATTGGGAATATAGTGTGGAAAAAAGATTCACCTGTTGCTATTCAGATTAAGAAATTTTATGATATGCTTGGGGATCAGTCGACAAAAGGTACTATGTGGACTTTCTTTAAAGAGTTTCAAGAGTCTATGCAACTAAGGTACAAAATTCCTCCTGAGATTGTGAGGAAATATGAAAAGACTGTGTTTTATCGTTGAAACCGATGCATGTTTAATAGAGGCAACAGAACCAAGAACCTCATGGGGAATGCCTATGGGATATGAGGTGGATGGTCCACTTCTCGAAGCCTATGCAAAAGACATCCTACAAAAACCAATTGACACTTCAAAGAAGAGGTTCGATACATTCTCTAAGAAAGACCTTGAAGTTCATCTTGAGATCAATAGATCGAGAAGAGAAAGAAAGATCAAGAAAGAGGTAGAATTGATGACAAAAAAGATGAGATTTACTAAGGAACAAGTTGAAGAAGCAAGGAAGAAGTTAGCAGAGCAGGAAAAGGAAAAGGAAAAGGAGAAGGCAGCTGAAGAACCAATTGATGTGGAGGTTGATGCCCCTCTAGTATACATTCCATTTGCACAATCACTAAGGGCAAGGCAAACTAGAAGTGCAAGTGCTATAGTTAAAAAGGAGCCTGTTTCACCAAAGAAATCTACATCTTCCACTCCTAAGGCAACAAAAGACAAATCAGTGAAAAACAATAACAATGTACCCTTGCTAGAAAGAGAGTGAAGAGCAAACCCAAAAGAGTCCATAAAGGTGTAGATGAAGAAGATAAGGATGAAGCTACCAATTCTGGTAATGCAGTGAAAAAGCTTAGATCAGAAGGTGCAAAGGCAACAAGGATTGTTGAGGATGAACCTGCAAAGAAGAGAGCAAAAACTGATATTGGTAAGCCACTCTATTCTGTTGAGCATGTTATTAAAAACATGACTGTTCATGGGATTTTGGTTCAAGTAAAAAGATATTACAATAAGTATGATGAAGCTGAGAAGAGAAAATTGAAGGATTTATAGTATATTTGATTAAGTTTAGTAGAGCACTGATAGAGATCAAAAGTGAAAACCCTGATGAACTATATAACATTCTTGATGGAAGGAGATTGACTGCATTGGAAAAGGACAAGGAGATAAGAGAAAAGGTCTTAGTACAATTCAGTCTTGTATTTGCAATTGAAGAAATTCATAGGATTCTTAACTTGGCAAAGAAAGATTTCAGAAGCAAAACTAGAATAAACAAGCTTATGATGAGATAGATTGATGAGGTATTTGAGGAGATAGAGAACATTCTAACCAAGGTACTCATTGAAAATAACATAAATATAATTCAGAAGAAGAGTGATAAGGAAACCACTATTGAGAAAGTTGATTCACCAACTGATAGACCAACTCAAATGGCAGAGGATGAACCTGATGCATACATTGGAGGAGTTCCTATTATTTTCACTGTGGAACCTTTGACAGAAAATTTAGAAAATCCAAAGAATATCAATTTGACTTTGACAACAGATGACTATGTGATTGGTGATAAGGAAAAGAATGCTGAAACCATTGACATTGATCAAACAATATATGATGTTGAAAATCCTAAGCAAGGAGAGAAGGATAAGGAAGAAGAGAAAGATCAAGATACAGTTCAAACTAATAAGGCAATGGGCACAAATGGTCCTGATGATGCTAAGTTGAAAACTTCTGATGTCACTATGAAGATTGAGGCAAGACACACTGATCTGACAGTTGAAGAAGACATTACTGATGCAGGGGATATGAAGATGATTCAGAGTCCAATTTAGTTGGATGTTCTTAGTCTTGAACAACTTATGGACATAGCCACTATAGCACAAACTAGAGCAAGGAAGCAGATTCCGAGGACACACAAGAAAGACAGTGACTTGCTTTCCGTGGCATCCCAATTTTTATACAAGATAATGCCTACCTATGCATTAAACCAGAGTGAATCCACTTCAGGTAAGTTGGAACATTTGTTAAAGGCTGCTAACTCACACTTTGAGTCATTAGAACAATCAACATTGGTGAATGCATAGAATGAGTATGAAGAATTGAGACTCAATCAGTTAAATGCTGAGATTGCCACAGATACAAACTCTTTGGGCCTGGCAATTCAGGGAGTAAAGGATGCATTGTCTAAAGGAAGCAAGATATATAGAGGATGCATTGATTATACTTGTGTATCTGATGCTGATAAAGTGATTAAGGAGACTGAGGATAGGCTGAGTGAACTATCTAAGTCTTATGACCCCTTGAAGACGTTAGCTTCGGTGAATGCAGTGCAAGTGACTACATTGAATGACAAAATCAAAACACTTGTGACTGAAAAAGAAAGAGTCAAGGACAAAATTAGTTAGCTTAGGAGCTTAATTGTTCCTAAACTTGATACCTTGACAAACAGTTTGAAAGAAGCTGAAAGAAGCAGAACAAACTTATAGTCCACCAGAGACTTCAGATCTGATTTCAACTGAAAAAGCTGCATATGCAATCTGTGGGTAGATTGTGGTGATGGAGAGTCTGAAGAAGAGTTGGGATAATGATTTTGCAGCTCTAAGGAGTAATTTTTTTGACATTTTCAAACTTCTGTAAGTATGTATGGACACTTTGTATATAACGAAGATACTTCTAATATTGGTAGAAACAATTTTTGTTTTCTTATAGACCCTTGCCATTGATGTCAAAGGGGGAGAGATAAGGAGAAAAATGACGGATTCAGCTTAGGGAGAGCGCAATTTTTGGTAAAGAGAGATAAGGAAAGATATTTTTGGAGTTTGGCATTTTGCTCGGACACTTAGTCATTTTAAGCTAAGTGTTGCCATCAATGCCAAATTGAGAGATTGTTGGCAAGAGACACTGATAGGGAGGAGTTGTATGTTGTCATTGATGGCAACTACAAACTATTCTGGAGATAGCTTGTCACATTATGATGATAGCGAAGGTTTGACTACAAATTTGGCTAAGTATGGAATAACAGACCCAGTGTATAGGTTTCGGTATATGGATCGGTATGGACACATGTGATCGAGTTTTGATGTGGGAAGCTAGGCGAAGATTCTCAGAGGTATTATGTATCTTTTTCTAAGATTGCAACAATTTATATCATCATTTGATGGAGTTATGATCTTCTGAGTAATAGACAAAGACAGTTGGATGTTGGATCAATCAATGATCCTATTAGATCGATGATCCGATCGATTTGATTGTTGGAGGTGATAGAGCCGACACATGTGATGACTTCTATGTTTGAGTTTGAGGTTAGGAACACACTTTGATGGTAGATTTGGCCGACACTTCACACGTTACCTATTTTGTTCTTGAGGCTGACAGTGAAAATGAACAACTTTGATGATCGGTATATAAGCTCGAGTTTTTGTGTTGATTAATATATGCGATGGTTGGATATGATAAAGATATGTTGTGTGCTAATGTTGGATCAGTGATCAGAGGATTGATAGTCAGATAAGCAGTTGATTCTGTACTTGCACGGAACTGTGTAGGCATTGTTGATGCTATTTCTCAGTTCACCTTTTGTGGATGTAAATCTTATATGGCAGTGTGCCTTTGAAGGTTGTATACCTGTTTTGTATTTGAGCAGTGAGCTCTGGGCTGTAAGCCTGAATGCACGTGCATTCTCCTTATGTACTTATGCCCCTAACATGGTAACTTATTTCTACATAAGTTATACTTGTGGGTTTCATTCCCACCATGGTTTTTCCCTTAACCGGGTTTCCAGGATAAAAAAAAATCATGGTGTTATGATGTTGTGGATGCTTTGTTTTTGTTTCAGTTGTTTACTTTCAGGTGTACTTGGTTTATGGTTGTGTAATCAGTTTAATAAAATTAAATCTGCAAGAACACCGATTCACCCCCCCNAAAAACACCGATTCCCCCCCCCCCCCCCGCCCTCTCAGTGTTCTTCAATCCTAACATATCCATCAAAGAGTTCCTCCCAACCTAATCTGCAAAATCAATCTGAGGTGGAAGCTTTCTTTGAACCCCACCATTTTTATCAGAATTAGCTGTTCAATCTCCATCCATGTCTCTCTTTTGTGAATAGTAGAGGTTGGACCATAGATTTTTGTCAACATGAACTAAAGCTTTGAGGACACCCTTCTGATTCGACAACACAACCAATTTCTTCCTGCTGCAATTTTCTCAGAGACTATCTAATGTGGATTCAAAAGATAACCAGACCCCCAAAGGCCCCATCAGAAAAAAACTGCTTTACCTTGCCATCTTTTAAATTTTCTCTTCACGCAATTTCATTCCCCGCTACATCTGACTTTTCCAATTGATGCTTTGCCAATCGTTGCTTGTTAGGGGCGCTTAAGCCCCCAACATTCCACGAAAGGAGCTTCATGGTTCCTCGGGAAGCGGACCTCCCTTCCCCAATGATCACAGTAGTCTGGTAATTTTTACCTGGCCCTCTGCATTGCCATCTTCTTTTCACTTTTCTCAGAGAGTGTCTTTCTTCTTTACTTCTTCTCCCCACAGTCCGGAGAACTCTTCTTAGCATTCTTCTGATTGATTCCTAGCTTCTTTGCCTTTTGAGGCTTCTGTTCATTTTCCTCGATCTCATGGGTAGGCTGAATCAGAGGCTCTTCTTCCTCCCCCCCTTGAATTTCTTCATCTAATTGTTCCAACTCCAGATTTTTGTTATCTGTTTTGAGAAAACAATCAAGGGAGCCAAGAAGGCCATCTTTCCCATCAGCATCTTCTTTGTCCAGGGTCAGATCCCCCAGAACTGCAGCATCCGTACTCATAGTTCCCTCTTCTCTATCACAATCTTTAAATTCATCACACCAATCTCCTTCCAGGACTCTCTTCTCCCTCCCTTCTTCTCTGGCACACTCTCCATCCGTAAGGCATTGAGGATCAAACATGGAACTTGAGTCTGGTATTACAGACCCATTTTTGTTATCATTCTCCAAGTCACCCATATTCTCCATCTTCCCTGTCTCGGTCTCTTGCTCCTTACCCATATATCTATCCTCCTTAATGTTATTGGGGATTCTTATCTCCCCTGCCTCCATGCCATTGTCTGTTGGTTATACAGCGAATAACTCCATTGTCTTGGGTTCCACCTTTCCAGAATCATTATTACTATGCTGCCCACCCTCTTGAATATCCTTGTTACTATCATTCTTGGTCTCCAGTCTGACAGGGATTTTTGTTAATAGTTCTCTGTTTAAACTAAGTTGAACATCTTGTCTGTTTAAACTAATTTGAAATCTTCCTCTCTAAACTAACCATTTGCAATTAAATTGAGTATAACATGTTTCCTTGATTATGTTTCAGTTTGCACCAACATACCATGATTATATCCTATATAGCAGTGGAGGTGATGAGAGGACAAATAAGAATCAAGCGCAGACATTTGTCTCCACAGCTGAAGAGATGATTGTAGTACACAACCCTGAGCAAATGCTTGGAACTATTATAATTAATGATGGCTACTCATCTAGTGTACCTTCTTCTGAAGCTGAGGCCTCCGACAGAACTGAAGAGGAAAGAAATGTGATCAAGGTATGAATCAATGGACGCAATATGACATGGATATGCAAAAGTTTTGTTCTTTGTCTGAGCTGGTATCATTGTTGAATTTATACTTCATTACTTTAACCCCAGAAGTTCTTCAGAAATGGAAATGGAAGGGAAACACAGAACCATCAAAGGCAAGTCTGAAATTACATTTTGTTGTATTATAAGGGATGCCATTGGGGGGTACATAAACATGTTAAACAATGGTTTCTGGTGCTGAAGGAAAATATGTATATTATTTATAACAATGTGTTCTCTTTCCTGGTCAAGATTTGACTGAAAACAGATATCTCTGGTTCCTTATTCTCCTATTTTGCAGTTCACATTCTTTGGGTAGATAATTCTATATAGGGAAAGGGGCATGCCAACATCTTTGTGATGGAGTTATTTTGATAGTCATATCTTATGTTATATAGCTTGAAGGTTATGGAAGTATAATATATTCATGATCATGATTTTCCAAAAACATATAATTTCAACACCATAAAAATTTACAAACAGGACACTTGATAGTGAACGTACTATTGCCCAACACTGATAATTATTCCTTGCTTACACGTCCAAGCAAACAGGGCAAATTGAAAGAACAGCGATGAATGCCTAATACTTTTGATGCACTATTGGCTAATCTAAATGTACCAAACAGGATATGTTTGATGTTTGTTGGCATAAGCAATAATTTATATTTACTTTGAAATGACACTATCCCCTCAGTAAGAACTTCTTCAAGAGCTTCCCTCTAAATTGCTACTGACATGAGGAAGAATTGGGGGAACTTGAAACAACACTATCCTCTTTGAAGCAATTCCACAAGAGCATCCCTCTAAATTGCTCCAGACAAGCTCTTCCTGAATTCAAAACTTCAACGTAGGCGGAAAGATAATTTTATCCCTGGTTTTATAGCATGTTGCAATAAGTTATATTGGAACCATTGTGCTCCATATTTGATAGGGAAACAAATTTTGGTGAGATGCATTTCTGGATCTAATTGCTTACAACTTCTTTGGAGATTGTAACTGAACAGTTGTAGTGTGTAGGTTGTATTTGCAGTTCAAATTTGTCAGATGGTTTTTTGGACAAAGCTGTGCTATTAAGAAATTAGAACCTGGAAATCCATCTTATAAATTTACACAGTGAATACAACCTTTGCACTACACGAATATTTTGTTCAATGCAATTTACAGCATGCTAAAGAAAAGAAGATATTTACAGTTTTAATGAATATTTACTATTGGTTTCTTTTCCTGCCAAATAGTCTGACTTTAGTCTCTAGATCTAGCTATTTCTAGCCAATTCTTGTATTGAAGTTGATGAGTAATGTTTGTGTGCACTTATTCATCTCTAGAATGCCATCTACTATAGCTCACTGTGTGTTTTGTGTGATGCATGATGAACTTTTCTAAGCTAAACACTGAAGGTGGACCAAAAACACTAATACCTTAAGAGGAAGTAAAACGAGATCTATTGCTAGAAATGAAAAAAACAATGCTAAATACTGCAATCAAGTAAAGAAGGTTTTATCTGAATACAGATGAAATTTGTACTTGTGCCCTCTTGCTTGAAGATATGATTGTTGTGGTCGCCCTTCTAGTCCTATGTATTCTCAATAAATGGTTAGCGTGCCATTGATGGCAGCATATGACTTAATAAGCTTGCCCAGAGAATAGGTCTTACAGAAATTGGCAAAAGAACTAGTCTCAAGCATAACAAGGGTGGTCTTTCTGAGCAGTATTGAAACTCATGGAAGAGCTTGCATGTTAACTGTTGCATGTTGAGTTAACCAAGGACCAAGAGCTTCATTAAGAGCCAAAACACACCTTAAGCTTGGCACTGATTTAAGGACTCGTTTTTTGCACATCTTCATTACGTAAGGTAACGCTTGCTATGAAAGTTAAACTAGCACGTGTTTCCTCTTAAAGTTTGTAATTGTAGGAGTGCACAGCTACATGTGTATCCAGCAATGAGTGATATCTTCTTTTATGGTTGAAGTAGAGGGTGGCATTTAAGGTAAGAAATATCTAAAGGGTTTGCAATTGATACAGTGGTGTCTAAAACATTTATGTTCCCTAGATTGGCGTTATAATGGTGTGGAAAGCTTTGAAGATATTGTTTAACTGAAAAATATATCTCTCGTATTCTTTACCCTAAAAACCGTTTACAATTATACTTTTATTTGGATGTGAATATTTTAGGGTTGGTACATTGCATAACTCTCAAAATTCCAACTGAAAGTAGTTGTATCAAATGTTTTGAAAATGTATTTAATGGAAAGGGTGCTATTAAGTGGGCTTCCATATGTCGCTTTGAGTAAACACATGCTTCCAAGTGCACTATTTCCATGCCTAAAAGTGGGAACCATTTATTTATTTCTAGGAAATATATTTAATGAATGGGATGCTCTTGAGAATGCAGTGTCGTGCATTTGGAGTCACGACCAATGCAATCGGCGCCATCAACACCTTCCTCAGACCGACATAGAGTAGCATCTCGAGGGGTATCCTATCCCTTTGATTAGCTACAACGAGCCTATCCAGACAATAAATATGATCCTCTCAGAGCTTTGCATATGTCCAGTCGAAATAATATCTCACTTTCCTCTCTCGGACAAGCAATTTAGTAATCTGTTATACATTCTTTAATGTGACTACCGTCTCTCCCGTCGGAAGATGGAAGGTTGAGGTGTCCACATCGCAATGCTCCATGAGCACCATAACATCTCTTTCCATGCCTAATGTTGGGAACCATTTTATGCTCTATTTTGGGGAAAATGTTATTCTAGGCATCCAAAATGACAATATGAGGGTGCCAAGGGACTTAACAAACCAATATCAACATTTTTGAGGGAATTTGTTCATCTGAAATATTTTTCTCTATCAAGAAGTGCTTTGTAGATTAATTAGATTGAAATTAAGATAAATTTGTTTGATTTAACCTAGTATGAGTAGCTTGAAATATGGTTTTACTAGATAGGAAGTTGCATAATTGAGTTTCAAACTTAAGAAAGCAATTAATAGAGGGAGAAAATTAACATTGTAATAAAAGGTATTACAAAGGTTTATGAATGCTTAATGATTATGGAATATAGGATTCTAAATTAATTAATTTCTTTTAAACTTTTCTAATTAGAATTTTGTAGGTTATTACACTTACTTTGAACTTCAAAGTGTTTATCCAACACTTTCTAACTTGTACAATATAGGAGGCATATAAGTTCAAATCCAAATTGCCACGGTTTTCATTGGCCACTTTTTCTAATTGAAGTTTTGTAATAAAATAATATTTATTAGTTTCATAAAAGCTTCCCTCTTTTTTCTGTTTAGTGAGATGCATTAAAAATTGAAGGTTTTTTCTGTTTTGACCATCATTGTCTATGTGCCTTAGATTATTTATTCACACATGTCATAATTTTAATCCCTAATGAAACCAACAATTTTGGTTTAATTTAATAACACATGTATGAATGAATGACCAAGAACTATAGAGCTATCATCTTCATTATAACATACTAAATATAACACAACAACTAGTATTTCTACCACACTCCCAAATGTTTACAAGTTCTCTGTCTTACCATTCAAATAAAGCTAAGATGCACATCTCATTTTATCAAATAAATCACAAATGCTTTGCCACCATTGCATAGGCCTTAGATTATTCACCCTAACATAGAACACACTCCATTTTAAACTTTACATTACAAATTCTTTTGAATGCAATTGTATGAAATTTTATAACAATGTTTTGAACTATACTTCATCATCCATAGTGATGAGGAAGAGAAGGGAAAAATGAATACAATTTGATGCACCTCTTATTTTATCAAATAAATTGCCAAAATATTTGGCAAGGTGCAAAGGTTTTGATTAAGATTAAAGTGCAAGAAGGTTTTGGACCCACTACAAAGCAACCATTAAAATGAACAAGAGGAGTCTCATAGGAAGTGAGACATGAACCAACAACAAAATAGAGCGAGCAGATAGCCCCACTTCACACAAATAAAATACAAGCCACGAAACCCCGCATAAGGGGACGATAAAGAAAAGACAAGGGGTAAAGATTATTTTGTATTTATTCTCAATTCTCAAACATTGTATGAATTTAATAAGTGCACCAAAACAACACAAGGCACTATAAATGGGAGAACTCTTGACATAATGTAGTGTTCTAAAATTGAGCACTACATAGAGTGCAAGTTTCTCCCCTATTTTTGTTATAATTATTTACATAAATAATATGGTCAAGTGAAAAAATGATAATAACTTTTTTTTTTGGTATTAAAGAATGTAAAAGCTTTAAAGAATAGGATCCAAAAACAATAATATTGGTCTTATCAATCCACCAAATATGCCAAATTTATAAAAGATAATGTATGATTTGTTGATATTACTGTATTTTAACCAACATGACCATAGACGTGAATGTACAAAAAATAGACAAAGACACCATACCATAAGTTTTTGCTTTCACTAAAAATCTCCACATCATCTAGATCCCTTGATTACTTTCTACTATCAAATCGATGACGGGTCTCACTTCCTCATGAACTACATTGCTTCGTTTATTAGTGAAAAATCTGGCCTTGCTTTGCTTTTCGGGTTTGTGGTTCCACTCCTCTCTTGGATCTCTTTTGTTGTATCTCTTAACAAACTCTAGGAGGCCTTGAAGAAATGATTGATTTTCTTTCTTGTTGTTTGGCCATGTTTGGCCATAGAGAATCTTAGTTTCATTCATGGTGATCAGAGCTTCCTCCAAAAGCTTTTTGAACTTCCTCTTCAAGATTTGCATGGTGATAGTGGCTTGCAAGACAACATTAAATGATATGAGTTTCTTAGTAAACTTAGTAAGCGCCCTTCCCCTTGAAATTTCTCCTCATTCCTATAAACCCATATTTGGCACATAATTATAGTACACATCAACAACCATAAATTATTGTGTTATTTAGTCAAAATTTTGATTTTACCATATAAAACTTCACTCCAATTAATTCTAATATTCCAACCAACAAGATGATTGCAATTTTTTTTCTAGATTTCTTTAGCTATAAAACAATAAAAAAATATATGATTAATATAATTAGAAATTTTGCATATTCTACATAGATCTACCTCATTATTCAACATTTTGTAAGGACACCTCTATAGAAGGAGAAATCATCTGAAGCATGCTTTCTTTGGTTTGAGAAAGTTGTTCCAATAGCCACAAATAATGCCTTGCTATTCTTTATTATAGAGGTTCAATTTCCAACATTTGTTAAGGTGTATAAACATATAATTATTATTGGACAAAGAACTGTAAACAATTTTAGGATTGATTTTACTCATTTTAATGCAATATGGCCTAGAATTATCATTATACTAGTCAACATTGAAAATAAAACTCTTAGGAAGGTTGAGGGAGGAACATGCCTTCCAAAGAATGAATAGGTTCTCCACTAAGTGCTGGGAAGATCAAACTCCATGATTAAGCCAATCTAAGATTTGAGTTGACCATTGACAATGATGTCTTTGAAGCACTTAATACCTTTATTGTTCTACTTAGCAAAATAGCCTTGCAACAAGGTCAAAAGCTTATCTATGTAATGAAGGATCCACCAAATGGATTTCTCCATAACAATCTTGTTAATTATGATATTGTTATTAGTAAACATGTTCCTCACAACTTCCCACACCTTCCAAATGCTCTAAAATACATTGGAACATGCAAGAGACACTGGGAATGAGCCTACCAGGATATCACCAAAAGGGAGCCCCTTCCAAGACTTGGCAAGTTTTGGCACAAAATTATTGATGTTACGAAAAACCATAATTTTTCATGGTTCATTACCTTTACTTGGTTTAAAAATCCCCACTTAACTGCTTAGGACATGTCATGGATTTTTATGTTTTTAGACCAAACCGCCCCATTCATTTTTCATCGTGCACCAACACCACTTAATTAAGTGTTGTTTATTTTTTCTTATTCCATCATACTAGAGAAATATTCTAATTTACCTTTGGATATCATTGATTTGGTATCCATTGAATAACCAAATTGAAGAAAAATATATACTGTAAGACGAAAGAATATTTTGGTAAACCTAAGTTTTGCTTACCAAGGAAATATACTATCTGTTCTATTTGCTAATTTACATTCAATCTTGGATTTAATCCACAATCACATATCTTTCAGGTAGGGGTTGATGGCAAATGGAATGCCAAAATATCTAACCTTTTTAGAGGGTCCTCCCCAACTAAACTCAAATTTGTGAAACCAAGGAGGCTCATTGTGCCAGCTCAACATGATAGATTTGGAAGAGGATAATTATGCCCCTGAGGCCCAACATAATGTATTAATTTTAGTCATAAGCGAGTCCATATTATCCTCACCCATTCTAATGAAGAGGGCAATATCATTAACAAATTGTAAGTTGACAAGTAGGATATATTTTCCACAACAAGTCAAATTGTGATAATGCTATTAAGATTCAACTGTGTAGTTTTTGAGTCAAACTCATTAACCTATCTTTTGTGAGTAGTGGCTCACAAGAACCTATCTCTCATGAGAATGAAGAGGGCAATATCATTAACAAATTGTAAGTTGACAAGTAGGATATATTTTCCACAACAAGTCAATTGTGATAATGCTATTAAGATTCAACTGTGTAGTTTTTGAGTCAAACTCATTAACCTATCTTTTGTGAGTAGTGGCTCACAAGAACCTATCTCTCATGAGAATGAATGGAACACTTTAGACTCATTGAATCTAGGTGATGCTCACAGAGGTGAATTATCGAGACTTTCTAGGAGGTCACCCATCCCAGTACTACTCCAGCTCAAACGTGCTTAACTACATAGTTTCCTCCAAGGTTAAAACCACTTTGCTTGCAACCCCATTTGCAAAACCTTTAGCAAGTGTTGTGCCTTATGAACCATTCAGTATAAAGCCCCTTAAGCTCATCAATTGATAAGTAGGATATATTTTCCACAAGGTCAAGAATAGACCATTAACAATGGTCTAGCCAAATAGATAGTAACCTACATTAGGGGTGGGTAGACAACTCAGCCACAACATGAGGAGGAGAATGAGAGATTGGGGAATGAATTTTCCTATGTTGTCAGACCACTCTCCGTGCGATACAATCACCAGAAACTCCACCAAAAGGGGGAGCATGTGGAGAAACCTACTTGAGGCTGTCAGCGCCAAGGGCAGAGTGCTGGCAGGGTTGTCATCCAAATATTGGATCACACTAGGAGCAAAAGGTAGAGAAGGACCCATCCAGCCAAAGGGGGTCACATCAACAACAAGGGGTAGGGTAGGGTCCATCAAGTTCAAGGCAGCCAAATCTGTAATAGGAGAATCATCCTGAAGGAAGTCATCAATTGACCGTGAAGAGTCACTAGAGAAAAAATTAGAAGGTTGGACAGTTAGATGATCCTCCTTCGCATCCTTCCACAAAGTGGCAACATCTTTACGACAAGAGAGGGGGAAATACGTTGCAAGATGACTAGTCAAGAAGCACCAATGAAATCAAAAGAGGAGGTCATTATAACCCAATGATTGAGTTTGTGGTCTATGCCCAACTATGAGAACCACATCACCAGGAAGAGGTGTGGAGATGTCAAGATCAACCAAAATGCACGTAAAGGTAGAGAGGCCCATGACAACCATGGTATCATCCACCTTTAAGAAATGACCAATAGAGTTTCTGATGGCCTCTAAACAAGAGTTCTCCCAAAAATGAATGGGGAGATTAGGGAGATGAATCCACACCATTGAATGGTTCAGTAAAAGGTTTGAAGGAGACTGTTTAGGGTTTGGCTGAAAGAGAGTGAATCTCCCAAGCCCACAACTTTCTCAACACCAGAGTTTCAGTCATTAGAAGAAGAACAAAAATATTAAAAACCCCTTAGCACAAGGGAAAATCTCAATGTTACCCAAAAACAAAGGTCTCCAAGAGTCGGAAATCCAATGATGAAGGTCAAAGAGAGAAGGCCAAAAACCAACAAATCTACAAACTAACCCATAGCATTGATAGAACTCCACATTATCTACTAAATGAGAGTTGCAAACCACCACAAGTGAGGTCTTGGCCCATAAAAGGAATCTAGACCTCATCTGTAGAGGAGGAGGAAGAGCAGTAGATTTGACAACTTGAGCAAAGATCCTTTCTCATTCACCCTCATTCACAACCTTGGGGGTACACCCTCATTCAAAAGCTTTGCAGACTGCCCCACATCAACAAAAACATCAAAGAGGTGGAGAAGAGGAATTAGCAACATCCAACACCTCCCCCTGCAATGCAGAAGTGAAAACAACCACAACCGTAGGCTTAGCTGCTAGAGAACCCCCATAGGTAAGAGGCACCAATGAAGGTACCATTGCAGAGATTGAATTTGTATTCAAAGCAGCAACATGGGTGGGGATTCTTGTTGGGGACACAGACATGGGGTGAGTAGTCAAAGACTGCCCTAGTTGCAAACCATCCCCTAGACTCAACAAGCACCTACCGATAGTCTCGTTTGAAATTACAGAGGCGGGAAGAGCCGTTGTAGTAGACAAAAGTATTGTTGTCACCATTGAGTGGTAATAACAAATTTTTTTTTCCTTTGAATGCTATTTGGATTAGCATTGATTGCTGCTTGCCCTCTCTTTGTCATTTCATCCATCTAAGTACTTTGCATTTAATGAAATTATAATATGGATTGTACTTTATCTAAGTGGAGGATAACTCAGGCGAGGCAACTATTGAGGCTATTATCAACAAAGATGTTCAAAATCATTCAAAGACATTGTTATGGAAAAGCTAGTGGCTGTCCATGAATTGAATTGTTTTTTGGAAAGAAGTTATTAACAAAGATGGTTCAAAATCATTTCAAGACATTGTTCTAGAAAAGCCTATGGTCATCCCTGAATCGACTTCTTTTTTAGAAACATTTGCAAATGAACCAAAATGTAATGGCACTGGGGCATAGGGAGAAGGTAAGCGTCCTCCCAATCTCCCAAGGCTTCTTTCTATTTCTCCTAATCTTGATATGGTGAATGTGTTAAAAATTAAAAAGAATAAGTTAAAGAACATCGCCATCTTTCTAGCAGTAATGGATAGAAATAAAGTTCCTGTAAGATTTTTTTTAGATGAATAGTTTAAGAATATATAGCTTCAAAAAGTAGGGATTTAGATTTCTTTTTGGAGAATGGTGCAAAAAGGTTTGTTATTATTTTCTTTAAAGATTGAAAGATGCAATAAGTTGTTACAAATAAAGAATATTGGAGCATTGGTATTTGTAGGTTTAGGGCTCTAAAATGGACTTCATAAGCCGTTAATGAGGAGATTCTAACATTATCATGCCTCAGGTGGATCACAGTGAATAATGTCTTGTTTATGCTTTGGGTCCTAATCCCCTAATTTCTCTCCTCACCTGGCAAGGTTCTCGAAATAGATGAGGCTAGGTTTATCCTACCCCAACTCGATGTTAGGATTCTTATCTCCATTAACCCTAGCATTGAGTTGTCTAAGTCTATTAAAATCAATCTTGGTGACTCCTGTTTGACTAGTGAAATAGATATTTTGGGGGAATTAATGCATGTTTTCTTTGTCCAAAAGGACATATAAGGATAAATTATCCCATATTGTCAAGAGAACTCTCAAATATTTGAATTCTCAGAATTTAGTTTGATATCGCCCTAACTCAAACCCTATCTCTCAAATTGGTCCTTGTATTCCTCCTAAAGATGAGCCTCTTCCAACTAGAGTTGTTCTCTATTAGGATTAAGTAATACAGAGATGGGGAGTGAATCAGTATTACAACACTTTACAAAATTATTTAACCAATTCAAACTCAACCATGCAATAATTGATCTGAAAAGAACATACACATAAAGTAAACAACTCATAACACCATGATTTGTTCACGAGGAAACCTTGGCCAAGGGAAAACCCCGGTGGGGATGATACCCAAAAATATTGCAATAAGAGTACAATGTCCCTATTAGGAGACCTAGCCATGTTAGTAGCTGAATATTAAATTTAGTACATATCCCTATTAAAGGATAGAAAACCCCGTTAAAGGTATACAATGAGCACACAACTCTACAATTAGAAAAATTGTTATGTTACAATGGTTTATCAAAGGTGAGCAACACAAGCATTTTCTATGCTTAAGTATTCCTAGTTATAGCTCGCATCAAATTTTGTCTGATCATGACATCACAATGCATTCACGCATTTCACACATATTCCATCTCATACTTCACATCAAAACACTTCTACTTGTATACTCGATCTCAAAAAGAATATTCCAGTCGGCTCTCAAGAACACCACAAAACATGTCCAACACTTAACCAAATATCAAATCCATAATCAATGATCATACAATACCAAAAGTGGGGGAGGACCCAATCCAAATCCAACTTAGCACTTCTGTATTCCACAAATTAATCCCTTAATCATCATGACCATTCAACTGCTATACTATCTTTGCTTGTCTTCAACATGTTGTAACTCTCAGTGATCAACTCCAAAACACAAGAAACCTTAACTAAAGGTCTACTATATCCCAAAATGTCTGCCTCTAAGCTCGCATGACTTAGATCTTCATATACTGTGCTCACGGACAAAAACTGAGTGATTGTTCATTGTAAACTGCATTATGGACTATCATTTTTACAAGACTGAATATCCAAAACTGTGTTGTACTCCAAGCGACCATAAAGATGAGTAGTGTTGCCATAAATGACAACCTCTATGCAATCCTAAATGGGCCACTTGCCAACAATCTCCCCCTTTGGCATTGATGGCAACACTTAGTGAAAAATGACTAAGTGGTCAATACCAAATTCTTGACTAGGTACATATTACATTCTCCATTATATTTTTCATACATAATACTCCCCCTTTGACATCAATGGAAAAGGTGTACCAAAAAAAAGATATTATCTATATACACAACAAAATTTAACAACTGCTCACCAAAATTTAGACCATGTGAAGTATATCTTGGAAAGAGGTTTCCAAGATATCTGCCTCTGTAGTCCATGTCTTTACCAAAATCTTACCCACATGGATTAGTCCATTCAGTGCAAACGATGATGTCTTAGCTCCCTTTAGTTCTGTAGGCATATTATATGTGAGTGCCTTCACTGCTATCTCCATGTCAGAAAGGTGTTTTTCAAGAATTGATAGTTTAGGAGTGATTAAACTCTTCAACACACCAAATCTTCCATTTACTCTCCCTTTCTATATTTCCAATACACTGATTTTGTCCAACAGTCCGGACACTTCCTTATCCAACTTTGCGACAGTGTGTGAGGAGGACTCACAACTGTGTGTCAATTTATCCAGTCTTTTTATCATTAGCAATGATATCTTCAATATTCTGTAAATGTTTGATGGGATTTATATAGTAAATCTATAACTTCCTTCCATGTCCATTACATGTCTTTTCTTTAACAATAGTGTTACTTAGTATGCCCAAGTCCTATGTGATAGACTTGCATAATTTCTCAAGTTTCTTTGCCAAGTATTTCTGTTCTATTCTCACTTCTGCGAACTTCTCCAGAGACTCAAAGTGACTATCAAAGTCATCTAATTCTTTTTTCAAGTTATATGTTGTATCCTTTCCTTGGAAAGTGAAAGGTAGGGGTAGGAGTTTGTTGATAATATAAACCGCCCTTTCCATTACCCTTGACTTTTTCTCTATTTTTTGTTCAGATCTCTCTTTTGCTTTGGAAAAGGCTATATAAGATAGCTTCATTAGTTCATCCTCATCCATGCTTTCTACATCAGTGTTCAGATTTGTATCTCCACTTGACAATAATAAAGATGATGAAACAAATATAGACGTTTCTTGATTAACTTCAAATTTTATTTATGCTTCCTTAACTATCTCAAATGTGCTTTCTTTATGTTCTTCCTTGGCATCAACTTTCTTCTCAGTCTCATGCAGTTCATCAATTACATCAATACCAGTAAAAATATCCTCCTTCCCTTGAAAAGGGTCACTTTCATCCTGCGAGGTGTCCAAAGACACATGCACACCAACAACAAAGAAGTCTGGTTTCTTTACTGTACTGATGAATTGACTGTTATCTTTTGCATCCTTAAATGTATCAATATTTACTTCAACGATCTTGGATGACTCTCCTCTAAGAATAGTTTTAGGCTTAGTAGCCTTGTGCTTAGGAGGTGATGGATTTTCAGGCTCAACTTTCAGTAGAACCTTATAAATAGATTTATGTATGTCCTCTAGGACCTCATAATATTTTCTTCCCATTATCTTTATTAGCATTTTTAAATTCTCGACAATGGTTTTATTGCTTTCAGAATCCTTTCATGTTCATCATAAGATACAACAGGTATCATATCATCTATTGCTTTTCTTCTTATCTGCTCATCCTCTGTTAGTGCTAATTGTTTTCTAATTTCCAATTTCTTATACAATTCCTTGGGAATACTACCTTCTATCTCAAGTAAATTTTTCTCGAATGCAAGTATATGGTCTTATGACATAATCTTCAATCAAAATCCTATCTTTCTCATCATACCTGTCATAATATTTCGGCAACTGATTGAGATTTCCTTGTTCAATAATTATCTTCGCCAACATCTTTAGATTTGGTTTCCATAGCTGTCTTACCTCTGTTTTATTCTCTTCCTCTACTTTCTTCTCTTCTACTTCCTCACTCCTTTGCTTCTTTGGCGGTGAATTATATTTGGAGGACCTTGTCCCCTTCGCAGGGATCTCTACTGTCTTCTCTGACTGCGATGTCCTTTTAGGTGGTTCAGGTGTAGTATCAAATACATCTACAACACTAGGAGGTGGACTTGTAGTCTTTTCAAATTTAGGAGGTGGAAGGGCTGCAGAAGTAGTGCTTGCCAATCCAGAAGCACTCTTAGTCATATTTTTCCTTCTCCTTCATATTCTCCTTAGTAATACCAGCCTTTTCTGCTAGATCATCCACAAATTTTTCTACTTTCCTTTTCCTTGCTTCTTTAGTATGTTCTTCTCTTATCTTAGAAGATTTCTCTTCATATGTCCCCTGTCTTTCTTCAGATGGATCAATCTATGAGGATAGTACATGTTCTACTTGCGTTGTTAAAACCTCAGAACTGACTTCATACCTCATAGGGTAACACCATTTCATCCTTGGTTCCACTGCATAAAAGCACACACAATCAATTTCAACCATGAAACAAATTGTATCCTTATACTTTTCTACCATTTTTTCAGGTATCCTCACTCTTTCTTTCATCTGTCTCTATAGAATCTTGATCATACCAAATAGTTCTCCATCAACTCAAGTACTGTTATGTCTCCTATAGCTATTTTTAATCTGAATACCAGTAGGTTCATTATCCTTCCAAGCTCTAAGATACATACCAGGGAATTTATGTACAATGTGGATATACATGAGTATTAACAATGACCCAAACCTGAATGCTTTTGACTTATCTCGCTTTATCTACCTCACATTTTCCATAAACTGTTGTGCAAGTACTTCACATAGGTTGTATTTGACATTTTATTTCACCATTCTATATGCCATCATAATGACTCCAGCTGATACTGAGTTAGGTCGGCTGCTGTAGTGGAGTTTGTAACCAAGAATCATAGAAACTAGTCTCACATCTTCTTGAAAGATGTTGGCTATGGTATTCGCCCTCTTATCCCATCTAGAATGAGTTAGGGTTTCCACTTGCTTCTTCGTGTTCTTCTCCGCAATAGGGATAACACCAAAATTGTCCAAACTAGTTATGTCATGAATCAATTTACTACATATCTTCATAGGTTGATCTCCAATCTAGATAATTTGATCATGTACTCTGCTCAAGATAATTTTAATCCATTCTTCTTCGTCGATCTCATACAGTTCCACCATTCGCATAATGTTGAGATTCTCAAGATTAGTGAACTCATCCTTCCATTTTCCATCTTCCTTAACCATATCCTTCATCTCTTTATAGATCTCAAAATCTCCTAGAAACTCCTATTTGCAATGTATGTATGCCCTAATATCCTCAACATGTAGAACATTGTAGTGTGTTTGTGAAAATGCGCCTTCAGGATCATCTTTGGTGGATTTACAAGGATATTTCTTAAACTTTTATCTAGGTCTTTCGTAGACATAAAAAATCAATGGAGTATCCATAATTAAAACTCACAAATAATCAAATATACCTCTTCTTCGATGAATCTGTGAATTCACGCTTGGTCAATCACAACGTGTCTTGGATTTCCTACTTTCTTCACTGATCTCCTTCAATTCTGCTTCAAATAGTGATTAGATATGTTCAATTGAGTAAACTTTTACTTTTCCATGAAAGTATTGGCACATTTCCCAATAACCTTAACTATGCAAATGATCCAGCCAATCATTAATTTGGCGATCACAAGATATAATGTGTATAGTTGTGCGATTTGAGATATACATTTCAAATCAGACGTATGTTCTCCCCATAAGCTCGCAAAAGCTTATTCCATAAAAATAGGGGCTAGATGGTTTTTTGATTATTTCTCCAAATCTCCCCCTAAGGCCATGATTGGCCATCTAGGTCAATGTAACAACATCAGGCGAGGGTTTTGTAGAAATTACTGAATCTCCCTGAACCTTAGGCTCACTCGGCTCCTTTGCTTTCCAAATCTTACCACTTTCTTTCACAAATTGATTGTCAAAATCTTCCATGTATTCTACCATACTTTTTCCAACATCACCAACATTTTTGTTTGTAACAATAGGTGGTGGTCTTCTGTTACCTATAGTACCATTATACTTGCAAGACTTCACTATATGTCCTTGATTGTTACATTTGTAACAAGTAGGAGGTGATCTGTTCTGATTAACTTGTAACATGCAGTTCCTTGCAATGTGTCCAAAGTTGTTGCATTCGAAACATGTAATCTTAGCAACTATTTCCTCTCTGATGTAGTCTTGTTTAATGTGAGATTGATCAGGATTTCTACATTTTGTCTTCTTGTGTCCATATTCATAGGAATTGAAGCAATAACCAGAAAAGTGTTTATAAAGAACTTTACCTTTGCAATCTGTCTTCATGTGACCAATTTTCTTGCATCCAAAACATCTACCTCTGAAAGGTCTAATATGCTCTCTAGCTTCTTCTTTAGTAGGTTTTTCTACACCTGTATTTTATTCATATTTCTTTCCTCGAGATTTAGAACATCCAACTTTATCAAAGCCAACTCCTGTCATATCACCTTTAGGCTTCTGTCTTTCACTCTGTTCATCAATCTTGTCACTTCTTGCGTGAAGTTTTTTAATGTGATTCTTAGCCTCAACAAGTTCTCCTTTAATGACTTGATTATATTTCTCTAATTCATGATACTTGATTATGTAGTCATCAAGCTCTATTTTCATCTTTCCCATATGAACATTTGTATTCTTTAGGATCTCTTCAATTTTGGTTTTTCCATCTCTTTCTTGTTGAATTTATTTAGCCATCTAAACAGAAATAGTTTCATGTTCTTGCTTCAATACTTCATTTCCTGTTCAAGCTGCTTGATCCGATCAGACAAATCATCATCAAATTCCTCTTTAATATTTTCCATAAGGTCTTGCCTTTGATTCCTATAATATTCAAGCTGTTCCTTAAGCTTCTTGATGAAACCTTCTGCTCTTCTCAATTTGAATTTCAAATCACCATTTTCAGCTTTAGCCTTACCAAGGTCTTCAAGTGCTTCTTCAAGGTTCTCTTCCAAACTTGAATGCATCTGGATCTCCCTTAAGCTGTTAGGCTTTCTCTCCAAGGGCCACACACTTTGATACCAATTGTTTGGATTAAGTAATACTGAGAGGGGGGTGAATCAATATTGCAACACTTTACAAACTTATTTAACCAATTCAAACTCAACCATGTAATAACTGAAATGAAAATAACATACATATAAAGTAAACAACTCATAACACCATGATTTGTTCACAAGGAAACCCTGGCCAAGGGAAAACCCTGGTGTAGATGATACCCACAAATATTTCACTAAGAGTATAGTGTCCTTGTTAGGATACCTAGCCCTATTAGGAGCTGAATATTACATTTAGTACATATCCCTGTTAAAGGATAGAAAACCCTGTTAAAGGTATACAATGAGAACAAAACTCTACAATAAAAAATTATGTTCTATTACAATGATTTATCAAAGGTGAACAATACAAGAATATTCTATGCTTAAGTAGTCCTAGTTATAGCTCACATAAACTTATGTATGATCCTGACATCACAATGCATTCATGCATTTCACACATATTCCATCTCATACTTCACATCAAAACAATTCTACTTATATACTCGATCTCAAAAAGGATATTCTAGTCGGCTCTCAAGAACACCACAAAATGTATCCAACACTTAACCAAATATCAAATCAATAGTCAGAGATCATACAATACCAAAAGTGGTGTAGGACCGAATCCAAATCCAACTTAGCACTTATGTATTCCACAAATTACTCCCTTAATCATCGCGACCATTCAACTACTCTGTTATGCTGCTATACTGTCTTCACTTGTCTTCAACATGCTATAACTCTCAACGATCAACTCTAAAACACAAGAAAACTTAACTAAAGGTCTACTATATCCCATAATTTCTGCCTCTAAGCTCGCATGACTTAGATCTTCATATACTGTGTTCGCTGATAAAAAGTGTGTGACATTTCACTGTAAACTGCATTATGGACATAGTCATTTTTACAAGATTGTGTTGGAAATACAAATATGGGAAAGCAAGATGCTGAGAGGGGGGGGGGAGGGGTGAATCATATCTTCAACTCTTATCTCTTAAAACAAGATGATCTCCAATCATACATAAATGTAATTGATCTATCATCTAGTAGCATTCATGATAGTAAATAAATAACACAAGACACTGAATTTTGGTAACCCAGAAACTCAATAAGGTAAAACTAGGGTGGGGATGACACCCACAAAATCTTCACTACTGCAACAATAAAGTGTGCCTATTAGGGTTACAAAATTTGATCACAATATGTAATCTACCTGGTTAAAGGTTTGCCTGGTTAAGAGCTACAGATCATTACAATCTACCTTGTAAAAGGATTTAAAATTACATCAAAGTAAGCACTTAGCTAAGAGATTTAGAAAGGTATGTTAGAACCACTCTGTTAAGAGATTTCACCTGATACACTTGTTAGAATGTCTCAAGATCTGATCCTTTGATATGCACTCTGATGCTGATAACAGATCTCCTATTTTCAATACCTTCTTTGATCTAATAATCTGATATATCTTTACTCTGCTGTTCACTGCACTTTCAATCTGTCAGATCTATGCTTCCTCTATCAAAAAAACTCTTTGCACATCTCTCATGTACGCATACACCTTCTCTCTCAGTACTCTATCAATTAGGTTAAGAAGCAATCTTCATATACTTTACGGATCTGGTAATTAGATCTAGGTCAATGATCATGATCAAAATCTTATTCCACTTAGGCAATCCAATTTTTTGATTGGTTCCATGCCACGTAGTGGGATCAAATAATTAAATGCATAATTATCCCATTGAAAACATTAAATGCTTAGATAATTTGGCCCAAAATAGTTTACCTCGAAATTGGTGTCAATCTTGACGTACATAACAAAACTGTCTTGCTCGGCACAAAAGACTCTATCGCTCGACATGAACTGAACTTAGTAATTGTGTGACTTAGAAACTATTATCTGCTCGACAATGATTGTGCCGGATACCTCAGCCTATACTGGATAGCTCGGCCGCAGTGATGACCGGCTAAAAATTGCCTAGATAAATGACTAAGTGTGGGACACTAATGATCAACAAAACTTAGAGATCAACAATCTCCCCCTTTGATATTAGCGGCAAAAAAACTTATCATTTACATTCACAAAATTTGCCTAAGTACACAGTGTACTCCCCCTTAGATTATACTTCATACTTCATACATTATCTACATAATATACATGCCTTCAACAAAGATATTTATACCTGTTTTTGCACATCTTTTTCTGTTTCCTATCCTTTTCCTGTTTCCCCCTTTTTTTGTCACTGATAGCTGTGGGGGTTAAGTTGTATTTATCCAAATATGGTTTATGAAGCTGTAAAATCAATGCAAAAGATGTATCCCAACTATCCTTAACAAACTTCATAACCTCCAACTTAACTTTTAGCTCGACAATTAGACTTACCAAACTATCTGCTGTAGAGAGATGAGAATCTCTCTTGACCAATTCTCGTGCAGCTGTGAGTTGCTTCTGAATAACCTCCATATGAGGTATCAAATTAGGCTGAATTGTTATTAGTTTGGCCTTGATTCGGCCATCTTCAGCCATAAGCTCGGCTAATCTCCTATGTGCATGAGTCAATCTATCAAAATGGAAGGAGCTAGAACTAGCATCCATGCTCAATGAACTTGCTGTTGACTTCATATCTAAATGCAAATTTTCAATAAGATGTTGATTCTCCTTTGTAAAGAATGTATCATCACATAATATTTTGTATAATGAAAAGACATTAATTGCAACTTCCCCAAGAATCTCAACAAGAGAAGAAAGTTCAACCTGTTTGGTGGCAATCTCTCTAGATATCTTCTCCAAGACTTTGTTCTCAAATCTTCTCTAGGACCATTGCATCAATTTATCATTGGCCTCAATATTTTCATTAGTCACTTTCTACACAATGTGAACTAACTGTTCTAGTATTGGTGCTTGCTGATTTTCATCTTCCATATCAAAGGCTTTAACAAAAATATCCTTTATGTCATGCAAAACTTGCTTCTACTTATGTTCCCTCTTCATTTCCTCGTCTCTTCTTCCTCTTCAATAGGTCTTGAAGGGTCTGAATATGCTCATATGTCAAACTCTCAGGATCCGATTTAGGAATCACAATGACTTCATCTAATGTGACATTTAAGCTTGGTGAATTTTTCTTGTTTAGCTTCCTCTTCTTGATCTCTGGTGAGCTGATACTCGGCTCAGGTTCTGTGATATCTTTTCCTTTGTCAGTATCAATTTCAATTGCTACCTTCACCTGAGTCAAGATTTCCTGTGGATTAGGTATACTTGCTATTTTGGGTCCATTCGGAGTAGATGCTGCAGAGTGTGGTAGATCCACTAATACTTGTATAACCTCTTGTTTTGTAGGCTTATTTGCAATTTCTTCCATCTTCTCACCACTCTCTAAAACTATTTGTACAAACTCTAAAATAGGTGGATTAGTATTGATTACCTCTTTTTATCCTTCTATCTCTATCTCAGCCTCAGTTGTACGAATGGGCGATTGCACACCTGTGTCTGCCGACTCATTCTGATCCTCGACATCCACATTGATGTCCTCTCCAAGTGTAGTGTCAATGGGACTATCCATTGTCAAATCTACAATTTTCCCATCTCCTATTTTCTCTTGTGGTTCTACCTTAGTCTCTCCTTGATCAGTACCGGTTTCTTCTTCCATTTCCTTCAGCTCTGAGGTGCCTTCACCTTTCTCATCGACCTTCTTAGTGATTAACCCAAAGGTTTCCTTCCATATTTTGGTACTCTATTGAACTACTCCTTCAACATCATTCTTCAATATTGCATAGGCTCTTTATTTAGGAATAAAATTACTTTGCTATTGTTTAATGAATTTTGCTATCTATTTCTTGGTTAGATCAGGGATAACCTTAGCGAGTCTTGCTTTCCTTATCTGTCTTTCGGTCATTAAAGCATATTGACACTTTTGTGATTCAATATCATAAAGGTCTGTAGGAATAATATTTCCTATTTCTATAGGTGTCATATTGTACGTACACATCATATCTAGCAATGCTTCCTAAATCTTGTGTTTGTTTGCTATGCTTTGCTTCTCATACTTGATAAATTTCAATCCTGCTAAACCAGATGTACTCCTAATATTATTGCATACCTAATCATTATTGGTCATTGGTTTATGTGATGCGGTAGGTATGTTTCTAGGTTCATCAGTATCTATCTTCTCCTCCTCCTCCTCCTCTTCTTCTTCTTCTTCTTCTTCTTCTTCTTCTTCTTCTTCTTCTTCTTCTTCTTCTTCTTCTTCTTCTTCTTCCAAGATTAGGTTTCTCCTCGGTCTTTTCTCAACTATGCTTGACAGTACCTTAGTTTGAACTTGTTTTCTCTTTCTTGAACTGCTCTCACTAGCATTCTTCTTTGTATACACCTTTATTGACTCATCTTGTGTAGAAATACTTGATGCCCTTGTCTTAGGCTGGTTAGCAATAGGAGGGGTAGCCTTAGGTTTTTCTTTACTTGGTTTAGTTGCCTTGGCAACTACTGGCTGCTTCCCTTTTCCTTTCACAGTGATATCCTTTTTAGGTTCACTCTCTTCTTCTTCACTAGACATATCTTCTCCATGTCCTGTTGACAAACCCAAAGGTGCATCCTCAACTTCTTCATCACTCTCAATTCCAACCATCTTCTTCATATTTTTGACAATCTTCTTCCTTTTCCTCTCCATAGTGCCAGCCTTCAAATCCATAGAGATTTTTGACTTTGCTTCTTCATAGTTTCAAAAATGTTTTTCTGCACTATCTTTTTCCTCTGCCAATAGATCTTTTATAGCTACAGATGTCTCATCAACATTCAATTCATAAGGTAATGGCCTTAGCCATGATACCCTCGGCACTACTGCCTGCACATAGGTGAAATTTGTGTCTACTAGGAAACAAACATCCTCAAAATGTTTCTCAACAAGTGATCTGGGAATTCTACTCCTCAATCTCATCTTTTTCTTGAATTCAACAAAATTTGTTCCCATCACATTGTCAAAATTATCACCTAACTACTGAATAAATGCATTGATTTTCTATGTGATAGGTCTGTCTGTTTTCCACACTATGTTCCTAAAAGTAGGAAATGTATTATGTATGTAGAAAAATATACAAGTGAGAAGAGATCCAAACTTACATATTGAATTCTTTGCCTTTCTGTTAGAAGCAAGGTTCTCAGCCAATTGCATCAGTTGAATCTCGACAAGGTCATAAGTATGATCCTTTTTCACAATCTTCCAAGCCTGGTCAATTACAATGCATGAGACACTGTCTAGTCGGCTCGACTAATAAAACTTATGAGAAATAACCCTAACCACAAAACTAAGCTCCAAATCTATGATAGTAGAGATTGTCATCCCTCTTTTGTTCCAAATGGCTCTAGCGAATTCTTCTATGTTTTCCTTACTTTGACATCTCATTGTCCTCTTTCTATTAAGAATTGGATAAACAGTTACACGATGGATGATTTCCTTTGTAATCTTAACTGGTCCATTTTCCAGCCATATGTTCATGTCATGTATACAACTTAGAACAATCTTGATCCATTCCATTCTGAAATCCCTCAAAAAGTCTAGGGCATGAGTTAACCCTCTCCCGGCTAAATGTTTGTGTTCATCTTTTAGGGCTCCGTCTTTGCACAATTTGTTGAAAGATTATCTTAGCTCATGATTGCCAACTTCACTTATCTTGGAGATATAACATGACCTAATATCATGAATCATGAGTACCTTAGGTGGAATCGATGATAGGTCTCCAGTTAGATCACCCGGGATGGCGCTCTCAAGAACTGCTCAAAAATTAGGAGGCGCACAGGTGTCGCTCTTCACCAATTGAACTTTTAGCAACTCCTTCTCCATACTCTTCACTGCTATGGAAGAACTAGTGGCCATGATTCCAAATGAAATAGGGTTTCAAAAGATGATAAACAGAATACATCGGCTGATGTTGAAATTTTCTCTTTTACTCAGGGTAGCCAATGACACGCTGTAGAAGTCTTTGAAAGATCTTTGCAGAAATCAAGTTTGCAAATTGCTCCAACGCTCTATGAAATTCTCAATCGCAAGGTAAAAATAAGTAATGAATGACTCATTCCTTTATAGGCTCCAAAGGTCAAAAATTAGGTTTGCAATAAATGTTCTTTCCATTGAGTGAGTGCCAAAAAACTATCCTCGGCTGACTCACACAACTTGTCTATCTCTCGACCGCAACCCATACCAACTCGACATACACTAGATAACTCGGTCTCAATGTATAGTAACACTGTTGCTCAGCACCTATAGTGCATATTGACTTTGCTAGGTACATGTTTCAAAATTATGTCTTGATGCATCTCAACATATGCAGATATGGACTTTTGCACTTTATATGTTAGGAACTGATAAAATATATGAGATATAAACATAGTTCCTTACATACCTTTCTTTCTTAATTAGTGATGGTGTGATCACCTGATCCATTGGATTGGGTGACCTCGACTTCAGTAGATTCACTACTGCTTGGTTCTATTTTTCTTACCCATGTTTGATTCATCTATGCTCTAATTTCCTCAACAGTAGGAGCAGGTACCCTTGTCTTGCAATCCTTCCTAGTGTGACCAATTTTAAGACAATTATAGCAAACTAGGCTTGCATTCATCCAACTCTTATATTTTCCTCTGAAATGTGTCTTTATGCAGTTTTTTGGAACATGCGCATACTCACCACAGTAATGACAACTATGCCATGTGTTGTAATCCCAATTGTAAGTGTTACCTTTCCTTGGTACTTTTTCTTATGTCTTTGATGTCCATTGTTGTTTAGCATTAGATTTGCAATCTTGTGCTCTGTATCTGAATTTTTGACAGTTGTAACAATACCCATTGAATCTAGGTGTGGGAGGTGCATTATTTGTCTTTGCCCAACATTCATGTGCTTTATGTCCAAACTTTTTACAGTTAAAGCAGTAACCATTGAGCTTAGGTTTAGGATTGGACTTACCATTCTTGCTTTGGCAGATGTTTGCAGTGTGTCCTGATTTTCCACAGTGATGACATACAAGCTTGTTGTTCCTTGACTTTGCATTCCTCTTTTCACCAATCTTAGATGATTCCCCTTTCTTAGTAGATGTCTATTGTTTGATATGACCTAATCCAGAAGAATATTTAGATCTCCTTGATGCTTCCATTAGATTTTCAAAATGAGTCAAAGCTTCATTGGGTCTGTTCAATCTTTCATTCAGTTCTTTCTTAGATATCAACTCATCTTTCAATTGACTGTTCTCAGATTCACAATTTCTATGTCTTTCCTATTGATCTCCTGATTTGCAAGTAGAAGTTGGTTCACCATGTCAACCTGATTATTTGTCATCATTTGTACTTCATGTGTCCTTTCATCAAGTCTGATAGTCATCATTCTTTTGTCTTCTTCAGCCATAGTTTTGTCATCTTCAGCTTTCTTCTTTTGTTCCACTACTTCACATAGTCTTACTATTTGTGCTTCTTGTTCTCTCTTCAAGTTTCTGACTTCTTCACACAATGTATTATTCCTTTCCAGTAGATTTGAAATTGTTGCATCGCTCTTAGTAAAGTTTCGATTCTTAAATAGATTTGCAGTGTCTTCTTCTTGATAATGAGTGTCATTCATTTGTTTGGACAAATCTTTCCTGGATATCAAGGACTTTCTCAATTTCTGTCTTGCTGTCTCAAGATGATGTAATGCTAGCTGAATTTCAATCTTTTGACTCTCAATGACTTAACCCAATTTGTAAATCTCCATCTCAAGATCTGTACTTCTCAAGCTGATTAAAACCTTTTGTAGGAGTACTGAGCTATGATACCATTTGTTGGAAATATAAATATGGGAAAGCAAGATGCTGAGAGGGGGGGGGGGGGGGAANCAAGATGCTGAGAGGGGGGGGGGGGGTGAATCAGATCTTCAAATTATATCTCTTAAAACAAGCTGATCTCCAATCATACATAAATGTAATTGATCTATCATCTAGTAGCATTCATGACAGTAAATAAATAACACAAGACAAAATTTTGGTAACCTAGAAACCCAATAAGGTAAAACTAGGGTGGGGATGACACGCACAAAATATTCACTACTGTAGCAATAAAATGTGCCTGTTAGGGCTACAAAATTTGATCACAATATCTAATATACCTGGTTAAGAGCTACAGATCATTACAATCTACCTTGTAAAAGGATTTAAACTTACAACAAAGTAAGCACTCAACTAAGAGATTTAGAAAGGTCTGTTAGAACCAATATGTTAAGATATTTCACCTGATACACTTGTTAGAATATCTCAAGATCTGATCCTTTGATATGCACTCTGATGCTGATAACAGATCTCATTTTTTCAATACCTTCTCTGATCTAATAATCTGATATATCTTTACTTTGCTATTCACTGCACTTTCACTCTGTCAGATCTATGCTTCCTCTATCAAAACAACTCTTTTCACATCTCTCATGTATGCATACGCCTTCTCTCTCTCAATACTCTATCAATTAGGTTAAGAAGCAATCTTCATATACTTTACAGACCAGGTAATTAGATCTAGATCAACGATCAGGATCAAATGCTTATGCTACTTAGGCAATCCAATTTTTTGATTGGCTCCATGCCACGTAGTGGGATCAAATAATTAAATGTGTAATTATCCTATTGAAAACATTAAATGCTTAGATAATTTGGCCGGAAACAATTTACCTCAAAATTTGTGTCAATCCTGACATACATAAAAAAATTGTCTTGCTTGACACAAAAGACTCTGTTGCTTGACATGAACTGAACTTAGTAACCGTGTGACTCGACAACTATTATTTGCTCAGAAATGACTGTGCTAGATAGCTCGGCCATAGTGATGACCGCCTAAAAATTGCCTAGATAAATGACTAAGTGTGGGACACTAATGATAAACAAAACTTAGAGATCAACATAATGAATGTCCAAAACAATGTTGTACTCCAAGTGACCATACATATGAGTAGTGTTGCAATAAATGATAACCTCTATGCAATCCTAAATGGGCCACTTGCCAAGATTCTCCCCATTGTTTCCACCCCTTCACAACCTATTAATCCTAACCCTCCCAATGAATAGGATAATCTTCTACTTATAGAGTTTTCTATTCCCCCTCCCATGTCATATTTCTCTTGGCTCCAATTAGGAGTTTCTTATGCCCCTCAAACCTTCAAGTTCCAATGAACAAATATTGCTTTCTCTTGTTCCTGAAGCCAACAAGGATGCTCCCACCTCAACTAGGCACCATAGACCTAGAATGAAAAAATGCTCAACAAATTTTTGTTGAGGAAACTAGAGGAAGAATTGCTTAGGAAAAAGAGGTTTAGGATACTAATGGTGACAATGATAATATTGTTAAAATATGTAAATTGAATACCAACATCTTTTAAAATCAAGGAAATGCTACCTCTGAATCCCCTAATATGAATTCTGACTCTACCTTGATTGTTAAGGAAATTGAAAAAAAAGTAAGAATGCAAATAACCTAAAAATGTCTATTGTCTAGACTACCCCCATTTGGCCCTCATTAGGGTTAATCACTTCTAATAAATTTGATGTTCTTGATTTTCCAGAGGCTCAAACTGATCACAACAATGAGATTGTATCTATTATTAATAAGGTTCCTATAGTGAAAAATATTAACCCTAGTGCCCAAGGAGGTGTTCTAAATAATAGGCCTTCTCAGGAGCCTAACAATCTTCCATTTAATGAATCAGCTCGAGCCTATGACTTTCCACCTTTAGTTGTGCATGGAAAAGAGAAGGAAAAACCCCTATTTGGATATAATTGAAGAAAGCTAGAAATGTCACACCCTTCATACGCTAGTGGATATTTTTTATTCAAAGGAATTTGAGTCTAGCAGAGTTCCATTTTTCTATGTGATGATAAAGTGGACTCGATGTAATTGATTATTGGTGCAGGAGCACCTAAGGTTAGGAACATTTCTAGTATAGAAAGCTTTTCGATTTCTAAGGTGTTTTGTTCCACCATTTTTGCAATGACTTAGGTCAATTGGTGAACAAACACCATAGTTGCTAGATAGTTGTTTCCTAGCTCAAGTGTGTGTGGAGGTAGTTTATAAACCTCTAGAAATGCAACAAGTCCCTAGTAACCAAAGGTTGATGATCTGCAGATAAGCGATGCTGGTGCTTGAGAATTTTCATTGGTAATTTCTCTCGGGAATGTTCATCGGTAATGTCTCTTGGGAATGTTGGTCGGTAACATCCCTTAGGTATGTCCGTCGGCGATGTTGATGTTTGTTTTTGGGTTTTTGTTCTAGAGCTCGGTGTTGAAGTTTCTGTGTTCACCAATGATATTTTAGTTGCTCAGGGAAGTCAACGCTGGCGCTCGATAATGTCGATTAACGACCCAGGAAATGGGGGATGTGATGTTGTGACCAGCTGGGTCAACTGCAACGGCTCTCAACATGCCATTTTTGTCTTTGATGGACAATGACACCTATTCCAGTGATGGGAGGGTCATTTATGGCACGACCATGCCATCTGTACAAAGTGGTTGAAGGAGCATGAGATATTTTGGAGATATTTCTGAGGGATAGATATATAGTTAAAAGCTTTTGTAAGAAGTGGGAGTAGAGAGAAGAAAGATGAAGAAGAATGCATTGTATTTTGTAACAGAATAGAGTTTGTGAATACATAAAGAATTTGGAGAACCACCCTGAATATCTTTGTGACGGATTCCGTGTGCAGTGTGTATTATTATGTTCTTCAAGCTGAACCCATCGATTTAGCTAGGAGAGTGGATCTTTCCTAATGGATTCCATACCATGAATTAGTAGCTTAATGGTGAACACCATGTCTAGAGCACTTGAGGTGAAGATCTTAGTGACTTCTTCAAGATAGGGTTGGATAATACCCTAAAAGGTCCATTGAGATACCTTGGAGCAGAGTCGGGCTGAATCTCAGTTACAACTAGATCCTCGAGTTACATCAGATTGGTATCAGAGCAAGTTAGAGAATTGGGCTTGTGTTGTTTGGGTGTTTTCAGAAGAGTTTGTAAATTCATCCAACATGGTTTCCAATGCAGAACTGGCAAGAGATGTTAGACAATAGAGAGAGGAGAATAGACTCCTGAAGGAACAATTAGCCGAAATGGCATGCAAGTTAGAAGAAGTGCAACTTTGAACTACAACAATCAGTGAACTGATGAGAGAAGCTGATGAGAAGGGTAAACAAGTGGCTAAGGAAGACATGATCTCAGAGCCAGACCCTGTGCTTCAATAAGAGCCATTCTTGAAAGCATTGAAGGCAATGAGTGGTAAGTACTTAGAAGGCGTGCCCTTATTTAGTGGCAAAATGGATCCAAAATTAATCATGGAATGGATAGGTCTTGAAAATCACTTTGATTGTGATATTGTGACAGAAGCTCAGAAATTCAGAATAGCCATGACAAGATTGAGAGGGATTTCTCTCACTTGGTGGAAATTTGTCCAAGATGAAAGGGAAAAAGAAGGAAAGAACCCCATAACTAGTTGGAAAGGTATGGTGGCAAAAATGAAGGAAAATTAACTTCCTGATGATTATGAAGTGCAACTACATAAGAAAAGGCAAAATCTAAGGCAAAAAGACTTAGAAGTCAGTGCCTATACAGAAGAATTCCATAAGCTATGCTTGAGATCCCATGTGATGAAATAAGAAAGCCTAAAGGTAGCAAGATATCAGAATGGCCTCAAAAGGAGTATTGAAGAAGAGATAAGTCTCTTAAGCCCCAAGACTGTACACCAATGCTATCAACTAGCTCTCAAAGTGGAAGAGAAATTCAAGAAGAAAAAAGATTCAAACAATAGAGACAGAGGAAGAGACAACAGAGTTCATAGAGGAGGATATGGAGGAAGAAATCCCAAAGCTAAGAATCAGAGTGAGAACAAACTCACAGCGAATCAAGGAGAACCCAGTAACACTAGAGGTGGTTACAACTGAGGAAGAGGTTCAAATGATAGTTAAAGAGGAAGAAATGATAGCCAAGGAAGAGGATCTTATTTATCTTTGATGAAATACTACAACTTTCAATAGTTTGGGCATTCTGCATATCGGTGTCCTACAAAGAGTTCTACTTCACAAGGAGGCAAGAAGAGATCTAACTATGTGCACAAAGAGTCTTCTAGCAGAAAGACTACAGAAGTTGTTGGCAAGTGATCAATTTGGGTAATGTGATTCACTTTTTGGTTGTCATTTATGGCAACAAATCTAGGTTTAAGATCAGTTGTTTTGAAGATAGGTTTTGGTATGTCCAAAATCGACTAAGTACAGAAATAGAGGTACAATATTGTTTTGGATATCAGAGATAGAGATCAATGAATTAAGGCATACGACCTTAGTGCAAGAAAATATGGAGTATTTCTGACATACACCTAAGATCGATTTGGATTTGGTTAAGTTTATGATAAGTTATAAGGATTTGAAGACTGACAGACATCAGAGAACATCAACATAGAGTAGTTGGACAACAACGAAGAATAAGGGAGTATGACTTGGACTCCAGGAAATTGAATTTGTAATTTTGTTATTGATAGTCTATACTTTGACTATGCAAGAGCGCCGACTATGCATTTGATATTTACTATATTAAATGTATTTTGTATTGAAGGCCGACTTAGTACTGCTTGTAATATTCTTACTGAGAGCCAACTTTGTAAAGTTAAAAGATATATATGTATGATCTTTTTGGTAAATATTGTGTGTGGTGAGTAAGGGAAGTATATGTAGAGAAGACATGTGAATGGCAGAGCAGAGAATCAGAGAACTATAAAGGAACTATCTAAGCATTTGTGATGCTTGTTTTTGTTCATGACTAAGAACCTTTTGTAACAGAATTACATTGTAAGAGCTGTAAGCTCATTGGCCCCTAACAGGGTATTGTGAACCTTTAACGGGGTTTTTATTCCTCTAAAAGGGAAATGTACTATGTAATATTCATCTCCTAACAGGGCTAGGTCTCCTTACAAGGAAATTATACTTTAGTACATGCTTGTGGGTATCATCCCCACCGGGGTTTTCCCTTGGCCAGGGTTTCCTCGTAAACAAATCATGGTGTTATGAGTTTTGTGTTATTTGTTTATGTTCTTTCCTTTACTGCAATTGTATGGTTAATGTTAAAGTGGTTGAAGAATTTAATTAACGGTTATAATACTGATTCACCCCCCTCTCAGTATTATCCAATCCTAACAATTGGTATCAGATATTTTGGCCCTTGGAGAGAAATCCTAACAGCTTGAGGGAGATCAGAATGGATTTGAATAGTTTGCAGGAAAACTTTGAAGCTGCACTTGAAGACCTTGATAATGCTAAAGAAGAAAATGGTGAAATTAAGTTCAACATTCGAAGAGTTGAGAAATTCATAAAGAAATTGAAAGAAAAACTTGAACTTTCCAGAAGTCAGAGAGAAGATCTTATGGTTCAGATAAAAGAAGACTTAGATGAGGACAATTCAGACCAGGTGAAGCAATTGAAAGAAGAGATTGAGACTCTGAAGCTTGAGAACAAGAATATGGCTAAAGAAATAGAGATACATGAGGATGCTAATCTAAGAAAGCTGAAGAAACCTTGAATAACGCATTGAATCAAATGAAAGATGAAGCTGATAGCTACAAGAGCAAATACTTAGAATTGGAGAAATGCAATCAGATTGTGAAAGGTGAACTTACTGAAGCAAAGAAACATATTGAGAAACTTCCCACCAACATTGATTTGATTGATGAACAACTAGACAAGCAGAAACCTATAGGTTACATGACTGGTATTGGCTTCAATGAAGCTAAATGTTCAAAGAATCAGGAAGAGAAATTAGATGAGAAGACTGATGCTAAGAAACCATCTATTGAAGAACCTACAGAGATGATCAGACCTTTTAGAGGCAGATGCTTTGGTTGCAACAAATTTGGACACATGAAGAAAGACTGTAGAGGTAATGCCCCTTTTAGAACTTTTTCTGGTTATTGTTTTAACTGTAATGGATATGGGCATAAAAAGGAAAAATGCAAAAAATCTAGTTATAAACAAGATAGTGGAAGAGAACCTACAATGAAACCTACATGCTACAAATGTAACAATATTGGAAACATTGCGAAGTACTATAAATTACAAGTTAATCAAGAAAGAAGACCACCTATGTGTTACAAATGCAATAATCTAGGACATAAAGAAAATTTTTGTAGGTATAATGGAGTAGATAACAGAAGAACACCACCTCCTATGAAACCTCAGAAGAATGGAAGTGATATTGGAAAGAGTATTGCAGATGTGAAGAGTGATTTTGAAAATTGTTTTAAGAAAGCAGAAGATAGAAACAGTGGTAAGATATGGACAATTAAATAAACTAGTGAGACATTAGTTCAGGGAGAGTCAGTAGATGCTACTAGATCTTCTCCTGAAGGTAGCAAGATAGAAGTGACCTAATCGACCGATCATGACCTTAGGGGAGCATTAAATGCAACACATCATAATTTATCCTACCCCAAAAATCATGTAGTGAGCTCATGTGAGCTTGGGAATATGTTGAGCCGACATCATGGATCATATATCTAAGAGCGCATCATTAGCCAACTTGTATATTTTGGTCGCAATTTTTAGCAGCTGACCAGACAGTTTGGAGTGAAAAAGAAAAGTTATAACCTAACTTGTATAAAGAACCATGTTATGATCTATTTTTCTATCATTTGACAAGGAGCAAGCCAAGGAGATCAAAGAGTAGAAGTATTCAGACATTTCTATACCTACCGTGTGTGATTGATCGAAGCATAAACTAGGATTTCCATGTGTGAAAGGTATTCTACATTATCTAAGCTATGGATGCACTTGTGATTTTTGATGTTGTTGATTGTCCTAGATACAAATTCAAGAAACATCCTTATAATTCATGTGAAGAGGATTTGGAAGGAGCATTTTCATAGACCCCACATGGCGTATTACACGTAGAAGACATCAGGGCTTACATACATTGTAAGTATGATACATTGGGAGATGATGGTATACTCACTGAAATAGAAGATATGACTGAGAATGGAGTCATGAAGGAAGAATGGAAACATGTCAGCAAATTAAGTATAATGAAGATTATGGATCTGTGCGACTTCAATGAAAATGAATGGTTTAAAATACTTATGAGCAGGGTTCATGACCAATTCATATGGATTGGTAGCCAACCTGTGAAGATATGTGGTGACCTAATTCATGAGATTACTGGTTTAGATAACACTGGAGTTGTACCTATTGTGGAGAAACATGTCAAGAAGGAATTTGAAACCCGAACACATTCGGAGTGGGACAGAAGGGAAATGAAAGTAAATGATATTTTCCAACAAGATGTAAGGTTGATTGCAATGATACTTGGTTACAAAATTTTCTACAACAACAGACCCAATTCAGTATCAGCTGGAGTTATTATGATGGCATGGAGGATGATAGAAGAAAACACATTGTACAACCTATGCAAAGTATTGGCACAACAATTCCTTGTGAATGTAAAGCTTGTGAAGGACATAACAAAAAATTTCAGGTTTGGATCATTATTGGTATACATGTTCATTCAAATTGAACATAAGTTTCCTGGTCTACACCCTAGTGGCTAGAAAAATGGAGTTCCTACTGGTATACTAATCTCACAGATTTACAAAAGATAGAACACTACTTAGGTAGATGGAGAACTATTTGCAATGATCAAAATTCTACAAAGACAAATGAAGAGTAGATACAGACTACATGAGGACAATATTGAGAAGTAAAAGTACACAATTTTTTTTAGGGTTGAAACAGACTGTGTATGTTTTTAGGTAGTGACCCCTATAAAGAAATGGTGTTATCCTATGGGCTATGAAGTGAGTTTCGAAGTACTCACCATGCAAGTAGAACATATTATTGCATCAAAAGTTGATACATCAGAAGAGAGATGGGGAACATATGAGGAGAAGTCAGAGAAGGTAAGAGAAGAACAGTATAGAGGACAGAGGAAGAGAAAGATTGCTAATCTTATTCATGTCTGTGGAGTAAAGGATGGTCTATCTAACGAAGAATTGAAAGATATTAAGAAGAAGATGGAAGATAGATCCCTTGGAGTAGCTAGTGGAAGCTCTAATGCCCCTTCCACCCCTGAAGTAATTATGGTTGATAACACACCTCCACCACAACAACAGACAGAACAAGTGAAGGAATTTACTCATAGAGTAACTAGATCTAGTATGCAGATAAAAGAGAAGAATGCAGTTGAAGAAGATAAGAAAACTGAGAAGAATAAAGCATGGAAACCTGACATGAAAATGCTGGAGAAGAGAGAAATTGAACAAGGAAAATTGGTTTTGATTGATAAATATTATGACAGATATGAAGAAGCAGATAAACTAAAAATTGAAGACATTGTGATAGAACACATGCTTAGTTTCAAGAAGACACTTTTGGAAGTTGAAGGAAGCATACCCTCAGATTTGTATACAAAATTGGAAAGATGAAAATGTTTGGCACAAGTTGAAGATGATTAGATTAGAAATAAAGAGATTGATGACATGCTACCTGTGTTATCCATACAAGAGAGAGATATTATAGTCAACAAATTGAAACCCCTGTTGAGGACAAAGACCATAATACTAAAGATAATGGAAAGGAAATATGATGAAGTGACTAAGGAAACTCAGAAGGCACTTGAGAAGATACTTTTGAGAACTACTTTTGTCAAGCTCCCACCCCCTAAGACAGCTTTATCTACACAATTGGGAATGGATGACAACACAAAGGACACATAGACTAATGATGAAGAGAGTAAAGAAGACACTACTATAGATTTCTATGTTTCTGGTGTGGCAGTAACACTAGACCCCTCACAAGATGAGAAAGATCCCTTTTCAGTAGCCATGGACAATTCTATTGCTGATGAACCTAAGAAGGAAGAGGAGAGTAAGGAAGATGAACAGAAAGAGGATGAAGGGAAGAATACTGATGAAAGAGAAGATGAAAAGAAAGAGGTAACTTCACCATCTAGCTTATTGTTGGCAAGTAGTAATGTAAATGACGATAACATGGATGAAGATGAACTGGTGAAATTGACATTTACCGTACTGAACAAAGAAAAGGAGAAATTAGTACAGAAAGGAGATAAGAAGGCAAGAGTGATTTCAAGAGCTATTGATACTATGAATAAATTGCTTCTAGTACCCTTAGTATTCAAGAACAAAGATGATATTGAGAACTTGAAAGTCACACTTGATGAGTTTGATGGCCACTTTGAAAATTTGCTGAAGACTGTAGAGGAGAAAGTAGAGAAAATATATGAAGAGAAGAAGCTGATAAAATTATGCAAGTCCATCTCATGAGACTTAGGCATTGTGAAAACTTGTTTGATAAATCCAAAGAATTGCATTACACATGGGAGAAAGTTATTTGGTTACAACATGAATCCTATCAGACACATTCAGAATGTTGAAGATATTATTGCCAAGGAAAGGGCAACTTTGAACAGGTTAATGGATGGTTGTGAAACAT
>MU224038.1:759749-790121 GCA_018584345.1 Thuja plicata
ATCTTTTGCATTGAATGGATTGATTCATATAAGTCAGATTTTGTTTAAGACATGGAGCACTGAAGTGAAGATTTTGGAAGATTCCTTCCAAGACATTCTAAAACTTGTGATCAAGAAGTGATACTTACTTGTATGCACCTTGTCATTGTTGTCAAAGGGAGAGAAGAGAAGAGAGAACAAAAATAAAGAAAAGAAAATGAAAAAGATGAGGAGAAGTGGAGACAGTTTTGTTTTGTTGGAACACTTAGTATTTTTTTTGTTAAGTGTTTCCATCAATGCCAAAGGGAGAGATTGTTGGCAAGTGATCAATTTGGGTGATGTGATTCAATTTTTTGTTGTCATTTATGAAAACACATCTAGGTTTAAGATCAATTGTTTTGAAGATAAGTTTTGGTATGTCCAAAATTGACTAAGTGCAAAAATAGAGGTACAGTAGTGTTTTGGATATCAAAGATAGAGATCGATGAATTAAGGTATGCGAGCTTAGTGGAAGATAGTATGGAGTATTTCTGACATACACCTAAGATCGATTTGGATTTGGTTAAGTTTATGATAGGTTATAAGGATTTGAAGACTGACAGACAATAGCAAAAAAAGACACAGAGTAGTTGGACAACAACAAAGAATAAGGGAGTATGACTTGGACTCCAGGAAATCAAAGTTGTAATTTTGTTATTGATAGTGTATAATTTGACTATGCAAGAGCACCGAATATGAATTTGATATTTACTATATTAAATGTATTTGTATTGAAGGATGACTTAGTACTATTTGTAATATTCTTACTGAGAGCCGACTTTATAAAGTTAAAAGATATATATGTAAGATCCTTTTGGTAATGATTGTGTGTGGTGAGTAAGGGAAGTATATGCAGAGAAGACATGCAAATGGCAGAGCAGAGAATGGAAGAACTATAAAGGAACTATCTAAGAATTTGTGATGCTTTTTTTTGTTCATGACTGAGAACCTTTTGTAACATAATTACATTGTAAGAGATGTAAGCTCATTGGCCCCTAAAAGGGTGTTGTGAACCTTTAACATGGTTTTTATTCCTCTAACATGGAAATGTACTATGCAATATTCAGCTCCTAATAGGGCTAGTTCTCCTTACAGGGACATTATACTTTAGTATATGCTTGTGGGTATCATCCCCACCAGGGTTTTCCCTTGGCCAGGGTTTCCTTATAAACAAATCATGGTGTTATGAGTTATGTGTTATTTTTTTATGTTCTTTCCTTTACTGCAATTGTATGGTTAATGTTAAAGTGGTTGAAAAATTTAATTAACTTTTATATTACTGATTCACCCCCCCTCTCAGTATTATCCAATCCTAACAAAAGTCCCCATAGGATCAGAGATGGGAGAGAATTTGATGGTTTAGAGAACACTCCTCAAAGAACCGATCAAAGAAGAGCCAAACCAAAGAAGATCTTTGTTTCGAGTCAACTGCAAGGTACTTGGTAAGGTCTGTAAAGTTATCATAGATTCAAGTTCTACGGATAATATAGTTTCCTTAGAAGCTATTGAGAAGTTAAAATTGACAAGGATACCTCACACTAATCCTTATAGAGTTACTTGGTTGAATAGAGATCAAAATGTAATAGTCAATGAGCAAGCTTGGGTGGAATTTTCCACAGGGAGATATAAGGACAGGGTTTTGTGTGATGTCCTACCCATGGGTGCATGTCATCTACTCTTAGGTAGACCTTGGAAGTATGACCAAAGTGCAGTGCATGATGGAGCTGAGAACTCCTATTCCTTCAAGAAAGATGGAATAAATTTTAGGGTATAATCAATCTTGGAAGAAGAGAAAGAAAACAAAAGCGGTCCCAACCTATTGTTGGTCAGTGAGAAGGAATTATTAAAAACATTGGAAGAAGATGGAGTAGGATTTGATTTGGTTTTAAAACCAAAAGGTGAGAAGAGAAATGAGAGGGAAGAGTTGCCTTTAGAGATCCAAAGGTTTTTAGCTCAATATGAGGCCATAGTTAGTGATGGTCAAATAGCTACCCTACCACCTGAGAGACCTATTAGTCATCAGATTGACTTCATCCCAGGAGCCTCACTTCCAAAAAAATCTGCTTATAAGATGAAACCACAACATAATGAAGAGATTTCTAACCAAATCCAAGAACTAATTGACCAAGGGTTGATTAGAGAAAGCATAAGTCCTTGTGCTGTTCTTACAGTACTAGCCCCTAAGAAAGATGGTACTTGGAGGTTGTGTACTGATTCCAGGGCCATAAAAAAGATAACTATCTGGTATAGGTTCCCTATACCATGGATAAAAGATTTGATGGATTTTCTTGGTGGAGCTAGATATTACTCCAAGATAGATCTTAAGAGTGGATATCATCAAATCAGAATCAAAGGGGGAGATGAGTGGAAGAATGCTTTTAAGACTACTGAAGGACTGTATGAGTGGCTTGTTATACCTTTTGGGTTGTCAAATGCCCCAAGAACATTTATGAGGTTGATGAATGAGGTTTTGAAGGAATTCATTGGAAAATGGGTTGTAGTGTACTTATATGACATCCTGGTGTTTAGTAAAACAAAAGAGGATCATCTTAGACACCTGAAATTGGTAATGCAAAGACTGCATGATGAAAAGTTGATAATCAACTTGGAAAAGAGTGAGTTCATGAAGCAAGAGTTGGTGTATCTAGGTTTTGTTATCTCAGAAGGTAACTTGAAGATGGATATCAAAAAGGTGGAAGTAATTATAAATTGTCTTACACCAAAGTTAGCAACTGAAGTTAGGAGTTTCCATGGTTTAACACAATTCTACTGGAAGTTCATTAAACAGTTCAGTGAAATCAGTGCACCTATTTTAGATACCATCAGAGGAGGTATGAAAGACAAGTTCCAATGGAATGAGTAGGCTGATGAAGGATTTAAATATTTGAAGAAGAGGATAGTGACTCAAATGATCTTGATACTTCCTATTTTTGACAAATTGTTTACTGTGGAATGTGATGCTAGTAATATTGTTATCGGTGCAGTTTTGAGTCAAGAGGGAAAGCTAGTAGCTTTTCATAGTGAGAAAATTAGTGATGGAATGAAGAATTATTCCTCATATGATTTGGAATTATATGCATTAGTGAAAGCACTAAGGAAATTGAGACATTATCTCCTTCCCAAGGAATTTGTAGTCTTTACCGACAATCATGCTTTGAGTTTTCTAAGTTCATAGGATAAACTAAGCCATAAGCATATGAAATGGATGGAATACATCCAAGCCTACACTTTCACTATAAAGCATAAGAAGGGAGTGTAGAATAAAGTAGCAGATGCATTGAGTAGAAGTTTACTCAAAGTGCAAGAAGTTCAGCTAAGGAGCATTGGCATTGAAAGCTTCAAAGATCTGTATCCAGCAGATGAAGACTTTGCAGTAGCATACAATGTATTTCAAGAGTATCAAAATCATTTTCATAGTGACTATTTAGAGTATACTCTTCAAGAAGGTCTTCGGCTTAAGGGAGGACAACTTTGTGTACCAAGAGGTTCCATGAGGGTGAACCTAGTACAAGAAAAGAATAACGGTTCCTTAAGTGGACATTTTGGGTTGAATAAAACTCTATAACTAGTCAAGAGGTATTACTATTGGCCGAGAATGAATTAGGATGTCCAAAAGTATGTAGAGACTTGTATAATTTGTCAGAAGGCAAAAGGGACTTCATCCAATGCAGGATTGTATCAGCCCCTTCCTATCCCAAATAGACCATGGGAATGCCTTAGTATGGATTTTGTATTTGGCCTACCAGAGACCAAGCAAGGAATGGACAACATCTTTGTGATTGTTAATAGGTTCAACAAGATGGCTCACTTTGTGCCATGAAAGACCACACATGATGCATGTTATATAGAGAATATATTCTTTAGAGAAGCAGTGAGGATACATGGATTACCTTCGAGTATTGTATCACACCGAGACTCCAATTTTATGAGTCATTTTTGGAAAAACTTGTGGCAGAAGCTTGGTACAAATATTTCTCTTAGCTCAGCATATCATCCACAAACTAATGGTCAAACTGAAGTAGTGAACTGAAGGTTAGGAAATCTTTTGAGATGCCTCACTAAGGAGTATGGATAGTCATGGGATCAGTTACTTTCTCAAGAAGAATTTGCATACAATGATAGAGTCAACAGATCCAATGAAAAAATATCATTTGAAATAGTGTATGGGATTCATCCCAGGGGTATATGTGAATTAAGGGATCTTGGCAGCAATGTAGACATGAGTGGGTATGCTGAAGATTTTTCTCAATATATGAAGGAGGTCCATGACTTAGTTAAAGAAGCATTGATTGAGAGTACAACTCACACCAAACAAAAGGTGGATGCAAGGAGGAAAGATATTGAATTTACAATTGGAAATATGGTCATGGTACATCTTAACAAAGCAAGGTTGTAGAAAGGAGTTTTGACTAAACTTCAGATGAGAAAGATAGGCCCTTGTGCAACATTGGAAAAATATGGGTCTAATGCTTATAAAGTTGATCTTCCTGCAGACATAGGATTATCTCCTATTTTCAATGTGGCTAATTTGGTATCCTATAAAGGACCAATTCCTGAAGGAGATTCTGATCTCATAGGAGATACCAAGGATCTCAGAGCACTCAAACTTCCTGTTAGACCAAAAATATAGGCTAAAGAGATTCTGAATTCAAGAGTTGCCAAGCAGACTAGATGAAAGACCTATGTGGAACATGTGGTCAAATGGAAAGGACATGCTCCTTCAGAGGCTACATGGGTACAAGAAACTGATTTCAAAAAGTTAGGCATCGATCCTGACTTACTACATTCACTTGGAAGTTGATTTGTTTTTGTTTGGGTAGTATGGTGCAGGAGCACCTAAGGCTAGGAACATTTCTAGGATAGAAAGCTTTTTGGTTTGTAAGGTGTTTTGTTCCACCATTTTTTTAATGACTGAGGTCAATCGGTGAACAAACACCATAGTTTCTAGATAGTTGTTTCCTAGATTAAGTGTGTGTGGAGGTAGTTTATAAACCTCTAGAAATGCAACAAGGCCCTAGCAACCAAAGGTTGATGATCTGTAGATAAGCGATGCTGATGCTCGAGAATGTTCATCGGTAATGTCTCTCGGGAATGTTCATCGGTAATGTCTCTCAGGAATGTTCATCGATAACATCCCTTGGGTATGTTTGTCAGTGATGTTGACTGATGTCGATGTTTGTTTTTAGGTTTTTGTTTTGGTGCTCGATGTTGAAGTTTCTGTGTTCACTGATGATATTTATGTTTCTCAGTGAATTCAACACTGGCGCTCGGTAATGTCGGTTAACGACACAGGAAATGCGGGATGTGATGTTTGTGACCAGCTGGGTCAATTGCAATGGCTCTCAACATGTCATTTTTGTCTTTGATGGACAGTGACACTTGTTCCAGTGATGGGAGGGTCATTTATGGATTGACCATGCCATTTGTGCAAAGTGGTTGAAGTTGTTGAAGGAGAACGAGATATTTTGGAGATATTTCTGAGGGATAGATATATAGTTAAATGTTTTTGTAAGAAGTAGGAGTATAGAGTAGACAGAAGAAGAATAATACATTGTATTTTGTAACAGAATAGAGTTTGTGAATATAGAAAGAATTTGGAGAACCACCCTCAATATCTTTGTGATGGATTCTGTGTGCAGTGTGTGTTATTGTGTTCTTCAAGTTGAACTTGCTAGTTTAGCTTGGAGAGTGGATCTTTCCTAATGGATTCCATAGCATGAATTAGTAGCTTAATGGTGAACACTAGGTCTAGAGCACTTGAGGTGAAGATCTTAGTGACTTCCTCAAGATATGGTTGGATAATACCCTAAAAGGTCCATTGAGAGACCTTGGAGCAGAGTCAGGCCGACTCTCAGTTACAACTAGATCCCGGAGTTACATCAATTATAGTCAAAACAATTTGGAGAAGACCCATTATAGAAATATTTAAAAGGGTATAAATTATGAGGACTGGTCCCTCCTCCTCTTTCTTTATGTCTCCCATGGATAAGCTTATCCCTGTGAGAGGTGGGAAAGTGAGTATTGTTGTCCATAAAAGGGAAAATAGGTTTAAAGACTCACCTGACCTTAATTCCAAAACAAAAGAAACTAATGGAGGCATTCCTAAATTATTTGATATATTTAGGAAGGTAATGAACACATTTGAATGAAATTGATCATGAGACTTCATTGTACTTCATTCAATGACAGAGGACATGAATCCCCTAACATGAAATATGTTGTCAAAAGGTTTTTGAATTTTGTTAACAAAGATTTTTCCTCCTACAAGAGGTGAAAGAAACCTAATTCACACTTGATGTTAACCTTAAGTGTATTTAGAAAGATTCCATTCAGTTCTCAACCAACCACGAAAAGAGAAAAAATGGATCCACAATTCTAATCTCTAATAAATGAGTGAAAAACATTAAGTACCATGGATACTCTCCATGCAACAAATCTCTGTGGGTGATTATGGAAAAAAGATGACGGTATGTTTATCTTATGCTCTATTTATGCCTCCAATGACTATAGGGAAAGGATTAAATTATGGAAATGGTTACACAAGTTGTGAGACACCCCCTAGATGTTAGGGGGTGATTTCAATATGATAGAATGACAAGAAGAGAAAAAGTGGGTAAACAAGATAGATTGAAAAGGTAGTGAAATCTTATACTTTTATAGAATGAAATCTAAACTTAACCTATTTGACCCCCTTGAAGGGAGGAAAGACAATCTCAGAACCATTTGGTTGACCCATTGCAATTATCAACAAGGTATGAGAACCATTTATCAAAAAATGGATAGGATCGTGTTAAGAAGTATTATTTGAGTTTTCAAGTTTCTAAGAATGGAAGCAGTGTCAAGGTATACCCACATACCCTAGCTGACCATCATCCCATTCAAGTAGAAATGTTATTTAGTAGATAAATTAACAGGTTTTTGAAAAGAGTTGAAAGCTTCATGGTAAATGTTGATTTATTAAAATATAAAGACTGTCTTAATGATATTAGTATGTTAACACAAATAAATAAATGCATGTTGAAGGATAAATTAGATGTTGAAATATGGGTACAAAAAACCAACAATTGAAAAGTTATTTTTAGATCATTGGGAAAAACAAGGCAACAGGTTATAAGAGGCTAGAAATGAATTTAAATGAAAATCTCATAGAAGCTAAGAGATGTATCAAGGATGACCCTGCCAACCTAACTAAGAATTAGGAATTAGTTAAGTTTAAGAGAACATTGTGAGAATTGTAGACTAAGAGAATCCAAGGCTCAAAAGTTAGAACTAAAATAACCTAGCTCAAAAATAGGGACAAGGGATTCAAGTTATTCAATTTTTTGAAAATAAAATAGGCAAGAGAAAAAATAGACAAAATTTGGGATGAAAAAAAGAACAGTGCAAGACCACTTGAGATAAAAAACACATTTTTTGGAGTTCTGTAAGAATTTGTATTCTTCAAAAGGAAAGGATTCACAATGTCAAGAGGCTAGGGAATTTTGCAAGTATCTCAATCCTAAGAAGTTATTTAATGTTGACATAAATAACTTGGGTATGGATATCACTCTAGATGAAGTTAAAAAAGAAATTCAAACTCTTAATAGTGATAAAACTCCCCATGCATCAGTCTGCTAGTTGAATTCTATAAAATCATAGTGAATGGATCAATGAGGATATATTAAAAGAACACATACAAGGAATAAAAAGAGTATCATTGGGTAATAACATTAATAGAGGTAATATTAAGATCCTACCCAAAGATGGGGACAAATCTATCATAAATAACTAGAGACCAATCGCCCTTATAAATGTTTCATATATAATACTTACTAAGATCATTACTCTTATATTGGTTGAAATCCTTCCCAATTTCATTGTTAATACTTAAACTAGGTTTATGAAAGGTTGGTACATCCTTGAGAACTTCCTAGCAAGTTGGGAAGCAATGAACTCGTCTAAAAAATCTAAATAGAATTATACAATGTTTCTTCTGGAATTCAAAAATGCATATGATGGAGTGGAAATGGTCCTTTCTTATTATGGATCTTGAAACCTTTGGATTTCCCTCTAGATTTTTTTATTGGATCTAAACTACCATGAGGTATGTTGTGGTTCAAATTACTATTAGTGAATATAAAATCAAACCTTTTAAAATTGAAAGGTCTAAGGCAAGACTGCCCCCTTTATCCATCCCTCTTTGTCATTGCTTGTAATGCACTATATACCTTCTAAGGTACATGATAATTTCCCCTAGAGTCAAGGATATTTTCCTCCTGAATAAGGAATATTTGGTGAGAATCCAATTTGTAGATGATGTTTCTCTATTTATTGATTTGAATGAAAGAAATATGGACTCATTGATGATTAAGCTCAATATATTTTGTAAGCTATCATGTGCCAAACTTTCAAATACTATGTCAATCATGCTAGGTTGGCAAGAGAAGCCACCACAATGGTTCTCTAAGTATGAATTTGGTTCGAGAGAACCCAATATAAAAATAATATATTTAGGTACCCCCATTGATATAAACCTTTGCCTAAAGGATATGTGGCTGTGGACTAGAGGGAAAATTCACTACAAACTTAGGAAAATGAAATAGAAATTTATTATTATTGGTTAGAAGGATATAAGTCTGCCAAAAATACTTTCTTCTTGTAGTATGTACTACTACTCTGTATGATTGTTAAGTAGATATCAAATTAAAGATATATAAAATCAAATATGAAGCTTCCTATGGCTAGATGATAGAGAAAAGAACAAGAAACATTTAGTGAGATGGAATCAATGTTCAATGGATAAGAAATGAGGTGAATTGGGGTTGAAATAGCTTAAGATCCAGGTAATAGCCTTAGCTATCAAATGGATCATTAAGGCCCTTGATGACCAAGATCCTTGGAAAATTATTGTTAGACATAATATCAATAATTTTGTCCGAAGAAGGTTAAGTCCTAAATATTTCTCCCCTTTGGTGATTTACTAGATGGATATTTCTTTGTGTGTCCCTCAAGACCCAATATTTTCAAGAGTATCTATAAAGCATGAGAGTTTGTTAGGAATAAAATATCTAAAAATAATATTGTTTATAAATAACAATATTGGAAAAAAATCTATTTGGTAGAGCCTCTATTATAAAGAGAAACCCTTCACTCTTTTGTAGGTTTCTCTGTTAAATTTTTTTTTTGTAGAGGCATCTATAAGAATTTTCCCAATGAATAACACAAATAAGAGAGACAATATGATATGATCAATAAATTTACTGAATTAAAAAATGATCAATAATGAATATAATCGATGAATATAATGTAGGAGTTCCTGCTTAAATAGGCAAGACAATAAGAGTACATGATAAGGAGAATATAAGTTATCACCCATACAAGAATCACATGTCCACCAAAGGTGGATCATCCTCCATTATGAAATGAAGTATGTTCAACATGTGGAGGATGATAATGTGATAAATGCACTAAAGGTGTATCTTACACATAAATTGAAATGTGATAATAAGTATCGCCACCTAAAGTGGAGTGTATCCTACACCATGTGCTAAATTAAGATGCAAACTCCTAAGTGTCTGAAATTAGAAACTACTATGCAATGTATTATCCTAAGTAAGCTTAAGTAAAGTGTAATTAACAATATTTAATTACACCAATACCCACCCTTAAGTGCAACTTAGGGGAATGCACTTAAACTCACAATGCTAGATGACAATGCAAGATGGGTCCCGACTACTAGGATATGATAGGTACCCATGTACAATATGAAAGTACAAATGCAATGCAATCTATCATAAAGAAGAGAAAGGGAAAAACCCTCATGGGACAAATCTCCCCCCTAAAAGAGAGATGAATACATAAGAGAAATATCAAATAAGTATGAGAAGGAAAAAAAACCCCATATGAGGAAAAATTCCCCCATAAGATAGAAGAAGAGAAGAAAAGTAGCCTCCCCTCAATGTAGAATACACATCAGTGATAGATGCTCCAAGATGAATGTAGAATTTTGTGCATGAACATCGAGCAATGTTCCTCCCCTTAGGAAGAAACAATACCATACGTAAATGAGAGATGCCTCCCCAATCTATAGGAAGAAACCACAAGATGTAATGAAGATGGATGTAGAACATATTCCAAAGACCCAAATGTCTCCTCTAAGATAAAGATACCTCCTCCAATTGATATACATAAGGATTTGCAATCACATCAACCTCAAAAGACTGATCATATAGAGAATGGACAAGAGGGTCATAATGTTCCCTCACAACAACTAAAGAAGGATCTTCTTCATCAAAGAGAAGATGAATGCCATCAATAACATCTCCAAAATATGCAATGTAGGATTCCAAAAATAAACCTACAATGCCTGTCAAGTAGTCATCCCCTAAAGATGTATCTAGAAGACAAGGTGTACCTAGCTCTACTGAATTTCTTAGATCTATCACTGTAGAAATGTATGCATGTGGAAGATGTTGATGTCGTTACCTTGTCCTTCAACCATCTAAAGGATCCCCCACAAGTGAACCTACTAAATCAAGAGCCTTTCAATCCCAATGAGGTCTAGTGGAAGAAGATTTAGAAGAAGTATCCTCAAATGTAACTGGACTAAGAAAAGGTGTAATCTTGTGATCTGGGTTGAGGTAATTATCATCTAAGTCAGTAACATCACTATCCATAATATTTGAAATAAGAGGAGTAGAGGCCAAGCTAGGAGAAATTTCCTCAAAGTGAACACTCCTCTCTATGAATATCTCATGAGTCTTAGGATCTATAAATCTATATGCCTTAACACCTTCAACATATCCAAAAAATATAAAAGGCCTACTTTGAGGTTCTAATTCCTTGCATTTCTGTGGAGGTATACTTGCCCAAGCTGGACAACCAAGGACTCTAAAGTATTTGAATTTCTTTTCTCTACAACACCAAGCCTCAAAAGGAGTGATTCCATCCAAGGATTTATGAGGCACTTGATTTTGGATGTGATTGGGACAACTTATAAATTCTACCCAAAAAGATGGATCAAGAGACCTAACATGAATCATCTAGCTAGCCACTTCCTTAAGAGTTCTATTCTTCCTTTCTGCAACACCATACTATGGGAGTGGATGCAATTGAATTTTGAAGAGCAATACCCTCAAGTGTTCAAAATTCCATAAGTGTTGAGTTCACATATTCCCTTCCATTATCTGTTTGTAGAACCTTGACACCTTTTCCTGATTGCTTCTGAACATGATATTTCAAGTTGAGAAATTTGTCATATACTTCACTCTTGTGACCAATAAATTAGACCCATGTAAAGAGAGAATAGTCATCAATGAAGATGAGGACATAGAGAGCCTTGCTAAATGATGACAATGGAAAGGGGCCTGCTATATCACTTTGAACCAACTCAAGAACAAATGATGCTCTCCAAGAATTCCCTTTTTCAAACTTGTCTTCTAGATGCATAGCCATTGAACAACTTTAACATTCACCCATAGAAAAGTTGATTGTAGGTAGACCTTTGACTATATGTTTTGAGCTAAGCTGCTAAAGATAGCGGTACTTGAGATGTCCAAACCGCTCATGCGATAACTTACTTTGTGAATTTAAATGTGTCAACAAAGCTTTAGAAGGAGACTTAGACAAAAAGTGGGAGAATGAATAAAACCTTGTGTTATGATTTTATTTTCCCACTGATACCAAAGCATCATCCGTAATATTTTTCACCACAACTAAATTAGGTAGAAAATCAACTTTCATTCCATCTCCATAGTGAGTGATTTGGTAAATTGAAAGGAGATTGTTGCTAAAGTTAGGAACATAAAGAACATCTTTGAATGATTCATTTTCCATCTCAACTTGAACTTTCCCTTCAACTTCCACTTGTGTATCATCTCCTACAAGATGTGAGGTACCTTAGATGGTACCCATATGATGAGTGACACCTGAGTCAAGTATCCATTCTTGTGAAGAACTTTTGGTTTCCTCAAAAGTTTTCCCTTTTCCTTTTAAAGTGGAAGGTGACGAATCCTTCTCCTTGTAGGCATTTGTAAAATCAATCTTGTTCTTCTTTAGTAAGTTCTTCAACTCACCAATTTTCTTAAAGTGACAATGATGCTCATCATGACCATCCTTCTTGTAATATTCATAAAATGGTCTATCATTCTTATAATTATATCCCTTCTTGTTGGAAGATGAAGAATTGCCTTGTTGTGGGTAGTTTCATTATTATTTCTCTTGTTGTCTCTTTGGCTTCCACTATTTATGCTTCTTGTAGGAACCCTTTCCTTGATTTCCTTGATTCCCCTAATTTTCTACCAAAGCCTTAGACTTTTAAGACTTGAGAATACCTATGGTTATAAAATTTTCTTGCTCAAGCATAATCTCCATGAAGGCTTCAAATGAAGGCATGGTATAAGATGAACCAAACCCATAGTCAAATTATGAGTATAGAATCTAGAAAAAATGTTGGATACTTTGATGGAAGCTCAACCAAAAAATTGTAGATCAACTGTACATCATTTTTGTCAATTCCACAATCCTTGATCATTGCTCTTAATTCATGTGCCTTAGTGATGTAGACCTGAATTGTGTCAAAATTATTGGGATCCAAATTCATGAGATCATTGTCAAGCTTGTATCCTCTTTCTTCATCAACTTGACTATACAAACTAGAAAAATTATACCATTCTTCCTTGATTATTTTATATTGGTCAATGTGGAAGATACGTTCATCTGATACATACTTTCTCAAAGTTCCAAGAGCCATATTATTTTTATTGATCCATTCTAGTTGAGCATTAGGATCAAATTTAGGATCAACTGATGCAACTATGGTTCCATCAATATATCAAATTAAACCTTTTTCCATCAACTTACTCCATGATTTAATTTTCCATGATGCATAGTTATGTGGAGTTAAAAGTTGAAATTTACAAAAACCCGTGATGCAAAATGAAAGAGAGCATAAGAGAAAAGAGACACAATCACACAAGACACCTCCCAAATCGACTCAATCAAAGAATCCCCCCAAATAAAAATAGATGATTTTGACATTTTACACTTAGTGCGTGTACAATTGCCACTTGCCCAACAATAGATAAGTGGACTTCTAATTTTGAGGTTTACAATTGCCTACTTGAGGCCAAATCAATCTCAAATAAAAAAAAACTAAGGATTTAACGAAAATCCTAGTTTTACAATGACTATAATTGTCCAAAAAGGCCCTATTTCTGAAAGAGATATTTTTCCCAAATAAGGCTAAAATCTAATTGTAGATTTGAGAAGTAGAAAAAAAATTATACACTTCTAAAAAAATGACACTAAAAATATGTCTGTATGAGCTTGAACGGAGCCTCTAACATTGCAAAATTGAGGTTTGGACAAACATTTGATGATATATAACTGATTGAATGTTTGAAGATGTTAAGTTGATCACCAAAATGTAGAAAGATAATACAAGACATTACATCAGTTAATGGATTGTATTTTCATTGATGTCAACTTGATATAATATGATCTCTTATATACAAAGTGTCAAAAGACTTCAGAGAATCAGATAGATAAAGATTATGCTTTCAGTAATGCATAATAAATCAACATTCACTAAGTGACAACAAACAACGACAACTAGTGGAACCCAAGGGACAGAGAAACTTGAGAACAAAGTCACAGTGATGCTCGAGAAAGAAAAATGACAAGCATTACTGATGAGAAGAATCACAAGCATTACCGATGGCCAGCATTATAGTGTTACCCAATGGATAGACAACCCCAATAGACAGACAACCCCAACAGAGAAGCCCGAGGAGAACTAAAGTGTTGACCGAATCTATTAATGAGTTAAAACACCAAAATTAACTGAAGTTCAAAAACAACAAAATAATTAGCTGGAAGAGATAAAGATAGACTTAACTAGTTGTTAAATTTTTTTTCATCGACAAGTTAAAGCCAAAGATAAGTAAAATATTTAAAGCTATTTTATCTAGTTGTCAAGGAGAAATCTACGGGATAAAATTTAAGTGAATCTTCAAAGAAAGATGGGCTAAGATTGCGGATCACGCCAAGAACAAGAAAATTAAGCAGTAAAAAATGGTGATATCATGTCTATAAAGAGACAATATAATTCATTACGAATTAGGGGAGTGAATACAAAAGAAGGATGCTGAAGAGAAACTAATGAAGAACAACTTCATACAGTCCTGATCAATCAAGCTAAGGAAAGAGCTAAATATTTCTACGGACAATGAGCAACAAAGAAGCACAACATCACTGAGAAAAAAGAAGTGGAGAAAAGGTATTGAAAAGATACATTGATTAGAAAGGTATAATGAGCTTAGAATAGATCTAAAAATCTACAAGTCTAATTTGTATGTGTGAATAGATCATTTATTGTTTTACTTTAACCATTGATTCAGAAAGTCTCTTAACCAAGAAAGACTTAAAAATCCTTTCTATATTGAGATACATCCCAAGGAGTATCAAAAAGGTTGATCAAAAAGATAGCATGAGATTCCATATACCATTTGAAAAACCATGGTTTAGTCATAGAAGGTAGCATAGAGATGCCTGATATCAAGTGACAAACTATTCTATTTAAATCCTCTAACAAGGTCACACCTAACAGTGTGTTTGTAACCTTTAACATGGTTGGCTCTTCACCGAGCTCACTTCAGAAGAGTGAAAATTTTGGGCTACCAGTCCCAAGTGGCTTTTCCCTTAACAAGGTTTCCATGTTAAAAATATGTGTCAATGTATTTATGAGTCATTACTTTAGTGTGTTTCATTGTACATAACTAATCTGGATTGATCAGTATACACTAAGTAATTTATAGTTTTTGGGTAAATGAAAGACTACTAATCAGTAAATGAAAGATGGATAATCGGTAAACATTAAGAATAAGATTTAAAGAGTGAACTCCGAGTAGTAGTTATTTGATAAGTTTATTTGAAGGCATACATCTTGTAGGACTGAAGATAACTAGAGGATTATTTTTGTGGTACTAAGTTTTTGGGTTGATTTATTGGAATTTTTTTTTAGGCCACTGATTCACCCCCCACTCTCAGTCATTCTAGCAATTGGTATTAGAGCTTGTGTGCTTAGAAAGATAGTTTAATAGCTGAAGCAAAAGATCACAAGACAAACAAACGAGATGTGCCCAAGTTGAATAAAGACAACTTTGCATCATGGAAAAGAAGAATAAGACTCCACCTATCAGGTATTGGTAATGATGTTACTCAACACCTAGATACTAAATATGTGTTTCCTACAAGACCTCACACTCTTGAGTAATTGAGAGAAAAGCATGAGCATAATTGCATGATGAAAGAACTTTCTTCCTCACTCTCCAATGTTGAGTTTGAAGATGTCAAAACCTGTACCTCTACAAAGAAAATGTGGGATAAATTGAAGCTAGTACATGGAGGAGATTCTAATGTACTAAGAGCCAAGGTAGAAAGCCTAAGAGGGAGGTTTTATGAACTAACAATGAAAGAATGAGAAAATATCACTTAGTATAGCTACAGAATCAACAAGGTAGTCAATGCTATCCGAGGAGTTGGAGGTGTACTTGAAGAAGAGACAGTGGTAAGTAAAATCCTAAGAACCTTACTTCCTGTATATGCTGTTAAAGTATCTGCTATACAAGAAATGAGAGCAGTTATAAACAATACTGTTACTCTAGATAGTCTGATTGGTAGATTAATTTCATTTGAGATGAATAAATTTTATAATAGTGTCTTACCATCTATAGACTCTACATTTAAATCTTGTTTGAAAATAAGTAAGTCAAGTCATAGACACACTATGAGGAATGATAGTGAAAGTGATAATGAGGATCAAGGAATTGATGAGATTGAAGCACTAATGGCAAGAAGATTGCAGAGAGGCAAAGGTAGATACAAATGTAAATTACCACTTGTATGTTTTAATTGTAAAGAGGTTGGACACTTTGTTGCAAGATGTCCTAACAGAAGAAAAGAGGACAGAAGTAATGATAGATAATATGAAAAGAAGTTTGACCAAGGTGATAACAGAGATTACCGAAGCAACCGACAATATGACAGAAGAGATACCAGAGACTACAAGGAGAAAGGAAAGAAAGCTTGTTACCTTGCTGAGAACAGAGCTGATGATACTGAAATGGAATCTGATGAAGACAATGAGATGGTATTTGTAGCCATGAAGGATGATTCAGATGAAGAAGAATAAAGGTATGTAGAGACTGCACTCATACCTAAGGTTAGTAAGAATGATGTCTAGATTATAGATAGTGGCTGCACTTACCACATGACTGATGATAAACAAAAGTTTAAAACTTTTGAATACTATAATGGTGGATCAATAAGAATGGATAATGACACACCTTGTCTAGTTGAAGGCAAAGGAACTATAATGTTGAATAACCCGATCAAATGTGAAAATTATTACTAGGTAAAAGGACTGAATTATAATCAGTTAAGTGTTTCACATCTGAATAATATAGGTCACCGAGTAGCATTTGAGAATAAGAAGGCAAATATCTTCAATGAATCAGGAAGGTTGATCAGAACTGGTTAACAGAAAAAAGGTAACCTTTTCTATCTTGATGACATTAACACCACTTGTTTAATGTATAGAAATAAAGACATATGGTTGTGGCATAAGAGATTATGTCATGTGAATTTTGAAAACATGATAAAGATAAGCAACAAAATAATAGTAAGAGGCTTACCGAACATGTCAAAGCCCAAGCATATCATGTGCAAGAATTGTCAAAAAGGTAAGATGACAAAGTCTAATTTCAAGAGTAAATCCCATACATATAATGCTATTCTAGAATTAGTCCATACTGATTTATGTGGACCTATGAGGAAAAATATTTAGTATGGAGATAGGTATTTCATTCTCTTTGTAGATGATTATTCTAGAATGATGACAGTTATGTTCTTAAAAGATAAATCAAAAGCATTCAAGATGTTTAAATGGTATAAGGCTATGGTAGAAAAAAAAAGTGGTAAATAATTGAAATGCTTAAGGTCAGATAGAGGAGGGGAATTTATTTTAGATGAATTCACTAATTTCTGTAATGAGCATGGAATTAAAAGATAGGTTTCTGCACCGAGAACACCACAGCAAAATGGAATTGCTGAAAGGAGAAATAGATCAATTGTTGACTATGCAAGAACACTGATGATTGAGAAAAGAATCACTCAAACTTTCTTAAGGGAAGCTATCAATACTGTTGTCTACACATTGAACAGAGTACAATTGAAGAAGGACACAAAGAAGACACCCTTTGAGCTTTGGTATGGTTACACACCCAATGTAAGTTACTTCAAAATCTTTGGTAGTCAATGTTATATTTTGAAAGATGAAAGAAATGGAAAGCTTGACTCCAAAAGTGATGAAGGTATATTTTTAGGGTATTCCACCAAAATCAAGGCTTATAAATGTCTTAACAAGTCCTCTAACAAGATCATTGAAAGTGCAAATGTAAGAATAGATGAATTTGCAGAAAAGAATGATAAAGAAAGTAGAAAAGAACCAGAAGAATACAATAGGTTTGTTTACATTGAAGAACCTGACACTCTACCTGAGAAATAGTTTATCGGTCCTGAGCAACAAAACATTGCACCTGAGCATCAGGATGCAATTACCTAAAATCAAGAAAATACTCAAAATGATGTTCCGAGTGATGGAGATCAGAATGAAGGTTAAGAAGATGATAATCAGAATGATGGACAAAGAGCTGAACCAAAAATTTCCAAGTATTTTAGAATACATCATCCACAAAATTAGATCATAGGTGACAAGAAGGCTGGAATGAGAACATGAAGTAAGTGACTAAACACTAGATGTTTACTTTGTGATTTTGAGCCTAAATTTGTTAATATTGCACTTGAGAATGAAGAATGGGTCAGTGGTATGAATGAAGAAATAGAATAGATTAAGAATAAAAGTACATGGACACTAGTACTGAGACCAGATGACAAGAATGTCATTGGTAGCAAATGGATATTCAGAAACAAGCTAAATGAGAATGGAGAAGTCAAAGGAATAAAGCAAGATTTGTATACAAGGGGTATGTACAAGAGGAAGGTATTGATTATGGTGAAACCTTTGCATCCATTTCTAGACTAGAAGGAGTTAGAATTCTTCTTTCTTATGCCGCATTCAAAGGATTCAAGGTATACTAGATGGATGTCAAATCTACATTCCTAAATGGAATACTGGAAGAAGAGGTATACATTGAACAACCAGAAGGGATTGTTGATCCAGACAAGAGAAACATGGTATGTAGACTACATAAATCCTTGTATGGATTGAAACAAGCACCTAGATCCTAGTATGAAAGACTTCACTCCTATCTCATAAGCATTGAATTTGTAAGAACAAGTGAAAATAGTAATCTGTTCTTAAAAGAAGATACTAATGGTAATATTCTGATTGCTGGAATATTTTTTGATGATATCATTTTTGGGGGAAATTAAATGTTATGCAAATCCTTTGATAATGAAATGAGCAAAGAATTTGAAATGTCTATTTTTGGGGAGATAAAATTCTTTCTTGGTCTACATATTATTCAACAAGATGCAAGCATATATATCACTCAGTCCAAATACATCAAGGAAGTGTTGAAGATATTCAATATGGAAGATTCCAAACTAGTTGGAACACCTATGGCAACTGAATGTAAGCTGACAAAGGAAGACAAATCAAATGAGGTAAATCAGACCTTGTATAGATCAATGATTGGCAAACTAATGTATGTTCAAACCAGACCAGATATTGCACATGTAGTTGGAATAGTTGCAAGATTCTCTTTTAATCCCAAATAATCACATATGACTGTTGTCAAGAGAATTTTGAGATATCTAAAGAACACCAAGGACTATGGCTTAAGGTATAAAAGAGAAGGAAAATTTGAGCTTCAAGTCTATATAGATGCTGATTGGGCTAGAAACATAGATGACCAAAAGAGCACAACTTGAGGAGAATTCTTCATGGGTGACAGACTTGTCACATGGATTAGCAAGAAGAAAGGATGCATCTCACAGTTTATTGTAGAAGCAAAATATGTGGCTGCTACTGCAAATTGCTCCCATATTGCTTGGATCAAACAGTTGTTGGAAGGTATGAATATGAAGATTCTTAAACCAGTGATTATTATTATGATAATAATAGTGCAATAAACATTTCTAAGAATCCAGTCATGCATGCTAAGACTAAGCATATTGCTATCAAGTATCACTATTTAAGATAAAAAGTGTAAGCAAAAGAAGTGATACTAAAATATGTTCAATCCAAGGAACAATTAGCTGACATATTTACCAAGCTATTACGAAAAGATACATTTGAGTACTTGAAAAAGAGACTAGGGGTTAAATCCTTGTCTATCGGTCAGTAAGCTGACTAGGAGGCTGCATCAGCCTACACACAAATCAGAAGATAATTCATGTTGATTCAAGCATAGAGATGGACTACAAAGATACATCAGTTACAACAAGGTAAAAATATGCACCAAACAACAGAGTCACTGTATTGATGATGAATAGGGAAATTCAAGGAGTATATTATAAAAAAGGGGATGAAAGATGATATGGAAGAATTGTTTGGCATTGTTGTCAAAGGGAGAGATTATCTCATTATCAAGAATTATAATGGAGAGATTATCTCATTATCAAGAAGAGATTATATCATTATCCATTCATTGTCCATGGAGAGAAGTTCCTAAGAATTCAAAGGGAGAGTTAATCATTACCCAAAGGGAGAGATTGATTACATATGAAATATCCATCAAAGAGAGAGAAGCAACAGGGGGGAGAGAGTACATAATAAGGGAGAGATTGTTGTCAAAGGGAAAAGAGATGATCAAGGAGGGGAACAGTCAAGGCAAAGTACATATAAGGAATAGAGATAGAAACTGCTACGTCTATCCAGTAAAGGGATTGAATATTGAAGAAGGCACTTTGCAAGAAACAAATCTAAGCTATATGACCTTACCAAGAGATAGACATTTGTATTAGTTATAGAACAAAAATATTTGGGAGAGATGGATGAAATATACTTGATATATTTCATATTGTATTAGTAATAATATAGTGTGATAATGTAGTGTGTTTCCATCAATGCCAAAGGGAGAGATTGATGACATATAACTGATTGAATGTTTGAAGATGTTAAGTTGATAACTGAAATGTAGAAAGATAATTCAAGACCTTAAATCAGTTAATGGATTGTATTGTCATTGATGTCAACTTGATATAATATGACCGGTTATATACAAAGTGTCAAAATACTTCAGAGAATCAGATAGATAAAGATTATGCTTTCGGTAATGTATAATAGATCAACATTCACTAAGTGAAAACAAACACCGATGGCTAGTGGAACCTGAGGGACAGAGAAACCCAAGAGAAAATTCACAGTGATGCCCATGCAAGAAAATTGACAAGCATTATTGACGAGAAAAATCACAAGAATTAATCACAGCCAGAATTACAGTGTTACTCGACAGACAAAAAACCCCAACAGAGAAGCCCGAGGAGAACTGAAGTGTTGACTGAAGCTATCAAAGAGTTAAAACACTGAAATTAACTGAAGTTCAGAAATGACAAAATATTTAGCTGGCAGAGCTAAAGATAGACTTAACTGGTTGTTAACTTTTTTTTCATTGACAAGTTAAAGCCAGAGATAAGTACAAGATTTAAAGATGTTTTATCTAGTTGTCAAGGAGAAATCTACAGGATAAAACTTAAGTGAATCTTTAAAGCAAGATTGGCTAAGATTGTGGATCACGCTAAGAACAAGAAAATAAAGAAGTGAGAAACGATGATATCATGTCTATAAAGAGACAATCTAATTCATTATGAATTAGGGGAGTGAATAGAAAAGAAGGTTGCTGAAGAGAAACTGATGAAGAACAACTTCATACAGTCTTGATAAATCAAGCTGAGGAAAGAGCTAAAGATTTTTGCGGACACCGAGCAACAAAGAAGCACAACATCACCGAGTATAAAGAAGTGGAGCAAAGGTATTGAAAAGATACATTGATTAAAAAGGTATCATGAGATTACAATAGATCTGAAAATGTGCAAGTGTAAGTTGTATGTGTGAATAGATGATTTATTTTTTTAGTTTAATCATTGATTCAAAAAGTCTCTTAATTGAGAAGGACTTAACAATCCTTTCTATATTGAGATACATCCCAAGGAATATCAAAAAGTTTGATCATGAAGATAGCATGAGATGCCAGATACCATTTGAAAAACTAGGGTTTTGTCATAGAAGGTAGCATAGAGAAGCCAGATATCAAGTGACAAACTATTCTATTTAAATCCTCTAACAAGGTCACACCTAACAATGTGTTTGTGACCTTTAACATGGTTGGCTCTTTACCGAGCTCACTTCAGAAGAGTGAAAATTTTGGGTTACCAGTCCCAAGTGGTTTTTCCCTTGACAAGGTTCCTATATTAAAAATCTATGTTTCAATGTGTTTATGAGTCATTACTTTAGTGTTTTGTATTACACATAACTAATCTATATTGATCGGTATACGCTAAGCAATTTACTATTTTTCAGTAAATGAAACACTGCTAATCGGTAAACATTAAGAAAATATTTAACAAGTGAACTCTGAGTAGTAGTTATTTGATAAGTTTATTTGAAGGCATACATCTTGTAGGACTGAAGATAACTAGAGGCTTAATATTGTGGTACTAAGTTTTTGGGTTGATTTATTGGAATATTTTTGAGGCCACCGATTCACCCCCCCTCTTAGTTATTCTAACAACATTGTCACCAAAAACTGTGATTTCTGCAAAATTTCTCCAAAAAAACAAAAAAACTGCAATTTTTGTAAAATTTGTTCACCAAAACCAAAAACTACCACCCCCACTAAAAAATTTAGGAGATTTTACGCAAAAAAAAAGAATTCTCTAAAAAGGGAGCTTGTATGACCAATTTAGGGGCCTCCAAAGTCAAATTGCAAACCAAACTACAAATGAGGAGGGGTGCAAATTTTCAAACCTTGATGACGTCAATGAAACTACCCATTTAAATTTGACATCCAAATGACCATCGGAGTACAACAAAATCACCAAAAATGATGGCCTAACAACTGTTAAATTTTAGATAATAGGAAGATGATGCAAACATGGGTTACATTTAAAAACCATATGACCGTCACAACAAAACAAAAAGTGCCTAGATTTGACATCTATACGGGCGTTAATTTTAACATAGTGAAAATCATCGTGTGCCAAAAAATTATGTTGTTCTGGAAATGACATGTCAGCTATGTTAGATCTGAGGTGTCACCAGAAGATTTGGCCATGTGTCCTATTGAAATGGATCTACGTGGGCATGGTCACTATTGGTAGGGATGCCTATGTTGTTTGTTGTGGCAGAGGTCGTTGCTGATGTGGTAGCCAAGTTTGGTTCGTGGTGGCTGATGTGGCCGTGGTGGCTGCTACTAGGAGAATGAAATGAAATTTCCACTGTTTGAAAATAATTCACTTCTTGTGTAGGGGGTGTGGGGTTTTAATCCCACATCAGTGGTACTATTGTAAATTATGTTGTTTTTATTTTCCAACTTGCACCCACTAATGCAAATAAGTAGCTCGCCGATTTGGTAGTGATTTGCTTCATGGTGTTGGAATGATTATTGTGGCGGTTTGTTTTCTAATGACCATGATTTGGCTCCCTGGTTGTCGCATGTGGTCAATAGTACTATCAAACTATGTTTTGAACCACCTAATGCCTGCAAATCATTTCAAAAAAAAAAAAGGGTTTCAGGATACTCTGAAACAAAAATTTGCCACAAAAAATACAAAAATATACTACGAATGAATAATAATAAAAGAAGATCTGAAAAAATAATTTTCTTTTGAAAAAAATCAGATCCATACTATCCCACACAGATCGGGCTGTATGAGTCGGTCTACTAATTATTTTTTGCCTCAGATTTGAATTTTACCCAAAATAAGTGAATTTATAGTCAAAATTTGTCAGAATGACCACCTGGACATAATGATGAGGTTAGATCTTTCTCTACACACTCCCACAAGCTGCTGCTACCTCATATATGATTCAAGCCCTCCAATGAATGAAGCAAAAAATATCCCAAGGTTATGCAATAGATGCTCTAATACCGTGTAAGAATTGCTCTGATTCAATGTAAGAATTTTCCTAAGGCAATATGCCAAGATTTAGAAGACCTATGAATAGTACAAGCAAGAGAGACAAAATGATACGCTCAATTAATTGATTGAATTCAATAATGGTAATTAATTCTCCAATGACTCTAATACCATGTAATGACTTTCCTAAGGCAATATGCTAAGATCTAAAATTCCAATGAATAGCACAAATAAGAGAGACAATATGATATGATCAATTAATTTATTGAAATCAATAATGAATATAATTGATGAATACAATGTAGGAGTGCCTTCTTAAATAGGAAAGGCAATAATAGTACATGATAAGGAGAAGATGATTATCACCCATATAAACAAGGTGGAATCACATGTCCACCAAAGGTGGATTATCCTCGATTATGCAATGAAGTATGTGCAACATGTGGAGGATGATAATGTGATAAATGAACTAAAGGTGTATCTCACACATAAAGTGGAATGTGATAATAACTATCACCACCTAAAGTGGATTTTCTCCAACACCATGTGCTAAAATAAGATGCAAACTCCCAAATTTCTCTTATGCAAACTTCTATGCAATGCATTATCCTAAGTAAGCTTAAGTAAAGTGTAATTAATAATATTTAATTACACTAACAACACCAAACACTTTGATGATATTATCACTAATGACCATCTAAATTCTCGGGTCTCATTAAAAGCTATGATTATAACCTTCTCGTTTCCCACTAGATAACTTATTCTGTTCTCAGAAAATCTTGTAGTAGCCTTAAACTTCTCAATTTTTGTTCTTCTAATAATGCTTGGTGTAATATTTTAGCTTGATTTGATGGTACTAAGTTGGATAAATTAAATGCTAAGTTGATATATATAACCATAAGTAAAAATTCTTCTATCTTTCAATATCTTAATCAAACTTGGAATTTGGAATTACCTAAACAAAAATTGGTAGGTTATTCTTAATGATGTTTGGAATAATCTACTGGAGCCTAAGAAAGCATGCTTCAACTAGCTCTTTATCCTTCAAAAAATGCCTTTTAAATTTCATGGGGGCTTCACTGGTGGGGCAATACCCTATCATGCACATTCATATTGGGGGGTTTAAAAAAAGAAAAAAATAGGGAAATATATTGCCTATAGGGAGGGGGTGGTTCATGAATTAAGAAGGTTTATATAGGAAAAGGGGCGTCTGGGACATTGGATGAGTGTGACAAAAAAAGGAGTTCAGGGAAATATTTTTTGAAAATAGGGGTATTCTTTAGTATTCCATAAATGCACATGATATGATCAAGGTTCACATAGTGAAACCCCCGTGGTAAATTGGTGCATACTTATATCAGGGATTTCACTATTTATAGAAAGCTTGATACAATAAAACACATCTATTTGGAATGTTCTTTTTTTTTTGGATCGGTAAAAGGCCGAAGCCCATAGATTTTATTCATATTAAAATTTCCAAGTTTTACAAGAGACTCCATTCTTTGCGGGCACTGGTAGGAAAGAATGGAGAAGAAAACCTCCAGTATTTCCCGGGACCCTAGGTCCAGATTACAAATTACAAATGTTATGAGGGCATACCCTCATTTATAGAATAGTTGAAGGCATTCCTTCATAAAATTACAAAGAGTGATACCAACTGATTGAATTAGAATTTTAATGTTCATTCTCAGGACCATCTTTGTAGAAACAGGCGATCGACTAATTTCAAAAGTGGCTTTGTCTTTGATTCTTTAATTCTGAGACATTCGTTTGAGGAATGTTGCTTTCCCTACACACACTAAAACTAGGAAAACCTGTCTAGATCTTTTGATAGTTGTTAGCGATAAATAAATCATTTAACATTTTAGAATGTAGATAGGCGTAATAAAAAAATCTAAATTAGTCAAATGAAACCCCATTTGTACTCCCTCATTCTAACCATCATGGGAAGACCTCATCTAGTACTGATTTCTTTCCATTCATTTCTCTTTGCACCTTCTATTTGCTCACACTTAATAGTTCTTAGTTCTTCTTTTATAGGTAGGCAGGCCTAGGATGATAGATTTCCTAGAACTTCTTGGCCATATTTTATTAGTAGAATTTATCTCGAGAATAGTAAGATTAGAGTCTGGTCATACCTTGAATTTGACATTTTTATACAATCTTGTCTTTGATCGGGAGGGCAGAGCTGTCTTAACTTGATACAAGTACTCATTGCCTAATCATTTGTGGGATAGAAACATGTAAGCCCATCATTCCTTCTTGATTCATGTGTTATCCTTTCCCTCTTTCCTCCCACTTCTTTAGGAGCTTAGGCCACATAGCTCTAGAATCAAACTATCTAGAGAGGTAAGTTTTTTTTATATCTTACTGCATTATGATTACGCCTGTCTAGGCCACATAGCTCTAGACATCACTTCCATGTTTGTTTCTATTGTGCTAAATTGGGGAACAGAGAAACAAGATGCAAGGAGGCTCTATTATAGAATCTTTAAATGAAGATATCTAGGAAATCTAGACAAGAGTCTACAAAATATCAAAAAAACCTAATGATACTGAGCCCAAGGCATCTGGATATAGCATCAATCAATGATAGACCTATACCAACATACCCAATCGTAAATTTCATGAATCTTACTGCTGCAAATGGAAGAACGCCAATTATCATACAAAATATAGAATTCTTGATTACATACATGCACATCAAAAAACCAATAATGGATAATTGGTTTTATGAGTATTGGCATATTGACGAGGTTGGAGACACTAATATGGAGTGCTTCAGTGAGTTTGAATCAAAGAACCTCATTGACCTGTGGCTTGAAGAAGGTGGACATAAGAGGAAAAAGAAGCAAAAATTTTGCGAGTCTAAAGGTTCTCAAACTCATGATAGGACCTAAGTGTCTATTAGTACCTCTTTGTAAATGACCTCACTTATTAGATAGCTAAATTATATAAATAAAGTGTAAGTGGCAAGTGTTTTTCTCTACCCTTTGTCAATGAGCTTCGCCTCTTTGTAACATCATAATGTGAGTTATCCATGATGATCTAATTGAAATATTCTAGTAAATAAGGTTCCATACAGGACTCTAGAACCAACATTACTTAGTAACTCAAATACAAATTTAATGTAGACATCTCTCATAGTAGAATAATAAACCACGAACCAAATAAACTCTAAATCAGATAAGTTGAAAGGAAGTATTCAAAAATATAATAGATTACCTTTTTTTTAAATAACACAAATAAAGAAATCCTATGCTCTACTAATCTGAAAATAGACAAATGTTATGACACTAACATGTTATGAAAAAGGCCTGACAATCAGACTAGATGCTCTATTTTTTGCAATTATGCTAAGGATAGCACTTATCCTCTTAGTTTAGTAGTGATATTAAGGGTGCTTCTAGTTAAAATAGAAATGAAAAATGCCAAGGTACTGGAAGCTTTTCGAGGGTGATTTTTCTGATAGTCTCTGATCTTGAAGTGGCTGCTCTACTACTTCACATTAGAGCTTATCAGATAAATTGCAGTATCGGATAGAGAGTTGAGCCTATATTCTTCGACACCGAAGGGTGATTCTTTATTAGTGTGGTAATATGTGGACAAGACTATACTGTACTCTTCTGATCTGCCTTATTTTACCCTAGCATCTGCTTAAGAACTACTATACAGGTCAATTTTAATTCCATTAGACTACCACATAATAAGGTGGATTTTTTCATGAAAACTGATGATATATGCCATCTGGGTTATGCTCAGGCAGGATAGAACACTCCAGAAATTCTCACATCTAAGTTGGTTAGCATTCTTGATCACTCTCTAACTTATTTAGAGCATAGACCTCTAGAATTCTGTTTATTTCTTATATAGGCTATAGGGCCTTGGCATAAGTCAGAGTCTTTCATTAGTTCAGATTAAGTTAACTAACTAGGAAAGCTTTATACTCATAGGCATCTCCAAATTCTGGGTGTAGTCACCCATCACCCAATATCATATATTGCTAAATTAGTCCTTCGACACCCTGTTTGTACTCCCTCATTCTAACCATCATGGGAAGACCTCATCTAGTACTGATTTCTTTCCATTCATTTCTCTTCGCACCTTCTATTTGCTCACACTTAATAGTTCTTAGTTCTTCTTTTATAGGTAGGCAGGCCTAGGATGATAGATTTCCTAGAACTTCTTGACCAGATTTTATTAGTAGAATTTATCTCGAGAATAGTAAGATTAGAGTCTGGTCATACCTTGAATTTGATATTTTTATACAATCTTGTCTTTGATCAGGAGGACAGAGCTGTTTTAACTTGATACAAGTACTCATTGCCTAATCATTAGTGAGATAGAAACACATAAGCCCATCATTCCTTCTCGATGCATGCATTCTCATTTCCCTCTTTCCTCCCGCTTCTTTAGTAGCTTAGGCCACATAGCTCTAGAATCAAACTATCTAGAGAGGTAAGTTTTTGTTATATCTTACTGCATTATGATTACGCCTGTCTATTTGGAATGTCTTATTCCTAAAGAGATTTGGAATATATTTTGTTGTGACCTTAATGGTTGGAAACACAATATTGTTTAGGGTAAGATGTTTCTTAGAAACATTAAGAAGTTATCTAAAGTTTTTAATTTATTTTGGATAGTTATTTCAACTAAAATTTATGGAATATTTGGATTCTTAGAAATGAGTCAAAAAAGTGACTCATGTTTCTTTCTTTTGCCTTGTAAGTAACTGCTCCATGGAGATCTCAATACACATTTTTTTCAAGCTCCTTAAAACTATAATTGTGACAATTAACTTCTATGAGATCTTATATAGACAAACATGGAGATTAAATAAGGAGGAGAACACAAATTTTATGCAAGTTTGCTAGAATTTATTAAAGATACAATGATGATAACATTGAAGAGGAAAAACACTAAAAGGTGAAGGGAAAGAGATAACCTGGTTCCTCACCATGAGGGAGATGGAATTGGATGCAATGAGGTTAGATCTAACGAGGATCTATCAGTGGTTGTTCCACAATGAAAGAGTAGTGGTCCTTAGTCCTTTAGTATGAGAAACAATATCTAAATTGTCTACATATATAAGCTTGATATTACATTTAGATATTATTGATCATGTACAATGGAAAAATGGGGAAAGCAATGCAACATAAAACATACTAAGTGAATTACTTCCCCATTTCATCAATTGCACATTAGGAAGGAAGAATATCTCCAATAGGATCAAGAGATGACTCAATAACTAATTGGAAATAAGGTTTTTCTGTCACTAAATAATATAATTGACATGAAATGGGAATGATTATGTAATAAAATTTATCTATTATAAAAGTCACTAAAAATTATCAAAATAGATTGATATAAACTGATATTGAGCCGAAATTGATGGAAACATAAATCAGAAGACAAAACTAACCTGCTCCAAAAATTTTAGTAAAAAATGGTAGGGATAGGGTGAAATTTGATCTGTACCTAGGGGATAGGGCAAAATTCAATCTATACACAACACTTACGGATGAATTTTTCACAGAATCTATAACTGTTCCTATAGTGCTCATAAAAGATCTGACGGCTTCACAACTTATTCCTGCACACAAAAATGGAGAAAATGTTGGGAAAAGAGGCTTGCCTTGGTCAAACCCTTGTTTAGGAATTAACCTTGAAATATGATAAAAATTACATAAATAAATTAATGTAAAAAGGAAAATTGCTTATTTACCTTGCATAAACCCTCATGAACAGATGTAGAAATTTCTCAAATCTATGAAGATGCTTGAATGTGTTTGAAATTCAAAGAGTTGACCTTTTAATGTGATGTAGGATTGAGAATTCCCTCACCAATCAATAGATCTATGATTCCCACACCAAGATCTAGAATGTAGATATTCTTTATATTAACCACATGCAAAGAGAGAGAGAGAGAGAGATGAATCTTCTTGCTTGATTGAGAATTCCTCCACTTGGCCATCATGGGAGAGAAACTTGCATAAATTGGAGAAGATTTATTTTGATTTGATGAATCTTGAAGAAATAGAGACTTGGAGATCTTGAAGTGGATTCTTGCCTTCAAATTTTGAATCCAAATCCTCAATTGCTCTTTGCTGCACTTTGTTGATAAATAAATTGTACTTGATTCACTTATTATGTACTTGATTATGATATTATCCACTTGATTGGTTCATGCCAAATGAGGGCAGATGAGATCCTTTTATACTTTACTCCCTCATTTTGAGAATAAAATTTGATCCAAGCCCACCATAATTGAAAACCTAGGAAGAAGACCCTGATATCAGGCTCCAGGCAAAATTTGGGCCCGAAACCCTAGGGATAGATCATGATTGGTGACGTGTTCAGGTAAAATAGGTTCAAATTTCACTAGGAGATTGGGGATAGTGAATAGGAAAGGGAAAATAAAATAAAGGTCATAGGGATAAGAATAATGGGTGTTTGGACCTCGAAATCACCAAAATGAGGCCTAATAGGTCCTAAAGAATCCAATTATGGGTTATAACTATTTAGTATTATATATTTAGCCCCCACTTTAGTGTCATTCTGAGATAAGATCATTCTCACTGGTAAAGGAGATCAATGCATAAGAATGATCTTATCAAGGTCAAGGAGACAAAGAAACATCAAGCTCCCAAGTGTTTCAAGTCTTCATCAAATCCAAAACCAAGATAAGAGAGGCATCACTCGAAAGAAAGAGAAAGAAAATAAGTGTGATCACTAGCCTAGTAAGGGATTGCCTTACTATGGATAACACAAAGGAAAGCATTTTAATAGATGGAATTGAAGTTCTAGCAAGCTATGTTATGCTAGTCAACCCATAAAAAATGATCAATCCTTAAGGAAAGCATTGTCTGCATTAATGGATCCAACAATAGAATGATATGGCCTAAGGAAAGCTTTTTCTCCATAGGGATCAAGAAAAGTGATCAGGCCTAAGGAAAGCATTGTCTCCTTAGGGATCAATAAAAGTGATCATGCCTAAGGAAAGAATTGTCTCCATAGGGATCAATAAAAGTGATCATGCCTAAGGAAAGCATTGTCTCCTTAGGTATCAAAGAAGAGGGATCAATCCTTAAGGAAAGCCTTGTCTCCGTTAAGGGATCCAATGAAAAGGACAAACACAAGGAAAGCATTGTCTCCTTGGTGGTCCACATGAGAGATTTCATGGAATAATTGTGTATGTGTGTGAAATATAGAGAAAAGTGTATGCCCCCATGTTAAGGAATAAGATCACTGGGGGGGGGGGGGGGGGGGGGG
>MU224038.1:790634-827260 GCA_018584345.1 Thuja plicata
CAATATCTATATCATCAACATATGATAGATATATCTTTGCTTCTTTTACACTCTGCTCTGCTTTTCTTATCTCTGGCTTTCACAACTTTTCCCATCACAAATGACCTTCTATAAGTACTTCCTCAAATGACATGAACATGCCAGCTTTAGGAAACCTTTTACCATGTGTCTTGATCACTTAAATAACCATGCAACCCTTCATTAATTCGGATTAACATTAATTATAACTGCTTTACTCAAACCAAACAGACACGTCTTTTCACACAGTCTGCTCCACCAAATTATCTCTAACTAATTATCCCAGATGAATTAAGTCATGTGCTTTTAACCATAGATTTTTATGTCACTAAAAATCACTAATCCAAAGGTGAAATTCCTAAGGATAAGTGCAACTTCCATGCCAAAACAATCTCTATCGGCTCTTTCCATGATCTCTGTCCTGTTCTGGCATTCACTAGCTGTACCTCTTCAACTGGCTGTAACTTCTTCATACTTGCAGATCTGATCATTCTCTCTTAGACTTAGCATGTAAAAATACTCATAAGATTATCTTCAAAGGAACATATCATTTGGATAACATATGAACACACGCTAATCAAAACTATAATAGTCTGTTCCTTGCTCTGTCCTATTTTCTGTACTTAGCCAATTTCTGATCTTCTGATAATGTGTGCTGACTCCAAAACTTCATATGACTTTGTTTCCATAATGAAAAAACTAAATAGAGTCATATACTTCAGTATATTCAACTTTCCAACATTAACAAGAGTAATTTCTTTAACATAACATACATGCACCCAAAAGAAATGTTTCCGCTATAAGATGCCCCCATGAAAGGAAAAATAAAGGGAAATGAACACATGACAAAAGAGAGCATTGAAGAGATCTACTAACTCTAGGGTCAATATGATCATATGATTATAGATGTATATTATATCAAAATCAAATCTCATCATTCCCCAAAGGTAGTATAACTACAAAACACAATGGAAGAATGTCACGTAAGATTTAAAAAGAATAGTTTTTTTGGGCCGACATTATGGAGAACAAAAAGAATAGGTAGCTACCATTTTGCATCATCCCTAATCAGACAACACAAAGGCACATTTAAGAATAGTGTCACATAAACAAAATAACATGTAACAACATATAGAAGAACTAAGATACAAATAGAAGAATTTTTATGACTTTTCAATTCCTTTATCACCTTGCGCCAACAGAGCAAGAAGGGCCATTTAAATAAATATAAAAAAAACATATAACAAGTAGTACATCATTGGGGAAGTACATTAAAACAAGAAAAAAAACAAAATCCATCGCACATGAGGAGCTAGTCAAGTGTATCACCTGCCCCCCACCTTGGTCTATAGTGTTTAGGGTACATGGGAAATACACAAGAGGAGCAACATAAAACTTAGTAGATGGAGAAACAAGCAGTTTTGAACAAGGACTTTGATGTGAAGATGGGTCACTTTGTTCATCACTAGGATTAAGGGATAACTATTGTAAAAATATAGCTAGTAATTCATGTGTACAATATAAAGTGGTGAGAAACGCTAGGATAAAGATCACTTAGATAATTATAGGATACATTGGGGAAATTTTTCTCCCAACAAACCCCCCTCAAAAAAATTAGATTAGCACAAACCAAAATGGATGAAGGGGTGCTAATGCAAGATCTAAGAGATAGTGGAGAATTGAGTTTTCTTTCCCTTAATGAAATGATGATATGATATGTAAAATTGATAAGATTGATAGAAGAAATGGTAAATGACTAGCATATAATATCAGATTTGATGCATGAAAGTAAGTACAAGGAAAGAAATAGAAAGAAGGGACTCACCTTGGAGAAAGAAGAGGCAAATGAACCTCCAGATCTTGTTTTCACTATTGCAGAGGTGTCAGAACTTGGTAAAACTCCAGATCTAGGCTTCTGATGCTTGTAACTTCTCTCTATGAAAATATCAGACCCGATAGATGAGGTTGAATGGGGTGACCTAGTCTTGGACGATGTTCCATAATTTTGACCCAGTCCTTTCAACTCCAAATATGATGGAATTTGTAGTGTACCCATGACTGTGATTGATATTCTTGAATCAGGATCTGAAACTCTGTTACAAGTTCCTACACATAGAGAAAAAAGGGAAAATAGTTGTGGAAAGGGGTTTTCCTTGGTCAAACCCCTGTATAGGAATCAACCTTGAAATGAAATAGAGATTTCATAAAGGAAAGTAAATGTAACAAGATAAATGTCAGTATTAACCTTTTATGTAAAACCCTCATGGATAGATATTGAGATCTGTCAAACCCATGAAGATGCTTGTATGTATATAATCAAGGATGTCTTCATAAATGCATGGATCTACATTTTCCAATCCTAGATCTTGAATGTATGTATGCTTGATACCATTAATAGAGAAGGAGAGAGTAGAAGAATTGATGTATGGATCTTCTTGCTTTCTTGTGAATTCCTCTACTTGGCCATCATGGTAGAGAAACTTGCATCAATGAGAGAAGATTTCCTTTTCTTAAATGGATCTTAAAGAAATGGAAAATTGGAGATCTTGAATCCAAATCCTCAAAAAGATTAATTGCACATGCTCTTGAAAATCACTAATAGCTTGCATGTAATATGGATATGAGTATATGGATGTGGTTATGGTTCTAAAAATGAGAGGATTTGATGTCATTTTATACTCATTTTAGGATTCAATATTGCATAGGTCAACCACAATTAAAGGTCTAGGAGAAACAAGACCGCATTGGGCCCAAAGCCCACTTAAGAACAATTCTCTAGGACAAGGCTAGCTTGGATGACCTAGTCCAGGAAAAGGATGACTTGGAAAACCTTGTTCTGGCATTTTTTTTAAACCTTTCCTGAGTCTAGGGGAGTGTGATAAGTTGCAGAGGAAGACAATGAAAGATTTTGAAACTAAGCATAAAGACATTCAGATATCAAAATCACCAAAATGGGGCATAATAGGTCCTAAAAGACATCCAATTATGGGTTATAAATTTTTACGATGGTACAAATAGTGGCACATGCACAACATAACTTGTACTAACATATAGAAGAAGTGAGATACAAATATAAGAATATTTATGAGTTTTCAATTCCTTTATCACCTTGCGCCAACGAAGAAACAAGGGTCATTTAAAGAAATCTTAAAAAAACATATAACAAGAAGTAAATCATGGGGGAAGTACATTATAACAAGGAAACACACACAATCCATTGCACAAGAGGAGATAGTCAAGCATATCGCCTGTCCCCCACCTTGGTCTATAGTGTTTGGTAGGTGGGAAACATGCAAGAGGAGAACATCAAACATAGTAGATGGAACAATAGATAGTTTTGAACAAGGACCATGATGTGAAGATGGGTCACTTTTCTCATCACTAGGATTAAGATAACTTTTGTGAAAACATAGCTGGTGTATCATGATTAACATAAATAAGATCAAATGTATCAATAGAATGACTAGCATGAATATCATCATTAGTTGCATTAGGAACATCAAAATAATCATCATAAAGACTATATTATTCATCCAAATTAATTGTAATAGAATCCAAGATACAAATATAATTATCATGTTTGTTCAATTTAATCTCTTTCAAATTAACTTACCCCTTTAGCTCAAGCATAGGTTGATCAAAGGGAATCAAAGAATCAGTAGGTGTTTTAGGTGATGGAATGTTTTGGGAAGTACATTGACAAATTATAGCACTCTTTTATGACAATGGTCATGAGCATGATAGTTGCATTTGGTTTTTATAGAAATTGGGTTTGCTTTAGGATCAATTAAACATCAAGTCATTTTCTTCTTTAGGAGGAATGGAAGGTACCACACTAGGTTGAGATATAACATCAACATAATTATTATAAGATATAGGAGGTGGAATTGAAGCATATATATAAGGTGTAGGAAGAAGACTAGGACAAGGACAAGGAGATAGAATATCCTTATTTTTTCTAAATTCACAAATCTTTTGGATCTTGTAGGCTTGATATGATCAGAAGAGGTTATCGCAATGAGGTTGGGTTGGTTGAGACATAAAAGGAAAAAATAAATATAGGTCAAAAGACTCCCGAGGCACTGAAGGATGGAAAAGGCTATGGTTAACAATCATGATTTGTCCATTGTGAAAAAAATTCAAACATTTATGAATAGGAGAGGCCACAAATTTCATGGAGGTGAGCCAAGGAAGAGAAATTTATGACTTGAAATTGATTAGAAGATGGAACCATAGTAAAGGTAACATCTAAATTTTTTCCACCAAATTTAATAGGAAATGAAATAGAACAATGTGAAGGATAAAGGAAACCATTGCAAGTTTGGATCATAACATAAGATTTATCATTAAAATCATGTTGTAATTTTCTAATAAGACAATGTTCTTCAATTATCACATTCACCATGCAATTAGGGTCAATACGGACACCACAAGAATGAAGGCCATTAACCTTTTCCATGATGTAAAGAGGACCATCATGTGTTGTAATTGTATCAGTAGGGTCAAAGGTAATGTAAAGCTCAGGTTCTTATTTAGGTTTATGGCCGGTGTGATCAATGAGGTTGACAAAGATATTTGCTTTATTATATTTGTAGTCATAGTCAACAACATGAGTGAAAGAAGAAGACAGAGGTTGAGTAGAATCAAAAATATTGGTCAAATGAGATATGTAAAAGGGTTGGTATAAATTTGTAAGTTTTGGTTGGGAGGTACTACAGATTTATTTCCTTGATCATTCACACCCTCAACAGATATAGCATTATAATCAATGATGTCTTGAATAAAAAATTTCAAACGGAAACACTTTTTAGTATCACGACCAAGTTGACGATGGTATTGATAGAAATATTTGTAATCAAAGTGTTTGGGTAAAGGTTTGGATGTGTTAATAGGATTAAAAGGAGGAAGAGTTAACACTTTAGCATTAATTCACTTCAACATCACATTATGTAAAGATTCAGAAAGATGAGTAAAATTACGAGAAAGTATAAAAATAAATGATAAAGAAGCCACACCTTTGGATGTTGCTGCCACTTGCTCATCAACATTGTTGGATAATTTATTAATATTAATGAAGTTATTTGGTTTCTAAATATTTTTAAGAATTTTGGATTTGGTGTCACTCTTATCAACAAGGGCCATTGGAGTAATGAGCTCAAGATGACTCACTTGAAGCTCATAATTATGAAGCACCGCACATATTTGAGTGAAAGAAGAGAATTCAGAAAGTAGAATCTTATCTCTAATGTCTTTTTGTAAATTAAAAATAAAAATGCATTGTACATTAATATTAGGCACATGATGAGAAATCTGAGCATGCAAATGCTTAAATCTACCTTGATGAAATCAATCATTTTTTCACTAACACCTTGTTTACAATGCATTAAATCAGTCATAGAAATCATAGGACCAATGTTGTTTTGAAATTGTTGAACGAAAGCATTGAAGATTTTTTGAAAAGAATCAATATAATAAGAAGGCAAAGAACAATACCATTGCAAGGCTGTATCTCAAAAGGTTCTAGTTAAAATTTTAGTCATGAACCTATGATCATGAGATAAATCACTACACAATGTTTGAAAAGTTTTGACATGGGTCAAATGATCGCCCTTACTGTTATAGGTCTCAAGATGAGGAATCACCATGTATTGCAGGATAAAAACACATGATATCCAAAGACAAAGGACTAGAACTACCATAAGCAAGAATATTGAACTTGGTTTAAGTCATTGAAGCAAGTTGTTGTTGCAAAGAAGATGGAGTTTGAGACAAGCTATTAATGGTAGAATCGGTAGAAAGAATGGTAGGACGAGATATGTTTGAAATATTTGGAGCATTATGAGAAATGGAAGGAATAATTGAATATGAAAAGGGAACACTATTATAAGTGGGCATTAATGAAGGCAATGAAACACACAAAAAAAGGAATAGAAGTAGCAATAGGATTAGGGATGCTAACACGTGTAGGATTGAGATTTTGAATGGAAGTTGTTATGATAGGTGGAACATAAGTGGACACACTAGGAATTGAAGTATAAATAGACATAGAGGTCTCAACACTCGCGGTAGGTGGAATGAAGCCTAGCTCTTGAGCACAATCTCTATTAGGATTAATATTGTTATCAATGGGTTGAGAGATAACACACAAGATGTTAACACCATGTTCATCATTATGAATTATCTTCCTTAATCCTTTTACAATATAAATGACCTCCACATTAGAGTTTTCTTGTCCTAATCATTGTTCAAATTTCTCAAATTCATTGGAAATATTTTGGACTTGCATAGGAGGAACTCTTAAAGCCTCATATTCATCATGAGAAGAATGGGAAGATTTTTATCCATAATAGGATTGATGTCACTAGTATGCATGTTGGTCTCATCAAGATTCCTAGGAAAGAGAGAAGGCCTGGGATCAAAGGAACCCACAAGTCTACAACTTCTCCTAACCAGAATGCTATAAATAAGACTCAAAGTGATAAAAATCATGCACAAGGGAATAAAAGAAAAGATATAGATCTAATGAAATTGTAATATTTGAAAGAGATATGCAATCCAAGAAAAGAAAATATTTTATGAAAGACACATCTAACTGTCAATTTAAAAAATGTAAAGCATGCATAGGTAGTGTTGAACAGATCGAATACATGAGAGGGGGGTGAATCAATTATTCCCACACAACTCATAAATTTTTTTCTCTGTCAATCAATAGTATTAACAACTTTATATTTTTTTGTTAAGCACATCAAACATTCACATAAATATAAGAATTAAGAACACAGAAACACTGACATAGAGAACACCAGAATTTTATGTGGAAACCCAAGATAGAAAAAACCACAGAGAAGATAATTATCATGAAATGTATAATACATATTAAGGTGACAACAGTATGGTGATTTTTACAAGGGCTCACTACCATATGAACAAAGGCTCACAATCAATGCACAGATGTGTTACAAGTATGGTTGTCATTGCACCAAAAGATCAACCTGTCAATGTCTGAAACAACCACTAGACTTATAGAATACATAGGTGGCAGTTAGTCCCTTGTCATAAATCCTGAGGGGAGCACTGGCCATTTTTCCAATAATATCCCCCTCAACATTACCCGAGGGGATTCAAACTTGTGACCAAACTCTGATACCACTTATTACAAGTGTGGTTGTTGTTGCACCAAAATATCGACATGTCAATGTTAGCATTACTAGAGTTGTCATATGTTACATTAGTGACTATGTTTGTCATTGATGTTAACATATTGTTTGGATATCAACATAGTGTTTTAGTGAAGATTGACATAATAGTAGACAAATATTGAGTGAGCATAGAAAAATAATTGCAGATGAGGTTATGTGTAGTGGAGAATGTATTTTAGATAGTATCATGATGATGTGGTTAAGAGTGCGTACAAAGATTCAATTGTTGGTGACAGTTATTCGAGATTTATTTAAGATCATATTTTGACAATTTTTTAGAGACAGTTTGTGATGTTTTGATTATATCTTTTTACTGGTATGGAATTTGGTTTTTCGAAGTTATGCATAGTTTTCAAAGACATTATGAAGGTGATCAGACTAAGACCACTTAGTCTGGGATCACACATGTGAAGAATTATTAAGTTTGTGAGCCAATGATGTTGTGTAATTATGTAATGTGTATTGTTTTTGTTAGAAAGTGATCTATTTTGCATGGTGAGATTCACTTTTGGTTGTCATTTATGGAAACACATCTGGGTTACAGATCGATTCCTATGAAGTTGAGTTTTGATGACTCTGAAATTGAATAAGTACAAAAGTAGAGTTACAGAGGTATTTTGGGTATCAAAGATCAAGATCAATGAATTAGGGAAAGAAATCTTAGAGGAAGATAGTATGAGGTACATGTGACGTTCACCTAAGATCAATTTTGTTTTTGTAAAGTATACAACAAGTTAGAGAGATTTGAAGATAGACAGACAGATAAACAGCTAAATAGTGATACATAGCAGTTGGACAAAAGTGATGATTCAGAGAGTATAAAATGGACTCTAGGAAATTGGAGTTGGATTATGGTTATTGATAACCTACATCTTGATTATGTAAGAGTGCCGACTTTGTATTTGATATTTGTTTTATTAAATGTATTGTGTATTGAGAGCCAATTTAGTTAAGAAATAAGATATATATGGAGAAATTTTTGTTCAGCGAATATATGATGAATGATGAGAGATGATTAGATAGATGATATTCCATGTGAATTATAGAGAAGAGGATGATAGAGATCATTGATGAGCTATGACAGGAACTATCTAAGCATTAGAGATGCTTGTTTTGTTCATTACTGAGAACATTTTGTAACATAATTATATTGTAAGAGTTGTAACCTTAGTTGGCCCCTAACAAGGTGTTGTATACCTTTAACAGGGTTGTAATTCCTTTAATAAGGAAATGTACTATAAAATATTTAGCTCCTAATAGGGCTAGGTCTCCTAGCAGGGACGCTATACTTTAGTGCATGCTTGTGGGTACCATCCCCACAAGGTTTTCCCTTGGCCAGGGTTTCCTCGACAACAAAACTATGGTTTCATGAGTACTGTGTTATTTGATTATGTTCTTTTCATTTCTACAAGTATATGGTTAATTTTTAATTGGTTGAAAAGTTTTAATAAGTACTGTAATACTGATTCACCCCCCTCTCAGTATTACCTAATCCTAACAATTGGTATCAGAGCTTTTGGCCCTTGGAGAAAAAGTATAACAACTTAAGGGAGATCATAATGGATTTGGATAGTTTGCAAGAAAAATTTGATGCTACACTTGAAGATCTTGATAAAGCAAAAGCGGAGAATGGAGAATTAAGATTGAAGATGCGAAGAGTTGAGAAATTTATAAGGAAACTCAGAGAACAACTTAAACTTTCTAGAAGTCAGAGATAGGATCTTGTGGTTCAGATAAAAGAATATTTTGACAAAGACAATTTAGATCAGATGAAGCAAGTTGAAGAAGAAAATGAAACTTTGAAACTTGAGAATGAAGCTGTAATGCCCCGCCACAGAACCTAAGAGAGATTAACCTAGAAAATGATACTAAGTTTACTGAATAATTTTTTTTCTAAAGTTTACATAAAGAGACATGCATTAATGAAGAAGAAAATAACATTTATGCACATGTCATACACTCACATAGATAACCAGAGTCAAGGGTTCCATGATGTTGAATTACGTAAAGTAAAACAAAACTAAACAACATAACAAAAGATTCCATTTGAATATATATAACAATTACAACTTACAAAACCATACTTACAAACCTCATGGATAACCATGAAACCACCATAAACTCACATCCACTGCACATGTCATAGGGTATGTGGTAATCACTCTAAACTACATAATATACAATATCCGGATTAGGTATCACATGCGATACTCTAATGCAAGATTTATAATAAATGAAAGGTAAGTATATAATCACTAAGGAAGGAACACAGAGAGCTCATCTGCATAAGAACCATCAAGCACTAGAACCAGGATGTCAAATCTCAACGGGTAAAGAATCACTACCACCCATCTGTGTGGAACTACAAAGGTCCACCCCACCATGCTGAGGAGATAACAACAGACCCCACTTAGATATCCAAACCAAGAAGGAAATAACCACTAAGTGAGGGATCCTGATAGCTCTCTAATCTAGGTGTACTATACATCATGAAAGGTAAGATTCACTAATCTAGAGGAAACTGACATCTGTAGGAAATCTAGACTATGTAAAGGAAGGTGTCATCATGCACATCTAAACCTTAAGTTTTGTCCTATAAATCCCAATGGATCCCGACACTTAAGTGACCATACATGGCATCAATGACCTCTCAAAATAACAAGGCCACTAAGTATGCCAAACATACACCTATCAAAGATGGAAAGCATCATCTCATCCTCCATCTTAGTCTATACTAGCGCTCAAGCATGGGTGAGGAACACATCTTATTAGTTCATTTTAAGATCTCTCAGTTATACATTTAATTATCACTTATTAAGTCTACTTACAAAAAGAAATCCCAGTAGTTACTTACATAAATGGAACTTATTGCAAGCCACCCCCTACTACACATCTAGGTAACCTACCCTAGGCTCATAGATCCTACATAGATCTAGCATAGGTGAAAAATTGAGTATACCCAATCCCATTTCCACACATAACAAGAATGGTCACAAAGAGATACACAATCAGATAACATAATTGAAGGGTTTACATGGTCACTTTAGGGTAACAGTATAAAAAAATCACACCACATCATAAAACATAGATAAAGTTCACCCCCCAACCTCTGTTTACATCTTAGGACACTCTAAAACCCTGATACCCATAACCTAGAGAAATATTCACTCATGGAAAGAAGACATAAATCACATTATGCAGAAAGCAACAATAACCACTTATTCATAAAATCTGACAATAATGCAATCAATCTTCCTTTTGCACTTAATATTCATTAAACATATGAAATACATCTGTAATAAGAATTTTCCCAAAATTCCAATGAACTCAATCAATAAAATATTAAGCCTATTATAATCCAAATTTGATTAAGCTGGTTTAAATCAATTTAAATAATTCCTATTCACAAACGCAACTATATATATAAGAACTTCTTAATTACCCCTTAATTTTTAAATATTAATAAAATTAATTTAAATAAACCAATTTTAAATAATAATAAAATCTATTTAAATAACTAATTTTTTTATATAAAAAAAACTAATTTGAATAAACAAATTTCAAATGCTTCTGAGCCCTTCCCCCTTGGGAGATCCATTAGACAAGGTTGCCCTTTAGCCCCTGCCCTTTTTGTTATTTCTTCTGAAGCTTTATATTACAATTTTAGAGATAACTCCTTATCTCCTACTGTTAAGGGTATATCTCTCCCTAATAATGAAGATCTTATCAAATCCCAGTTCGCTGATGATACTGCCATTTTTTTTTAATCCAATGCTGACAACTTTGATGCCTTGCAAACCAAACTTAATTGTTTATGTGCCATCTCTGATGCTCGGGTTTCTCAATCCAAATCCATATGCCTTGGTAGGGAGGATCAGCCTCCTAACTGATTTAAACAACACAACTTTCAATGGGGTGGCCCTCATAAGATAGCCAAATATCTTGGCATTCCCTTTTCTATTGAGCCCTCCCTCAAGGATATGTGGTTTTGGATTAAGGATAAGATCACCAAGAAGCTAGATAAATGGCATAATAGATCCTTGTCCTTAGCTGGCAGGGTTCAGGTCTACCAAAAAATTCTCTCCTTTTATAACATATACTATTCTTCTGCCTGGATGTTCAGTAACTATCAAATTTTGGAAATTCAAAAAGCTGTTAGGAACTTCCTCTAGTATGATGGTAAAGGAAATAAAAAATGCATGCTGTTAAATGGGCCTAGTGCCATACGGATAAATTCTTGGGGGTTTGGGGCTTAAAGATATTAAAACCCAAGGGGTGGCCCTGGATGCCAAGTGGATTTTTCATTCCATGGATGGTTATGATCCCTGAAAAGTTCTTGTTAGGCATATTATTGAAAGGGGTGTCCCTAAACATGCTAAAAGTTGGAAGAATCTCCCTCTTAGTGACTTGATTATTGGTAACTTCCCTATTGCTGTTCAGGGCTCTGCAATTTTCAGAACCATATGGAAAGCCTAGGATCAAGTGAGAGGTTATATTACCAATAAGGACTTCCATGATGATAATCATTTATACGGTGAAAGATCCATCTGGTGGAATCTTCACTTATCTGGCAAACCCCTTGTCCTCTCCCAAGGGTGCTCTGCTCGGCACTAGAATAGTTTAGGCATCTCTCAGTTGGTTTCTCTCTTTGATTGTGATAAGCTTATCAGCTGGGATGACCTTAAGAATAGATTTTGTATCCCAGCCTCTCAAAAGAAGACCTATAACATAATTGTTAAGGCCACTTATAACCTGCCTACTGCATGTCTTGTTGACTCTCACAGATTCTTAAATTGTAAATGGCCTGATGGGGCTATTATCTCCAAAATCAAAGCCAAAAATACTTACGAGGTTATTGGGTATAACAATTCCATCATCGACCATGTCAACTCTGTTTGGTACTCCTCCCTTGACATCAAAACTTGGAATAAGTTCTTTGATATGCTTTGGAAAGATACCATTGAACCTAAAATCAAATGCTTTATATTGTTGGTTACTCTTGACAGACTGCTGATTAGAAATGATAATCATATGAATGAGTTTTGCAGCTTATGTAATCTGCCTGAAACTGGCATACATATCCTTTTGGATTGTGTTTTTTCTAAAAATATTTGGAATTACTTATCCTATTAATTTGCACATTTTGGAAATTTTCACTGGGAATATTATTGGTCTTAAAAATGATGCTAATCTCTTCTGGAATATCCTTTCTTCTAATATTCTTTGGCTGATTTGGAAATGCAGGAATGAGGAAAAGTATCAGAGCAACCCTAGGGTTCTTACTGAGTTATTTCTTAAACTCACTCATTTTAAACCTTTTTGTAGGTCCATACTACTATGATGATGGACAAGGAGAAACTTAAAAGGTTTCTGAAGAATGGATATGCTACCTTCTTTGTGTACAAGCTCAAGCATGGCTATGACTGGAGAAGGAATATGGAGGATTATCAGATGTTTGATAAGGCTTGAAAATAATTCAACAAGGAAATAAAAAAGAACCTCAAGTCTAAAAAATATCAGAACCTCATGTTGACGCAAATACGGGAGCTGAAGAACATAGTATGGATGGAGGGCTCTATGAGCTAGATTGCATGGATTGACACCCACAGTGATATTTTGCACTAGGTCTTATGTTGAGCTCCTTGCTCTATTTTTTTTTTTTATGCAATACTTATACTTTCCGATGTGATCTTATTTTGTGAGGTTGTGCCTCCTATTTTTTGATACTCGCCGATGTAACTTAACTGGATCTTTTCGGTTAGTTTCTTTGATCTCCTTATATATAATAAAAAAAATTTCAAATACTAAATAAAACTAATTTAAATATATTAATTTCAAATAATAAATAAAAACTAATTTTAAAAATTAAAATTAAATATCTTTTATAGATTTGAATATATTTAAATTACATTAAACAAAATATAAATTAAAAAAAAAACTTTAAAACCAAAGTCTTTGGGGGGGGAGCGGGCCCCAAGCGCCCCCCTCCTCTATTTATGGCAGCCGCTGTAGGCAGCCTGACTACTGAGGTAGTCCGGCCTACCTTATGGCAGTGTCGGCTGCCATGACATGCAGCCTGCAGGGGAGGTTGGTGGGTGGAGCCCACCGCCCCCCAAACACATTAAATTTTTTTATAAAAATTTTTAAAAACAATTTTTTTTAATATGAATTTTGTTTAACCTTTTTCTTTTCGAAAGCAATTTTTTTTTTAAGACAATTTCCGAAAACGGAAAAATAAGAAAGAGAGGTTATTTTTTTTCCTCTTGTTTCCTTTCTCTTTTTTTTGTCTTTTTCTAATTTTGTCTTTTCCTGGGCTTATTTATTTTTTACTGGTGAATTTCTCTAAAGTCTGTATTTTTCCAGAGACATGGTTTTTTTTCCAATAGTTAATTTTTTCAAGGAGAATATATTCCAACTCAATAATTTATTTTTCTACTATAGTCTATACTATAGGAAGTTTAATTTTTTAAATTTATAGCTCTTCCCATGCACATTTTTTCTCTAAATTTTGGCAGCATAACATTACTATGCCAAGTTTATATTTTTTCTAAAAAACATAGATCTAGGTTTTTCTAAGATACCCTTTTAAGAAAAAAATGTAAATAGACCTAATTATGGAAATGCAAATATTCCAAACACATAGAAAGCACAAAATTCACAAACAAAAATCACAAAGGGGTTTTTTTTCAAACCCTACCTCAAATCCACCAAAAATTTGACAAGGAAGCTTTGTAAGAAGATGGAGAATCCCAAAGCCTTCAAATCCAATTCTGAATGCAAATCTGGAACCACGAAGCCTCCCAAACCAAGATCTCCACAAAATTTCAAGCCTCCAAGTACACACAAAATTTACCAAAATAGCAAGACAACAAGAACACACAAATATTCCCTCACAAATTCTTCTCCCAAAAATGCCTTCACCAAAAAACTGTTATGAGAGAATGAGAAGAGAACTCCCCTAAAGGGAATCAACTCCCACCTTTCAAGCAAATCCTCATGACAACACACTAGTTAACCCCTAAAAGGACTCAACTTAAAATTGAAAGTAAATAATAATTATTAATTAAAAATATATATTTACTTGCACAACTCAACTTTGACTTATTAAACCAAGTTGCATTTTGAATTCAAACTCAATTTTCAATAATATCTTGCACATGTAATTAATTAAAATATATAATAAATAGATTAAATATTTAAAGGACACTTATCCATGTAATTAAATATTTAATTATTTAATAATGCATAAAGGCTAATATAACTCAATTTCCAATTTAAATATTCAATAAAATTTCAAAATTCAATAATTGCAGTATAATTAATTTCTCAATTAAACATAGGTATTTAATTAATTAAATACTCTATATTTAATAATTAATTTCAATAATAATCAATTTCAGAAATACATGATAAATCACACAATATCACAACACTCAACTGAAATCACCCAAAATCAAACCATGCACATAACAAGATAGGATCCACAGATTTATGTCAACTACACGAATCCAGGTAGGGTAGTCAAACTGATACTCATCCAATACTTAGGACAATAGGCTTAGGTTAGGGTTTTGGATATGTATGTTACCTCCCCTCTTTACCATTGAGATGAATATATGGGCACGCTCACTCCTGCCAATTCAGGGAAGACAATGCCATGTACCTGCAATCCTGTCATCAAAAGAACACGCATGTACATCCAATATAATATTGCAACAATGATAGGGATCAGCCAAATGTGTGGATCTCACAAAGCAAGTAACTGGAGAAATACAATCAGATTATAAAAGGTGAACTTGTTGAGGCAAAGAAACACATTGAGAAACTTCACACCAGCAATGATTTGATCGATGAACAAAGAGACAGAGAGAAACCTAAAGGTGATATGACTGGTTTTGGCTTCAATGAAGCTAAATTCTCAAAGAATCAGGAAGAGAAATATGATGCAAAGATTGATGCTGAAAAGCCTACTATTGAAGAAACTAGAGAGCAGATTAGACCTTTCAGAGGTAGATGCCTTGGATGCAACAAGTTTGGACACATGAAAAGAGACTACAAAGGTAATACCCCTTTTAAGACCTTTTCTGGCTATTGTTTTAATTGTAATGGATATGGGCACAAGAAAGTAGAATGTAGGAAACCTAATCAATTTGGATATAGACAAGACAATGGAAGAGAACCTACAGTGAAACCTACATGCTACAAATGTAGTAACATTGGACACATTGCAAATTACCGTAAGTTGCAAATAAATAAAGAAAGAAGACCTCCTATATGTTATAAATGCAATAATCTATGTCATATAGTGAAGTTTTACATGTATAATGGAGCAAACAACAGAAGAGTACCAACTCCTATGAATACACAGAAGAATGGAAGTGATATTGGTAAAAGTGTTGCAGATTTGAAGAATGATTTTGACAGTTGTTTTAAGAAAGCAGAAGATAACAGTAGTGGTAAGATATGGAAGATCAAAGAAACAAGTGAGACAGTGGTTCAGGTAGAGATAGTAGATGCTACTGGATCTTTGTCTGATGGAAGTAAAGCAGAATCAGCCTAATTGGCCGATCATGGCCTTAGGGGGAGAATTGGATAAATAAATTAGAATATATCCCACCTTGTAAATTATGGATTGAGCTCATGCGAGCTTAGGTATGAACATGGCTGATATCATGGAGTATATAGTTAAGAGCACAACTTTAGACAATGCATTTATTTTGATCATGAGATCTACAGTCGATTGAAAAATATTGGGTAAAGTGAACTTTTATAACTTAAACATTGTATAAAGCACCATATGAAGATCTATTTCTTCACCATTTGATGAAGAGTGGCCTAAGGAGACCAGAGAGAAGAGATATTCAGTCTATCCTACATTTTCACGGAGTGATTGATTGAAGCAAAAATTTGGAATTCAACATGAAAGAGGTATTTACATCATCTAGTTATGGATGCACCTGTTATTATGATGTTGTAGATCAAACTAGGTATAAGTTTAAGAAACATCTGTTCAATTCTTGTGAAGAAGACCCGGAAGGAGCATTTTCCCGGACACCCTACAAATTTTTACAAGTAGAATAAATTAGGGCTTATATTCATTGTAAGTATGATATAATGGGAATTGATGAGATATCTACTGAGATGGAGTATATGACTAATAAAGGAATTATAAGAGATGAATACAAACATATTGATAAGTTGAGTTTTATGACAATTCTATATTTGTATGAATTTGACGAAGAAGAGTGGTTCAAGATATTATTGAGCAGAGTGCATGATCAGTTCATTTGGATAGATGAGTAGCTTGTGAAGATTTGTAGTGATTTAATTCATGAGATTATTATATTGGATAATACAGGGGCCATTCCTATTGTAAAGAAACATGTGAAGAAACAAGTTGAAACCCTAACACACTCTAAATGGGACAGACAAGCAATGACTGTGAATGACATCTTTCAGCAAGATGTGAGACTAATTTCTATGATACTTGGCTATAAATTATACTACAATGGTAGACCTAATTTAGTATATGCTAGATTTATCATGATGGCATGGAGAATGGTAAAAGAAAATGTAAAATATAACCTATGCGAAGTATTGGCACAACAATTTCTTGAGAATGTGAAATTGGTAAAGAAAGATAGAACATAGACCTTTAGATTTGGCTCACTATTGGTACATATGTTTATTCACATTGAGTACAAATTTCCAGGTATGCACCCTAGTGGTTGGAAATCAGGGATACCTACTAGTATTCAGATCACATAGAGTTACAAAAGAAAGAACAGAACATGGGTTGATGGTGAACTATTTGGCATGATCAAAATCCTTCAGAGACAGATGAAAAATAGATACAGGATATCTGATGACATAGTTGAGAAATACAAGGATACAATTTGTTTCATGGTTGAAACTGATTGTGTATGCTTTGAGGTAGTCACACTAAGGAAGAAATGGTGTTATCCTATGGGATATGAGGTAAGTTTAGAGGTACTTACTATGCAAGTTAAACATGTTCTTGCATCTGAAATTGATACAACTAAAGAAAGATGGGGAACCTATGAAGAGAAATCCACTAAGGTGAGAGAGGAACATACCAGAGGTCTGAGGAAAAGGAAAGTTGACAACCTTGTGCATGAATGTGGCATTAAGGAAGGACTGACAAAAGATGAATTGAAAGAAGTGAAAAATAAAATGGCAGAGCGATCTTCTGGATTGGCAAGTGCTAGTACTACAACCCTTCCCACTCCTAAAGTAGTGATGGTAGACAATCCACCTCCTCCATCATAGTAGACACTACAAGCTGAAAATATTACTCCTAGAGTAAAAACTAGATCTAGCAGAAAACATCCACCACCTAAAGGGCAGAGCACTGTGAGAGAAGAGAAGAAAACTAAAAGTGACAAGCACATATGGAAGCCTGACATGAATATGATTGAGAAAAGAGCTATTGAGCAAGGTAAGCTAGTTACAATAAATAGATACTATGATAGGTATGGTGAGATATATAAACTTAAGATTAAAGATATTGTGGTTAATTATCTACTTGTTTTCAAAAAGAATCTATTGGAAACTGAAGGAAGTGTACCTGAAGTCTTGTATGGGAGATTGGAGACAAGATAATAGTTAGGAAAGATCAAAGATGAAACAATTAGAAATTAGGAAATTGAAAACATGCAACTTGTGATATCTTTACAAGAAAGGGACAAAATACTTAAAGAATTGAAACCTTTGCTGAGAACTAAGATCAGACTACTGAAAATTATGGCAAGAATATATGATGAAATAATTGAGGAGACTCATAAAGAACTGGAGAAAATATTGATGAATCCTAGTCCTGAGGAGACTCCACTTCCTAAAACTACTTTTCCTACAAACTTAGGAATGAGAGAGAGAATTTGAAACCAGTTGAGGCAAGTGCTGAGAAGAACAAAGTTAATACACAACCAGATTTATATGTTTCTGGTGTACCTATAATAATTGACACCTCTACTGATGAGAAGGACCCATTTGTAGAAAATATGGACAACACAATTGCTGAGGAAGTAGAGAAGAAAGAGGAAGAAGAGAAGAAGAAAGAACAGAGTGAAACAATGCAGGATGAAGGACAAAAAGAACAAGAAGAAAAAAAATGAGACTAAAACTGAGGTAATCACATCTTCTATTTCATTTTTGGAAAGAAAAGAAAATACAACAGATGTTGATGTTGATTGCAGGGATGAAGATGAGCTAGTAAAATTGGCTTTTATTGCACTCACTAAAGCCAAGGAGAGATCATAACAAAAAGGTGACAAAAAGGCTAAGGTAATAACCAAAGAAATTGATACTATGAACAAATTGCTTCCAGTACCTTTTTTTTTTGTAGCATAGAGATGACATTGAAAACTTGAAGATAACACTTGATGAATTTGATGGCTATTATGAGAGTTTGATAAAGATTGCAGAGGAGAAGGTAGAAAAGAAATACTCTGAGAAGAAGCTATCCGAAGTTAGCAAGTCCATCTCTTGGGACTTGAGCATTTTGAAGACCACTACTACTAATGTTAAGAGTTGCATTGGACATGGAAGAAAGCTATTCATCTACTAGTACACAAATCCTATTAGGCATGTTAAGAACATTGAAGACATCATTTCCAAGGAAAGGGAAACTTTGAACAACATGATGGATAGCTATGAGATGTCTTCACAATCTGTAACAAAAGTGGACAAGGAAGTAACAAGAATATTGGAAAAACTGGATATACTGGATAATGAGAAAGGGAGAGTACTGACTAGATTCAATTTGCTAAAGAGTTTAATCACTCCTAAGCTATCCATAATTGAAGCACACCTATCAGACTTGGAGAAGACAACAAATGCATTGACTAACTCTATGCCTATAGAGTTGAAAGAAGTAGACACTACATCATTTGCATTGAATGGACTAATTCATGTTAGTAAACTATTACTGAAGTCATGGGGTACATAAGTGAAGATCTTGGAAGATTCCTTTCAAGATGTTCTAAAACTAGTGAGCAAGCACTAATTCTATTACTTTGTATGCATCTTTGTTATTTTTTTCAAAGGGGAGAAGAGAAGAAAAATGAATGGGAGAAGAAAGAAGAGTAAAATGAATAACGAGAAGGAGAAAATGTATAAGAGAAGAAAAGAGAAAAACAAAATAGAGATTAAGGAGAGACAATTTTGTTTTTTTGGAACACTTAGTTATTTTTTTGTTAAGTGTTGCCATCAATGCCAATGGGAGAGATTGTTGGAAAGTGATCTATTTTGCATGGTGAGATTCAGTTTTGGTTTTTATTTATGGAAACACATCTGGGTTATAGATTGATTCCTATGAAGTTGAGTTTTGATGACTCAGAAATTGACTAAGTACAAAAGCAGAGTTATAGAGGTATTTTGGGTATCAAAGATTGAGATCGATGAATTAGAGAAAGAAATATTAGAGGAAGATAGTATGATGTATATGTGACCTCCACCTAAGATCGGTTTTGTTTTTTTAAATTCTGCAACAAGTTAGAGAGAATTGAAGATAGACAGACAACATCAGAACAGTGATACAGAGTATTTGGACAGAAGTGATGATTCAGAGAGTATGACATGGACTCCAAGAAATTGGAGTTGGATTATGGTTGTTGATAACCTACATCTTGATTATGTAAGAGCACCAAATTTTTATTTGATATTTGTTTTATTAAATGTATTTTGTATTGAGAGTCGAGTATGTGATATTTGGTTAAGAGAGCCGACTTAGTTAAGAGATAAGATATATATATGGAGAACTTTTTGTTGAGAGAATATTTGATGAATGATGAGAGATGATTAGATGGATGATATGACATGCAAATTATAGAGCAGAGGATGAAAAATATTATTGTTGAGCTATGAAAGGAACTATCTAAGCATTAGAGATGCTTGTTTTGTTCATTACTAAGAACATTTTATAATAGAATTACATTGTAAGAGTTGTAAGCTCAATTGGCCCCTAACAAGGTGTTGTATACCTTTAACAGGGTTGTAATTAATTTAACAAGGAAATGTACTATGTAATATTCAGCTCCTGAACAGGTCTAGGTCTCCTAATAGGGACACTATACTTTAGTGCATGCTTGTGGGTACCATCCCCACCAGGGTTTTCCCTTGGCCAGGGTTTCCTCGACAACAAAACTATGGTGTTATGAGTACTGTGTTATTTTCTTATGTTCTTTTCATTTCTATAAGTAGATGTTAATTTTTAATTGGTTGAAAAGTTTTAATAAGTGTTGTAATACTGATTCACCCCCCTCTTAGTATTACCTAATCCTAACAGTTTTATATTTTGGAATTGTTTAGGCTTAATTGGCCGACTCAATTGTGAAGTATTGGGCTTGGTATAAAGGAAAGATTGTTTATTTGATTTCATATGAATGAAGGATGATGATATAAAGAGAGAGAATGTATGTATGATTTTTAGCAGTATTCAAAGAAATGCAAAGAGAAAATTGTGGTGATCTAAAGGATTGTATGTGAAGCAAAGTTGGAAGCGAAGTTGGCAGATCTGGTATTTGAGATTTGGTAGTATTTGGTGCAGCTGAGGCATAGTCAGAGAAGAGAGGATATAGAGTTTTAAAATTTATTTTATTTGGTATTATTCTATTCTGAATAATACAGAGATTAGTTGGATAGTGGGTTCAGTGGTCTTGCCCTTGAATCTATTTGGACAGTGGGTCCTTCTGCCTTCCACAAATCCTAACAATGTTAGAATCTTTTAACAGGGATTCAAAGTCTCCTAACATGGACTGATATGTACTGAATGTATTTCATAGAATTCTAATAGAGTCCATCCTCTCCAAAAGAATTTTCATATTAGTGCATCTTTTATGGGCATCATTGCCACCGTGGTTTAATCTTTGATCAAGAGGTTCCCTAGTTAACAAATATGGTGTTATTGTGTATGGTTATGTTTTTTTGGTTGATGTTATTGTTATTGACATATTTCAGATTTAATAAGATTGATAAAAGTTATATTATTCAGATAACTGATTCGCCCCCTCTCAGTTATCTTGGTGGACTTTACTTTCTAGCAGTCAATGCCTGATACAACCAATATACTTATATAATCCACATGAGGTAGTTAGTCCCTTTTCACCAATCCCAAGGGGAGCATTGACCATTTTTCCAACAAGAGGCCCACTATCGATACACAAAGGATCACTGTTGATACACAAAGGCTCACTACCAATACAATAAGGTTCACAACCCAATAATATGAAAAGAGATAGAATTCACCACAAAGATCAACACACATATGCACATGAACATAGATAACCTATCAACAGATTCACAATCAATTCACATATCACCACACATGAGTCTTATCAGATACAAATATTGATCCACACAAACACTAATCCAGATACCAGAAAAATTACTCCTCACTCTTATATATACAACATCTTTAAATCCACTAGGTCGGCCAGACAATTTGAAATAGGTTGCACCAAAATATTCTTGTGGTGGTAAGGAATGAAATGAGGACCACCTTAAACAATACCACATGCATCACTCAAGCCAACACACCACATCATCTCCAAAGCACTCACTTCTACTGGATATGATTAAAACATTACACATACATACCTAGGACCAAAATATACAAGGGATACACATCCAAATAGGATCAATCAAATCAACCATATTTTGTGATCAATGAAGAATAATCATCAAAACCTTTGGGTGACAAACCCAATAGAAACATACACACTATTAGAGAACATCAAACAATACACAATGAATACGCCAAAACCAGTCAGTTCCACAACAACCAATACACCAAGAATATGGAATAAGGATATGTTGACATCAAAGACAAAAAAATAGATCACATCAACCTCACATTCTAACAACCTCCCCCTTTATCATTGATGGAAACATTCATCAATAACAAAACATAGAAACAAACTTCAACCTTTCTCCAATTTTCTCCCCCTTTGACAATAATGACAAAGGGAACAAAAAGCTACCCCTTGATAACATACTATTCCCCCATGCAAGGAAGCCACCAATAATTGATCTAGAAAGATATAAATACTAAGCAATAGACCAACACACACACACCATTACATCTAGTAAATCCTAGGAAGGGAAAAAAATACCCAGCTTCCTCAACCTTCTCTCTGATAAAGTATATTTGATGTCAATATATTTTGTTCTACAATGCATTATTAGATTCTTTGAAATACTTATAACACTTGTATTATCACACATGATATGAATTGGTTCATCAAAAATAACTCCTATATCCTTCAAGGTATGATTCATCCATAATACCTGAGTAAAACATGAGGATGTTGCAATATAATATGATTCAACAGTAAATAACATTATAAAATCCTGCTTTTTTCTCAACCAAGAAACTAACCGAGAGCCAAGAAAGAATGCTCTGCCACTGGTACTCCTATTTTCCAAACAGCCTACCAAATCTTTTTTAATTCTTGACTGATTAGATATTTATCCAATTTTCCATACCAAGCCCTAGGTGCCTGCTTCAATCCATGCAGTGCCTTTTTCAATAGGTGCAAACTGCATCAGGATCTCATTTTGATCTAAAACCTTCTGGTTTCTCAATGTATACTTCTTCCTCCAGTTCTCCATTTAGGAACACAAACTTGACATCCATATGATAAACCTTTATTCTTTTGAATGCTGCAGATGCCAAGAACATACTAATAGCCTCTATTTGAGCAACATGGGTATAAGTCTCTTCAAATTTGATGCCTTCAATTTTTGAGTAACCCTTGTATACCAATCTTTCCTTGTTCCTTACAACCTTGTCATTCCCATCTAGCCAATTTTGGTAAACCCATTTTTTACCTATCCCATTCTTGTCTGTTGGTTTGGACACCAATTCCTAGGTGTGATTTTTCTCTATCTGGCTGAGTTCTTCCTTCATTTCATTAATCCAACTCTGATCACTATAAGATTTTGTTACACATTTAGGCTCAACCTCCAAAAGTAAACCTAACAAAGCATGATCTTGAGATGCTTTACTTCTGGTAACAACTCCTCTATTCTTGTCTCCACTGATCTAATTCTCTAAATGATTCTTCTATACATACATTAGTTTCTTAGTTGTAGATGTCGGTGTCAGTTGATTATCTTCTTCTTGCTTTTCCTCCTTCCTTTTCTCCTCTATATCAATTTCATACTCAATGTGTTGCTTAGGGACCTTCTAAAATTCTTCATCAACCTTCACATTCACACTCTCCACAATTTTGTTCAGTCTCTTATTGTAGCACCGATACACTTTTCTTCTTGTATAATAACCGATAAATATTCCTTCATTCGCTCTGCTATCAAATTTTCCAAGATTGTCTTCATCTTTTTGAATGTAACAATTTCTGCCAAATATTTTGAATTACTTAACTGTAGGTGCTCTTCCATACCATAAATCATATGAAGTCTTCCCATATTTCCTCTTGTACAAAAATCTATTAAGTGTATACACAATAATATGTAATGTTTATCTCCAATAGATTTCCAGTAGGCTTTCCTCCTTCAACATAGTTCTTGCTGCTTCCTAAATTATCCGATTCATTCTTTCGACAACACCATTCTACAGGGGGTGCTCTTGCCGATGAAAAATATCTCTTAATACCATTATTTTCACAAAACTTTCAAAAGCATTCGATGTAAACTCTCCTCCTTTGTCATATTTGAAACATTTAATCTTTCTACCACACTCATTTTCAATTCTAGCCATAAATATCTTGAACTATCAAATGCATCAGATTTGTTTCTAAGAAAAAAATCCCATGTCATTCTTGAATAGCCATCAATAAAAAGTATACAATACCTTTCACCTTAAAAACTCCTTGTTTTGGTAGGACCACAAAAATTTGTGTGCACAATCTCTAGCACACTGGTGGATTAATAGTATTTTGTCTTGAATTATTCTCTTCCCTACTTCCCTTCTTGACAAACCTTGCAACTAATGTTTTCTGGTTACGAAGTCTAGGTAGATCTCTCATTACACAAGATTAACTTATTTTTACTAGGTTATCAAAGTTAATATGATACATCCTCCGATGCCAAAGGTAATTTTCATTGGTCTAAGATAGTAAAAAACATCCTTCTAATGCTCCTTTTAGATGGTACATGTTCTTTTCCTGATTGCAATTAGATCTCCTGATCTTTTCCTAATTTCACAACCTTCATTTTGAAAATGACATCATATCCATTTTCACACATCTATCCAACACTCAACAAATTGTGATACAAACCCTTCACATAATTATCATTCTTAGTGTTATTATTTCTATCAAAAGTAATAGAGCCTTTACCAACAATGTAAACTACTTTGTCATCACAAAATCTAACTGGACCACCATCATATTTTCTAAGTGACACAAATTTAGTTTTATCTTCGGTCATATGATGAGAAAAACCACTATTAATCAACCACTAATTTTTTATTTCTTCTGACATAAAAAGTAGTTTCAACACCATGATCAATTTCAACACAAATTTTAGTATTATTAATTTCTAATTTCTCATCCTCTTCAACATAAAATAAACAATCTTTTGTCTCTGATTCATCATCTGAGATACTAGCATCTTCATTCACATAGTAAGACTTATTATTGAACTTCTTAAACTTTTGTCTAGGACCTTTCTCTAGACATAGTCACCAAATGACCAATTTGATAACATTGAAAACATTTTAGAGGTAACATACCTTTATATTTGTCGGTACCTTTCTTCAATCTCCTTGCAAAGTTTTCTTCAAATTATTCTTCATCATCACCTTTAGAATTGTCATGCAATTTTGTTTCTTTGAATGTTGTTTCAGATCTTCTCTTGTCTCTTTCAAACTTTCTTAAATAAAATGTTTTCAGGGTACCAAATAACCATTCTTTGGTAAAAATTTTTAGATCACGCACCTCTTAAATTGTCAAGATCTTGTCTCTATAGATGTCCAGTAATTTCATCAAGATATTCTCCATAAAGTCTTCATCGGTAATAGTGCCTCCTTTGTTCTTGAATTAATTAAATGTATTCTCAACCCTCTAAAATATCCCTTGATATCTCACCGTCTTCCATTTTTAGATTCTCATAATGTCTCTTAGCTATCAGTTTCTTAGATAACTTAACTCTGTCATTCCCCTCATAGATCTCTTTAAAATTCTACCAAACTTCATAAGAAGTTTTCAAAGAGATAACCTTAGCTAATTCAGTCTTTGATAAAGCAATAGTAATAACATACCTTTCCTTTTCATTTTCCCCATATGCCTCAATTTTTCCCTAAGTGGTAAGCCCATTATGAGGAAATAGATACTTTGTCTCCACATGCTTCCAGGTCTTGTAACCAATTGATACCAAGTATATTTTCATCTGATCTTTCCATGAACTATAATCTGATCCATAAAACAAAGGGATAGTCAATTTTTCCGCCATCAGATATGCCTCAAGTGGTTAATCTCTTTACCAAGGAACCAATCTCTTATACCAATTGTTGAACAATCTGAATAAGTGAGAGAGGGTGATTCATTTATTTCTATACAACTTATTCAAAAATTTACTTTGTCGGTGAATAGTATTAACAACTTTAGATTTTTTAGTTAAGAATGTATAACATCCACATAAATATAAGCATTAAGAACATAGAAACACCAACACAAAGAAAACCAAAATTCTATGTGGAAAACCAAAATGGGAAAAACCATAGAGAAGCTAATTCTCATGAAATTTATAAAACCTATTAAGGTGACACCGGTATGGTGATTTTTACAAGGGCTCACTGCCATATGCACAAAGGATCTCTAATAATATATAGAGGCTCATTTCTGATACATAGGGGATCACTACTGATACACAAAGGCTCACTTTTGATATGTGCAAAGGCTCACTACCAATACAATAAGGATCACAACCAAAAAATATGAAAATAGATAGAATCCACCACAAATACCAACACACTACTACACACAAACACATATCACCTTCCAACAAATTCACAATCACTTCGCATATCACCACATGTGAGTCTTATTGGATACATATATTGATCAACACCGACACTAATCAAGATACCAAACAACTAAACTCATCTCTCTTATATATACAACATCATGAAATCCACCAGGTTGGCCAGAAAATTTGAAATAGGTCACACAAAAAAATTCCCACGATGGTAATGAATGAAATGAGGACCACCTAAGACATTAAAACATGCCTCGCTCAAGACAACACACTACACCATCTCCAAAACAATCGGTTCCAATGGATATGATCAACATGTTACATATACATAGCTACCAAAATATACAAGGGATACACATCCAAATAGAATCAATCCAATCAACCATATGTTGGTTCCAATGAAGAAAGCTCACCAAAACTTGTCAGTGACAACCCCAACCGAAATATACAGACTATGAGGGTACATCAATCGATACACAATCGATATGCCAAAGCCAGTGAGTTCCACAACAACTGATACACCAAGAGGTTGGGACAACTTTAATGACAAAAACATAGATCACATCAACCTCACATTATAACAAGTAGATCTAGATCTAAATAAGTATATAAATAAGATCATGCAAAGAGGATCTAACCACCAAATCAAAATTATGTAAGAGATGTCAGGCTCACCAAAATGTACAGTGGGAAAATGGGGAAAAGTCACTAAAAAGATGATCAAAATAGACTGATATAAACTGATATTGATTTGAAACTGATAGAAATGGAAATCATAAGAAGAAATTGACCTACTCCACATATTTCACTAAAAAATGGTAGGGATAGGGCAAAATTCCATTTGTACCTAGGGGACAGGGAAAAAATCGATATGTACCCAACACTTTTGAATGAAATTTTCATGGAATATACAATTGTTCCTGTACTTCTCAGAAAAGATCTAATGGATCTGCAACTTGTTCCTGCACACAAAATAATAGGGAAAATGTTGGGAAAAAGGGTTTTCCTTGGTGAAACCCTTGTTTAGGAATCAAAATTGAAATATGATAAAAATTTCATAAAGGAAATAATGTAAAAAGGGAAAATTATCGATTTACCTTGCATAAACCCTCATGAGTGGATGTATAAATCTCTCAAATTCATGAAGATGCTTGAATGTGCTTGAAATCCAAAAAAATGACCTTGGAATGTGATGTAGGATCAAGGATGACCTCACAAATTTATATACCACATGCAAGAGAGAGAGAGAGAGAGAGAGAGAGAGAGAGAGAGAGAGAGAGAGAGAGATGAATCTTCTTGATTGATTGAGAATTCATCTACTTGGCCATAATGAGAGAGAAATTTCCATCAATTGGAGAATATTACCTTTGATTTGATGGATCTTGAAGAAATAGAGTCTTGGAGATCTTGAATTGGATGCTTGCCTTCAAATATTGAATCCAAATCCTGAATTTCTCTTTCTTGCACTTTGTTGATAGATAGCTTGTACTTGATTCACTTATTATGCACTTGATTATGACATTATTGGTTCATGCCAAATGAGGGAAGAGGAGGCCCTTTTATAATTTTATCCCTCATTTTGGGATTCAAATTTGATCCAGGTCAACCACAATTGAAAACCTCAGAAGAAGTCCCTAATATTGGGCTTCGGGAAAAATTTGGGCCCAAAACCCTAGGGACAGATCACCATTGGAGATGTGTCTCAAGTAAAACATGCTCAAATTTTACTGAGAGATTGGGATAGTGAATAGTGTAGGAAAATAAAAAAAACATGTCATAGGGATCAAGCATAATGAGCATTTAGACCTCAAAATCACCAAAATGGGCCCTAGTAGGTCCTAAAGCATCCAATTATGGGTGATAAATTTTTAGTACTATATAGATCCTATTATATATTTATCCTTTTACTAGTGACATATAAGTTCCAAAATTATATCTAGTTATATGATATATGTCATGGATAATAGTTATGTTCGACAAGTTTTTTGGTTCTCAATGAGGCAGTTGAAAGTTGCCTGAACTAATGAATGATACCTAATTGTAAATTTTTTTTTACAAATTATATTTAATATAAAAAATATATCATTAATATATTAACCTAAAACATGTCTTCTTTCATAGAAAAAATATAGAAAATAAAGCAAATTTATAAAATTAGCTCAACATATGCAAAGGAAGAGGATATTTATCTCTATATATTTTATAGGGATGATCCTCATCTCTCCGATTAAATTCCAAGATTGAGATTACAACCCCAAGATGCAAGGGCCTCTTTCTTCTTTCTACTTTCAAACAAGAATTCTCTAAAAAGGAGAAGTGGGTATACCCCAATCCTCATTCACAACAAAATATAAAAGAGTTTTCATTGATGGTGGTTCTAGCATAAAAATGGGTAGGTGATTTAGAGTTGAGTCACCTCTCTTGAAAAGTAACATAGTTATTGTAAGGTTCCTTTATAGCCAGATCTTTATCATGTTGAAATAACTCAATTGGTTGATAGGGGTTGTTAAAGGAGGGACACTTTCTAGTAATCATAAGTATTTAGGTAAAAGTAAAGTTATTGAATCTCTCAAAACAATGTAGTACACAAGAATTAAGATATTATATTTCAATCATGAGCATATTCACAAGTAAATATGAAATTTAAATCACTTCTCCAATTATAATCTTATGTTAACATGAATTATAAAGAAATATCAAAATATGGAAAGGTGACATGAAATGATAACTCTGATAATCATGAAGTCACCTCAACATGCCAAAATATTAGATTGAATTTCTCAAACAAATATTATATTAACTAGAAATTATGACAATCAATTGTAAATATTGAGGCAATCATCCAAAGGAAACATGAACTTTAAAGATTTTAGATTTCACAAATTAGAATTTCATACCCATGTACAAATCTAATATGAAAACATATAAAAAATATTCAAATGTAAATCCAAACAAGTTATCCAATACATGAATAAGAAAATTCATAATAATCAATATCAAATAATTGAACAATTTATTTCCGACAAACAAAAATACTAACACTTCAGAGCAAAAAAGAGATTGAAGAAAATCTTAAACACTTCCATGCGGGAATGACCGAGGGAGATTCCTCTTGGAGTGATCATTGTGAAGAAAAAGTGTGGCAAAAGAAATGGAAAGCGAATCTAAAGAGGGAGGAAATTTACTGGAAGAAAAGGTCTTGGGTCTAATGGATCAAAGAAAGGGATAAGAATTTGGCCTTCTTCCACATATCCGCTTCAATTCATAAAAGGAGAAATACCATTAAGGAATGGGGGAGATAAAATTCTAACGGAGGAAGAAGAAATAGGTAAGTATGTAACAAAGTTCTTTTAGGATAGTTACAGATGCCCGGATGGATTCGGTCGATATTTCCAATAGGCTCCTAGAGGCTATTCCGACTATCATTAGTGAGGAGGAAAATGATGAGTTGTTGCGTCAGGTTTCAGAGGAGGAGGTTAAAATTGCTGTGTTTTCCATGGGGGATTATAATTCTCTTGGTCTGGATGTCTTTCCTCTGACTTTATTCTAGCATTTCTGGGAGATAATCAAGTATGACTTGATCCTTGCAGCCTGTGATTTTGTTAGAACTAGAAACATCTTGAAGAAAATAAATAATACTCATATTGCATCGGTCCCTAAGATTTAGGATCCATAGAGTATGGGAGACTTCCGCCCCGTGGGAATGTAATACTATTTACAAAATCCTCTCCAAAATCCATGCTAATAGAATAAAACCCCTGTTAAGAAAAATCATTAATCCTAACTAGAAGGGTTTTGTTCCAGGTAGACAAATGATGTATGCAGTGATTACCTCATATAAGATTATTCATTCTATGGATAGAAGCAATAATTATGGGATGGTGCTAAAGTTGGACATCTCTAGGCCTTATGAAAAAGTATTTTGGAATTTCTTGTATGAGGTGCTAAGAAAATTTGGGTTCCATGAAAGATTTATAAAAGTCATAAAGGTGGCAGTGGAAACAGATGATTTTGCGGTGTTGGTTAATGGCTCACCCTGGGAGTCATTTAAGATGAAGAGGGGGTTGAGACAAGGGGACCCACTTTCTCCCTACTTATTCCTGATGGTTGCGGAGGTGCTAGCTTGGAACCTCCTAAAGATGAAGAGGGTTGGATCCATCGTTGGTTTTAAACTAGCCTCCACTCTTCCTCTGGAAGTTATCCATCAGTTTGTGGATGATACGTTCCTCTTCGAAAAGGCTTGTATTAGGGAAGCAAGGGAATGGAAAAATTTGCTAAATAAATATGCGGTGGCTTCGGGATAACTGATCAACTACTGTAAGAGAAAAATTTATTTGTTCAATACAAAGCATAGAGCACAACATAAGATTTTAGATTGTCTTGGTTGTATGGGGGCTGAGCTTCCAAAAACCTATATGGGTCTCCCACTCATGGTTAAGGAGGTCTCAGAACAATTCTGGAACACCATCCTAGAGAAAATATAGAAAAGACTGGTAGGATGGAAGGGGAAAGTGCTCAGTAATGTGAGGAAGCTCCAACTATTGTAAGGGGCCCTCCATGGTATTCTTTCTTACTTCCTATCTTTATTTTAAATTACTGATAGAATGGCGGAGAAGCTTGAGAGAGTTCAGAGAAAATTTATGTGGATGGGGGTGGAGGAAAATACTAGAATGAGCTTGGTCAACTAGGATATGGTTTGTCAACCGAAGGTCAAAGGTGGTCTGGGAGCGAGGAAATTACAAGATTTAAATAAGGCTTTAATAACCAAGATTGGTTGGCAGCTATTTAGGGGATCCACTGACTAGTGCAAAATTATGAAGGCTAAGTATTTCAATAAAACCTCCCATTTCCTTTAGGTCAGGGTTTACCAACTGGCTCTAAAATTTGGAACTTTATAGCTAAGTGTAAGATGTCCTTGATAAGGGGGATGAAATGAATTTTGGGTAATGGTAATCAGATCAGTTTTTGGGAGGACTGGTGGGTTGGTCATAAACCTTTTGGTATGGACAAGTTTTGTCACAGTAGAGACCGTTTGGAATCTTACTTTGGCAGTAAAGTGAAAGATTATATTTCTTAGGACAAGCAATGGAAAAAGTTGACGGAAGCCTATAATGACCATGCTCAAGTTACCCTTTATGTTTAGGAGATTCAGGAGATTTTGGAATGTATCAAGACCCCGCTCTCTCAAATAGAAGACATAGTTGTCTAGTGCCATAACAAGTCAGAGAAGGTCACGGTGAAATCGACTTACTTAGTTAATTATAAGAAGGTGGTGAATGAGAAAATGTGGGGAATTTTTTGGATCCCACAATTGATTCCTAATTTTTTTTTTTTGTTGACGGTTTTGTATGGAAAAATCCTCATGCTAGATAACCTCTAGAAGTGGGGTATCTAATTGGTCAACTGGTGTGTTATGTGTAAAAAATTAGGAAGAGACCATAAATCATCTCTTAATACATTTTCCTTATGTGTCTAAGGTGTGGTATAAAATAATGAGAAAAATACAACTGGAGTGGGTGTTTTTGGAGAATGTTAACCAAATTTTCATCAATTGGGGTCATTTTTTGGTACATTTGCCCATTTGTTTACTCTGGAAAATGTTACCCCTGCATCTATGCTGGAGCCTATGGAAAGAAAGGAATAATAGGGTGTTTCAGGGGGTGGAAAATGATGTTGAAGAGATGGTGTGATCTACTATCAATTGACTGAGGGAAAACCTGGAGACTAGTCAATGGAGAGTTCCTAACTTCCCCCCTAAGGAAGTGGATTGTAGATTGGCTCGGGATTGGCAGATCTCCAATTCCTAATTTGTTTTTGATAACACAAAGGTGCTAGTGAGGAGGAATAATCAATGCCCCTGGAAGATACATTCTTCAAGCTAAATTTTGACAGGGCTGCTTGTGGTGGGGTTACTATGGGAGGAGGTATTATCAGAGATCACCTTGGGAGGATGTATATTGCTTATGTGATTAACCTTGGGTTGGTTACCAATAATATGGAAGAAATCTCTGCCTTATTATGGTGTCTTAAGGTGACAGTTACTACGGGAATCAAGAAGTTGATTATCAAGGGTTACTCAAAAATTATGATTGAGCTGGTCAAAGGGAACTATAGGGATAGTTGGAGCATGTCTAATCTATTGTAGGATATTTGAATGTTTCTCCCAAGGCTGGAGGAATTTAAATTGTAGCACATTTATAGAGAAGGGAATACGGTGGCAGATGCACTGGCGGCCATCAGATTATCTATGCACAGGATCAAGTGCTGGAGAAACTTAATGTTGCTACTAAAGCACACTATTTTTCTCATTAAGAGGGAAAGACATAATATTCTTAAATGATGAGATACATGGATAATGCTAATTGGAAGAAAAAGGTAGCTTGTAGAGTCACGAGGAGCATCGAGAATTCAAATTTAAAAAATACAATTTGAGAGAGACTTAATTATGGTAATTTGTTGATAAGATGGGCCATTATTACCATTTTTGGTGAAGGTACAAGCATTTTTAAGAGAAAAATTGGTGCGGGAATTTGCAAAATATTTGTGAATTCTGATAAGATGACTAGACTTTATTGACATTTTATTTCCAAGATACGCAATCATTTTTTCTCATGGGCCTTTATTGTTATTATTATGGTTCCCCATGTGAACAGTACCTCCTGTGGGTTGAATTACCAATTTGTAATTAAGGTGATTAGTATTAGTACTAATTGGAAAATAGTGGTTTGCGAAATTGGTTGTTTGAGCTAGATTTTCTATGAAGGTCATCTGAACTGGGGTTAGCTTGGGGTTGGGCTGTGTGGTGGAAGATCGATTGTGATGTCTCTGGAGCCTCAGGAAGAGGAGCTACTTTCATAGAATATCACTAAGATGGGTGGTGATATGGTCCATGTGGAACCACCCAAAATTGAAGATGAGTTTCTCAAGAACCCGTGTGCCATTATGTACATGAAGGAAGGCATATTTTACTGATGCATAGAAGCCATGGAGGGAAGTGATGAGATTATTTCTATGCATCTTGTAGATTCTTGGGAGGAAAGCAAGGTTACCATTAATGGTATAACCCTCAAAGTGATAGCCCAAGCCATGGGTTTATCTATGGAGGGCAGAAAGTGGAAGGAGGTCTCTAAGAGAAGGGACGGTATGAGCATCAATAGATTCTTCAAAAAGATGGAGGTTCCCATTTGGTTCCATGGTGACTTCAAACAAACTGAGTTGCTTGAACCTTGGAATGAGGTATGCTTCATTCTTATAAGTATCTTGCCCTTGAAGGTTGGTTTGGGACTTGTTACAATTATCACTTCCCTCTGTTAAACCATTTTCATTATAATGAGGAAATCTCCATTCCTTTTTCTGCTGCATTCGCTGGAAGCATTGGTTGTGGATATGAGGGGGAAGAAAAAAATGAAGAAGAACTATTGTATACTCTGCCAAGGTCTCATCCTGTGGCTTTACAATTTCCATCATGCTCTGTGCCCTCCTAGATTTTTTACACTTCAGGAAATTAATGCCCTCCTTGCTAATAACCCTAATGTGATTGTGGCTTCCCAGTCTCAACCTACCTCATCCTCAAAATTTCCGACTCCCATGAGGAAAAATCGCAAGAATTATAGCCAAGAGAAAGCTGGTCTGGTGGGAGAAGTTCAAATTAATATTCACTCTGAGGATGAAGAGGAAGATAATGAAAGTAAGGGGAGGTCCCACATGATTTCTTCCAACACCCAAGTCAAGAAAAAGGCAGTTAGGAAAAGATACCTTGAGGTAGAAGATGAAGAGGTGGATTCAAAGGAGGAAGAAGGGAGGAAAAATGGGAGAAGTGATGAAAAAAAGAAAGGGGAAAAAATTAAAATTAAGGAGGAGGATAGCTTAGATAGGGATAAAGGAAAGGATACCCTGACAAAGGAGGGAGGTGAGAGAAGCCAAGAATCCACATAGATTTTGGCTAGTTTTAAATTTCCCACTATGAACTTCTCAAAAAATAAAATGATGGGAAAACAAAAGAATGAGTCTCCGCTTACTGTTACCTCATCTTTGGGCTAGCCGGAGGAAACTGTGGCTAAGAAGGATACTGGGGGGAATAAGGATGGGGTCCCAAAGGACAAAGATGAGGATGTTGAGGCTAACTTGACTCAAAGGAAGGATGATATTAAGTGATTTCAAGAAAATATTCAAGACTTGGATTCCAAAGATGACCTACAGGTGATGAGGGTGAAATCAAGGAACTGGGCGAGCTTTAACAAGGTTGTGGACTTTTCCGTAAAAGTGATGCACTCAACAACAACGGGTCTTCACCGTCTGCACCTGGAGAGTTTGAAGACTTTAGATGATGAAAAGGATGATGAGAATCTCTTCCAAATTCTTGTGGAGGACTGGTTGAAGATGCTGCTAAACAGAGGGGGGAAAAACCCAAAGTGACTTTCCTTTTTTTCTTTTTATGTTGTTCTTTTTCTTAAGCTGCTGATGGTTGGTCGTTAAGGGCCTATTTTTTACTAGGTTTTATAAATTTGTTGTCCATAAGACTGATAATGTTAGGATTTCTTGGAACATATTTGTTACTATTTTTCATAGGCTGGCTAGCAATTTCATTGTGAAGTTGGGGTCTGTTAGTGATCATAGGCTGGTTACCAATTTCATGGTGAAGTTGAGGCCTGTGGTCACTAGTTTTTGGTTTTTGATTTTAAAGAAGGGAATTGGCTGAGGGTGTGTTGCTGATGGTTTTGTGCTGGTAGTCTAGTACTTCTTGTGTTGGCTTTATTTTCTATTTTGGGTCAACCCCCTCATTTTGGCTGATTTTTAATAAAAAACAAAAATACTAACTTTTGATTAATTTTTTTAAAAATATACACTATTTAATAAAAAGAAAATTAAATAACTTGTATACACATGTTCAAAATACCAATAAATAAATTCCTAAACCCTTAATTATGACATTTAGGTCAATTTATATAAAGTTTACAACAATATTTGTAATCTCATGGATAGGGTTTTGGGCACAACTAACGAGGTGTCAAAATTTTCTAGCTAAAACTAACTACTAATTAAATTAGTGACTCTCTAGTCCCTAAGTGAAGCTAAATGCATGCCTTATCTTGTGCAAGGGAATGTGTTCTATTAAAAAAGAAAGAGAAATAAAAAATGTTCCCCTAAAACAATGACCAAACTATGTGTTCAGGCAATGGAAGCATGCACCACCTATTTTGAATTGTAGTTTTCTTCCAACGTGGTACTAAGTAGATGCAATAACATGGGTGGTTGAAGTGAATATCCAACTCAATCTTTGAATGCATTTTAAACAAGAGCTATGTTTCTCCAGTTGGAGTCCCTACCTATTGTCAAAAATAGGCAATTATATTTTCCTATTTAAACATATTGCAGTAAATTTGTAAAGCATGCAATAATTAATTTATGTTCTAGATTTAAATATTTTTATATCAAATTTACGTGACTATTCACTGGCATATGGATGAATACTACTTAGGAATTTCAAATGGAGCGTTAATTCATTTTTTTTTGTGGTGTTTGAAAAGTGGACAAGTGTTTTGATGAAATGTTTGGAAAATAAATAATGTCAACCAAAAAAAATGATAACGCACAATCATGTGATAGTTGGAAATATGAAAGATGTTGATTTGTGATAGTTGGAAATATGAAAGATGTTGATTTGGCAAGGATAAAGCCAAGTGTCCAAAGAGATCTACATCGTCAAAATTGCCTTTTTTTAACTAAAGTTTCCCTAGTTGCTACAAAAGTCATAATGTTGAACAAATAAAATCATGAAGCTCTAGAAATTACTGAATCAATTTGCTAAAGAGAATTGCAAGTTTCTTCAAAAGATGAATCATGAAATCCATAATGTGTTTGAAGTTACTCATAGCTTGTTGACAAAGATGTTTAATAAGTTGTGAGGCCTCACCCCGACCCATCATAGCTTTATTGTTTGATCACACTTTGACACTTTATGTTTCGATACATTGATACACTTTTTGTTATCCCGACAGGGACTCATGATATTATGATGTGATGATGATTATATTGTGTGGATTACATTTTGATATGGATTAGACCTAGAATAGGTGGTTGACTTTGATTATATATGTTTAGATCAGTGAATTGATGAGAAGACTAAATTATGATTTGACTTGACTATTTTATGAATGTTATGTCATGGTGATTAAGGAATTCTTATGCTTTAAACATTTATGTATGAAAATATAAATTAGAGGCTTAATTATGCTTATAGATTAATGTTACAAATTATAATTTAAAAATATATATTGCATGTAATTTTATCATCTTGGACTACTGATGCTCAAAGTTTAGCGTGCAGGAATGGGAACCATGGAAATTTTTGGAGAATCAGGGCTAAACACATGTGAATTGAGTAAGCCAAGGTTTAATCCAATAAGGGGTTGAAACCTCATTGTAATGTGACCCTTGTTGTAAATGTAATCT
>MU224038.1:828847-841462 GCA_018584345.1 Thuja plicata
AATGAATTTAGTAATCTCTCTAATGTTGGTTGTAAATTTTCATATTCATTATAATCAATCTCCATTTGAACAAAACCTCATTCTTATTCCTCTAAATTGAAGCATGAAACAATGAACAAATGAACATATTAGATTACTACGTCAAAATCTCATGCAACTATCATTCAACCCATAATTCCCCTTGTATAATACACTAATTGGATAAACCAATGCATTCATGTGGCTTTCAAAAAAGAAAAAAAACAAGCAAGGAAATTAATGGAAAATTCATATATTTGCAATGACATCTTTCAGATTTTTAAGAGCAAAAAGCTCTCTGGATTTTGTATGGGAAGGAAATTATTCTCTTACCATAGAGAATATTCCCTTCCCTTTTCATTATACTCCCCTAATTGGAATTAGTAACCTAAACCCCCTATCTTGCCCATACTATTATCAACTAACCCTTAATTAATAAAGATTTATAAAACCCATATAACTTAAAAGCTAGTGGGCCCCATAGCCCTCCTTACTATCTCATCTTAATCATTTTAATATTTGTTAACTTAATATATTCTTCCTATGCGTTGGTTTTCAAGCCTGGCTTTTTCAAACTTTATGACAAAAAAAACTTGCTTTTGAAAACCTTGGAGAAGGGGCCACATGTCTTGTCAGCACATTAAGCTAGCATAGAGTATGCAGAGGGTTAATACTTCTCCCAAAACCCACGCCACCTTACCTTATTTTGGTTTTCCTATGCGACTTGGGCTGACTTGGCATTTATTATGTCCCCTAGGAAAATGTCTCCTCTCCTCCTTGGGTACTTGGGTCTAACATAGGAGATCAAGCATATCCTTTTTTATTTACAAGAAAGTCTTCCCTTCTTATGTGTGGATCTATGCACCTTTTAACCTTGTTGTTAGCATTAAATTTCAATCTTGTATCATGCACTTTCCCTTCCCTTGCATGGGTTTCTTGGGGGTGGTGCTAGGAAGAGGGATTTATGGTGGATCCCACCTCATCTTGAATACATGCGCATGCCTTTCTAAAAGGCACTTCCTTCATTCCCCTGCGCAAGTTTTAGGTAGCTTGGGGTTTACCACCTTCCCACCCACTTGGAAAGTGTGCCATGATGGAATGGGGAAGGTGGATAGGGCTAAGATGATAGGACAGTAGGTGTGTAGGTGTATAGAATAGGATATTCATTTGTGTTGTTTTTTTATTTATGATTTTGTTTGGGTAGCACATTTAGTCAAATAAATAATCAATTAATTAGTAAGTAATGGAATTAATGTTAATATGATTGACTCACTATGTAATCATTTGGTTATCAAGTAAGAGAGTCTTAGGTTAGAATGGATAGGTTTATAAATTAGGGGATTTGTTATAGATAGATTAGTGTATTAAAATATAGGCTTAGTGATTTGATAGATTAGGGTTTAATTTGGGTTTTGACATAAGCTCCTTAAATGATAATTATATTTATTAGTCATTAATTTTATTTGGGTGACTAATGAAATTGATTATTAACTAGTGGCATTATTGTTCAAAATTAAATGGTAATGAATTAGATTATTTAATCAATAGTTTTATTGGGAACATGTTCAAACTCTTCTAGTAATATAACTTCTTGCTAAACTTATAGTCAAATTAATTATTGGATAATTAGCTAATAGGATCTTCACTATTAATTAGTTAAAAATTCTAGTATGTTAGACTTATTCTTAATGAATCAATGAAATTTCATAGTTCATTTTATTCAATTTATAAATGTTTAACACTAGAATGTTATTACTAAAATTAGTTGGTTTAAATTAAGTTGTCGACTTGCCCTTGGTTAGTAGGACCATAGATCATTGAATCAACGTTCCGTAAGTAATATCATTCCCCTAGAAGGAGTTTAGAAGATGGTAGTATAACCATAGTCCTTTGTACGAATAGATGACATTGTATCCTGAATAACACTAATAAGTTCATTTGTCATATGTTAATTGGAATCCTATCATTAATGTAATTATCCCACGAACCTTCACCGCACGACTAATCATCCTACAGTTGAACTGAACCCTATTCGAGAAACATAACCTAAGCAGACATTATTGAGGGTATAGTCTTATCGGGATAAACTGTATATCTTATACCCTAGGTATCTCCGAACCCCTTTTAAAAAAAAAAAAATTGTGTGTGTTTTGCCCTAGTTTTGGGCATGACATAAGTGGCTTGCATTTTTTGATGAATTGTACATCTTGTTCATGAATTAAGTTTTCCTTCTTGATCAAGAAGAATGACTAATTGCAATTGAAGGTGCACTATAGAATTTTAATAAAATATTATGGAATTTAATACAGTTGATAAAATATTCACCTCAAGTATGATAAAATAGGTTTACCAACAATTATAGCTACTTCTATTCTGTCATTTTGTTTAGTTTTTGTTGTTGTTTTACTGTTGTTGTTGTTGTAGAAAATGGACATTTGTTTTTTGATTCTTAATTAAATAAAAAATATAATAAAAAGATAATGAAGTAATTATTTTCCAACATTTTTATCAATTGACTACAAATTTTAAATTAAATAAAATTGAAATGAATAGTTAGATTCAATTCTTATGTTATAGGATCCTGAACACAATATAATATATCAATTAAATAATAGTAGCCAATACCATTTTGATCTCATAGGAAATGAAAGTAATTGCATCCAACTCACCAACCATTTTATTAACTATACATACTGAAAAATTTTCTGTTTATTCTGTTCTCTCAAAGAATGAAAGATTTCCCATTCTGACAGTAGTCCCCCATTTTCCTTGACAAATATTTGTTTTAGATATTTCCCTTCTACCTATGATTCGATTGTTGTTCACAAGAATTCTTTATTGATGCAAATAATCAAGTTAACCTCCATGATAACTTCGTTATCCTCTATATAAGCACTACAATAATGTAAAAGGACTTCAATTGCTAGCTAATATCAAAATTGTAATTTTTGCTTCTCTCCATATCAACGAAAGGTCTAAATTAGATTCCTTGAATGACCTAAATTGAATCTGCTTTCCTTTGCAATCTTGGCTTGCTAAATATTGAACAAAACCAAAGTCTTAATTTAAATAATCAATGTCGGTGATACATTTTCACTAAATGTATTGAAATAATCAAAGACTATAATACACTCTCACCAATAACATCTTACTTTTCCTTCTCAAGAGAGGAGAAGGTACTTTACATTTTTTTTTTTTTTTTTTCTAAAATCCAAAACTCATGCATAATACTTTTCTGTTGTGAGAATGACCTAGTCACTGGATTATGTTTCCAAGGTGCGTATTTCATTTTTTTCTTCCTAAACCAACTATCATGTTAGAAGAGAATTAAAGTTGAATAAGATCTCCAATTCTTGTTGTTTTGATCATGAAGATCTTGTATTCTTAAAAGGGACATCACAAGTTCAAATCCTACAGGGAGTAAGGTGCATACATGGTATTTGTAGTACAGTTAGATGTCTCCCACGTGAAACATGAGGAAGTCACTTATATAATAAGTCATTTATAGATCCAAAAATAAATTTCTTAATATTATAGACTATAAAAAATCTATTTCTACTTTCAATAAAGAGTTGTATGTAAAAGAAATATAGTTTAAGTCAAATTTGGGGTAGGGGAACAATAACTTTGTATCAGGATAGGCTTTCTTTAAATAGGAATGTCAAATCAGCCAAATGGATTTTCTATTGTATGCATGACCCTGTGTAAAAGTATTACGACATCATTTATATGTGAGAGAGAATATCAATGTCAACAAATGACAAGCTACAATAATAGAATCAAAGCTAGTTTAGAGTATACAAAAGCAACATTCAACATATGAAAAAGAAAAATAGGAAATTGTTCATCTGCAATATGTAACAACATGGAAAATAACTATTCAAAATATTATGAATCAATGTTGAAATTCGCTATTCAGACCAGGCTTCTCAGTCATACTACCAATTTAAATAACATCTCAATGATATTTGAGGAATGTTATTTGTAAAATGACTAGGATTAAGGGGATTGCATGTTCTTTTTAATAACATCCAAATTTATTGAACTAATGGTGGAGGGTGGGCCTTAAACTTGTCCAAGTGTGGTAAGAGATGTCTGTAAATAACGCTTAAAAATTTTAAGGTCTTGGTGGTAAGTGTTCATTATGTTTTCCAAATGTTTGACTTTGTGTGGAATAATTTTGGGAAAACTTAAACAAAAAACCATAGGAGTTAAAATAATTTTGGAAAAACTTAAATAAAAGTTACAAATTGTTATAATATGCGAGGAAGTATCAGAATTGATTTTCATTGATTTCAAAAACCTTCATAATAAAACTCTGGCAGTATCAGTTGACTATTATTAGTCTTGGTTATGTACCTATTGATTATCGGTTATGCAACAAGAGTTTCGGCTATACACATGACAAGTTCAACATGAACATTTTTGGTGTTCCTAGTATTCATTGGTAGTGTACACTATCCTATTAATGATCTATTTTTTTGGTGCACTGACATACTTTCCGTGTTCTAATGAATTATTCTATCAGTTTCTAGTGCGTGCATTGACTACAAAGTCTCTACAAGTATCTTGACATTTTTACAAGTTCATCAAATTTTTTTGGTGCTTTGGCCATAATGTACTATGGACATATTTCATTTGATGGTAATGGTTATCTTATGTCTTCATCTTTTGGTCTTGATTATGGCATTATAATGGCTTTGATAAAATGAATTGTAATGCCTTAAGCATGACCTATCTGTGCTCTTAGCATGTAATTAGTCTTAAATACGTCCTAGATTTAGGACCGGTGCTATGTATTAAATGAAATTGTAACCTTCTTAGCATTGGAGTTGTCACACATTTGGTGTGAAGATGACATATTCAAGATTAGATGCAGATATAAATAAAGAATAACTTCTTTGTATCCGGGTGTGGGAGTATGAGTAGTATCAATGTGGAAATGTTACAATTGATGTGGCAGTAAGTGGTTGATGTGGGTTGTATGCGAAGTTACTATGAATCTATGCAAAGGAAATTTATGTTTGTACAGAGCATTTAGTTGATCTTAGTAGTGGATTCTATCTCTTCTAATATATTTCAAAAGTAATCCTTTGTGTATCAATAGTGAAATTGTGTATTGGCATCGAGTCTCAATATTCTTGGAGTGAGCCTTACTGTACTTTCAGTGAGCGGTATTGGTAGTCAACCATTGTAAAAATCACCATACCAGTGTTACCTTTAAAGGTGTTTTAAATTTCATGAGAATTAGCTTCTCAGTGGTTTTTCCCATCATGGGTTTCCATGTAAAAATATTGGTGTTCTCTGTGTCGTTGTTTCTATGTTCTTAATGCTTACATTTTATGTGGATGTTTAATGTGCTTAAGTGACAAATCTAAAGTTTTTAATACTATTGTTTATGAGTTGAGCGACTGAGGAAAAGTTTTATAAGTTGTGTGGGAATAACTGATTCACCCCCTCTTAGTTATTTGGCCTATACAAAAATTGGTATCAGTGCCTAGTCCCTTGTAGATATAGCTTAACCACTTGAGGGAGATCTTGGAAGTTTGAACAGATGGAATGATTATATTTTATTAAAGAAGACTTGAAAATTATGATGAGTTATTTTGAAGAAACTGAATCAAAAAATGAGGAGCTACAAGAAAACCTAAAAGAAGAAAATGCTTGGATTGAAAAGTTAAGAGATCAGATTAATAAGTTTAAAGCAAGGCATAAGGAAGTTAGTTGAGAATTGAAAGAGTCCAAAGAAAAAATTTCTGAACTTGAAGAAGAACTGATCTAGATTTGAGAAAAACAAGAGACATCAGTGCATATCTGAATCTGTAATCAAATATAAAGATAGATGATGAAAATGCTTGAAAAGAAGAACTCATTAGAGCTGGATTGATAAACAAGAAAAAGATTTCATGGTTAGAAAAAAATGAACTAGAAAAGGAAATGAAGGAATGGAAATATGCAAAAGAAAACTTCAAGGAATTGATCAGAAAGAGTTCAGACAAAAATGAGAAATTAGAGTTGGAATTTAAGAAGCAAAAATAAGAGACTAAAGGATATGGAAGCAATGCTATCTTGGATCAATCATAAGACATACCAAAAGATTTCCAAGTCAAAGAAAGAGTAGGGTTCATGGAATGATCTAATCAAAATGATAATGGAAAATAAGCGATGGTTGAGGAAACAAGTCAGATAAGATATTCGAATGCACCTGCAAGAAGGATACCAATAATACGACAAATAAATGCTCAAAGGTATTTATATTTTAACGGTTTCTTTTATATTTGAAAAAAAATTGGTCATAAGGAAGTAGATTATAGAACAAGAAAGGTGTAGAAGATTCAATGCTTCAACTGTCACAAAATTGGTCATAAAGAAAATCAGTGTAAGATTCAAGGATCAAATAAAGAACGGAAGAATGCAATGCTTAATATCTTTCAAGGAAATTTCTATGTATGTCATAATTTTGGTCACAAGGCTAATCAATAATGATTGGGAAAATAAATTTGAGTTATTTCAAGTGTGGTCATACATGTCACTATGCTAAATCATGCAAGTTTGATAGTGTACTGACAAGTATTGGATGTTATAATCATATTGCACAATCTAGTGACTCTCAAAAGTAGAACATGGAATGGAGAAATAAATCTGACGGTGTAGATAGTTTGGTGGTACCATATATTAATACTATTCCAATTGAAAACTAAGAGTTGTAGATCAGGGGGAGTCCTGAAAAATTCAAATCTTACAGCTCCCATGTTCTAGAGTACTATCAGTTGCAACTAGGTTGTTTCTAAGAAAAAGGGTCAAGGATTAATGATGAAAAGATGTTTGTGAATGATTGACAAGCAAAGTACATTGGTTGCATCAACAATAATCAATTCGAGTGAGATTCACAATAATGAACATTTGTGGGTCTTTAAAAGGAATTTTTTTTGAATCAATTGGTATTGTAGCACGAATGATTTCATTTGGAAAATTGCAGAGAACTCAGCAAGAGAAATTTACGAAGAAAAATGACACCGAAATCAGTTTCTCGTGTTGATGCAAAAAGAAATGTGAAGAAAGAGATTGAAGTGAAGGAATTTAATCATGAGTGAATAAAATAATTGGAATTTAGATTGCTCGAGGATGGAATGTAGAAAGTGAGAGAGCTAGGGCTTAAAATTTGGGGAGAATTGTTGTTGTGTGATGACAAGGAATTTATCTTGTTCATGTTGAAGAAGATTCATGGTGAGACATTGATATTGGATAGACCATGCATCATAACGAAGGAAGTAATTAAAGTGATAACTAGACTATGTAGTGTTGGAAAAGTATCTATGAATAAATATATCAGTTACAATGAGGTGGAGGCCCTAATGTTGATTAGAAGAGATCAACATTTCCAATTCACACCATTGAAGATCATAATATGAGTTATGTTGCACATGACATCGTACAAAATTCAATTCCATAATCATGATATTTCTAGTTCAGCTGTAGCTATGTTTATGACATGTAAGATGTTGTATAAGGATGCAAAAAATGGATTTGTGTAAAATGCTATTGGACAATTTTTTGTTAAATGTGGAAATGTCAGTGGAGAATAACTATGGTTTTAGTTTTGGGTTGTTAGTTTTGTGCTTGGTGTTTTACTTCATGAACTCTTTCCCTAGAAAGGATAATTTTGTATGGACAACAACTATTTTGGTCGGTAGACAGATTTAGAGGTACCTAGAAGGGATAGAAGATAAAATAGATGCTTTCAAGGAATACTTCTTATCCCTTCAATAGAGACTTAGTTTAGATCTAGTGGTTATTGGTGATGTACCAGAAAGGCACTATGATAGAGGTTCCACTTTGAAATAAAAGAGATTCAAAGTAGTCATCAGTGGCTCACCCTATGAACCTAAGAGGATGAAGAAAAGTGTGAAAGGAGAGGAAGCTCTTAGAGTTTTGGTATGTGAGAATGAAGAGGAAGATGATGATAGAGAAGAAAGTATTTCCGAGATAATGAAAGAAACAAAAAAGGATTCAAAGGACTTGGTAGCTGAAGAATTTTATCTTCTAGGATCAAAAGCTATTGATCCTGATGTTGTCAAGTCAATGATGGATAATGAAGAGTTCAATAGGGTTAGTGGGTTGTGGGATGAATGTTCTCTAGCCGACAGAACCCTTGTGCTAAAAAAACTTATCGATCATTTGATTGAAAAAAATATTGTGGTAACCAGTATATCTGAGTTGCTACTCGGTGAGTTAGTTATAGAAGTTGAGAAAACAATATTATAGTTTAGTGTTGATTACTCGATTGTAGAAAGGAAAATTGGGAAGAAGTGTGAAAGTGCTAAGAATAAAATCTCTCTACTTATTGGTAAGACCAAAACCTTCCTGGAACAAATCGCAAAGGTCTACTAGTACTATCTTGAATGGGATACTGTAGTTGACAATTTTAGAGGACAATGTGAGAAGATTTAGAATGAGATCAATGAATTGGAAAACCAATGATATATTTAGTGATAATGAAGGCAAGAAAAGGATGAGAATAAGAGATTTGTAGGATGAGCTGGTGTCTCAAAAAAGGAAGAGGGAAGACATAATCAAAACCTTATGGGTTATGAAGGATATGGTGAAAGTCAGGATGGTGCATGTTGTCACTGTCATAACCAATGCTGAGAGATATGAGTAGAGATTTCCTATTTTAGATTAGATAGGATAATTTGACAAACTGGTGGAATGTGATAGTTTGTGTGCCCAAATGGAGGTAGTGATTGCAGGATGTGAGAAAGAGTTTCTAGTTTTGAAGGAGAGATACTGTGTAATGGAAAATGGTGAGCAATGCAAAGATGTAGATCACACCAAGATTTAATATAAATCAGAAATATAAACCCTCACAAAGTGAACCTGATTAACACAAGAAAAAAGAGGATGGGTGTTAATGTAAGATTTATGGTCAATGAGGATTTGATTTTCCTAAGAGAAATTTGATTTGATAAAGTAAATGCAAGGGAAAATAAGTAAGAACAAATGCACCTAGAAATTGTATACACTAAATGTGGGCCTCTTACTTAGCCATACACTTCAACATAGTCATTTTTCATCAGTAACATACAAAAATGAATATGAAGTTATTCATCCCGCATGCCTGGATGAGTCGACCTGTATCCTCCTATCTAGACGGGGTTTTGAGTAAGCTCTTAGATTCAAGAACCCAACAACCAAGACCAATCTAAGAACGAAGGATTTATTCTAGAAATGTAGATGCAATATTAGTCTAGAAATGAGATTAAGCTAAGAAATGAATGTGAGATTAATCTAAAAAATGACTGTGAGATTAATCTAAGAAATGAAAGACAAGATTAAGCTATAAATGAGAGATAAGATTAAGCACACAAATATTGAATTAAAAATGCAGCAGCGATTCGATGCTTCAACAATGCATTCTCCTTTTTTTGAATGAGAAATAAGAAAGTTCTTTTATAGAATGAGAGTCCAGTTAAGAATAGCAAGTTTTCTTTGAGAGAAACATTTAAAGTTTTGAAATCCAGTTTAGAATAGAAAGTTTCCTTTGAGAGAAACAATCAACTATTGTCTTAGAGTGAATGAGATAGTTAACTGATTTTTTGCACTTTTGAAGCACAGTTAACTCAATGTTTCTATTTCTGAACTGAAGTGAGGATTTTGGAGAGCCTATTTGATTAAATAAATGAAATATGACATCATAAATGCACTTTATCAATTATTTGAATAATTAAATTCAATTATTGAAATGAGGATATTTATTTAATAATCAAATATTATTTAATTCCTTTTTATGTATTTTAGCTAAAAGGGTGAATTTAATTTAATTAAACTGCTAGGACTTTGAAATTAAATTAATTTGATCATAGGGTTTATTTAGCCAATTGTAATTGATATTTAGGAATTAAACATAGTATGTGATTAATGCAAATTTAGGATTTTCTGCATTTGATACTTAAGTCAAGTAGAGTCAGTCAAAACTTAGAATTACCTAGTACAATAGGACTTTGATGATTTAGAAGGTTGACAAATGCAACAAAATTGGTTGTGGTTGCGAGATGCCAATTTTGGGGTATTACATTTTGCCCCTCTTTGAATTGATGTGCGAGCAATGCATTGATTCAAAGAATAGTTTGATGTTTGAAGCATAGAGGAATAGTTTGAAATTGATTTTGAGAATTGATGAAGTTTTCAGAGCCATCTCCAGGACAAAGCTTAACTCTCCGAAGTCTAGGTTAGATTGTCAAGATGCTAGTTAGATCAATTTTTCAAGGGTCATCTTAAGAACAAAGCTTGACTCTCAGGAATCCGAGTTAGATTGCCCCGATACCTAACAATGAGATTTCAAGAACCATCTCTAAAATGGAGTTTTGATCCTCCGGGATTTGTGTTATATTTCTCAAATACCTAATAGTGAGATTTTGAGAACCATCTCTAGAATGAAGTTTTGATCCTTCAGGATCTGAGTTAGATTGCTTAGATACCTAATAGTGAGATTTCAAGAACCATCTCCAAAATAGAGCTTGATCCTTAGGGATCTAAGTTAGATTGCTCAGATACATAATAGTGAGATTTTGAGAACCATATCCATAATGGAGTTTGATCCTCAGGGATCTGAGTTAGATCGCCCAGATACCTAATAGTGAGATTTCAAGAACCATCTCCAGAATGAAGCTTGATCCTTAGGGATCCAGGTTAGATTTCTCAGATACCTAACATATGACAAGATGTAAGAACAAAGATGCCCCTAGTGAATCGAGATTGTGGAATACCCAATTTTGATTGTGAAGTATGAAAAGTGAGCATGCCCCAAGTGATGAGATGCCCCTAGAAATGAGGACTTTTTTGAAATCAGATCAGATTGTTTAAAGTAGATTTGAAGTGATTCAATGATGTAATCATCCTGCCCCGTTGGGAGCAAAATGGAAAGATGACATGTCATAATGGTGATTGAGAGTGAGAAATCACAGATAGATGTTGAATCAAAGGTAAAGAAGAACTCATAACATATTATGAAAGAATCCAGAATATTCATAAGCAACTTTGAGCAATTTTAGGGTCTAGTTGACCAAGTTTGACCAGGGTTGACATGAGTTGACTTTTGAGGAAAAATGTTAAATATTTTGAGAAAATGTTGATAAGATATGATTCTAACAAGAAAGAGACATCAAAAAGTTGACTGCACAAGTGTTCAATCGTGTCAGCCCCAAAAAAATTAAAATGCAATTTTGAGCTATATAGGAGTGTCAGATTTCAATTTTGATCCCAAAAATGGATTCAGAGCAGTCGATTTAGCCAAGGGTGAAATTTTCATACAAAATGGAGCACTTTTGAAAATTAGGTCAAAACCTATATATGGGCCAAAAGTGTCTTTTTAAAATCATTTGCATCTATTGACTTTTGGAGAGAAAAGAGCTTTGAGCAAAAATGGTGGTCCCCATGAGTACTTATTGATTTGAGAAATATAGGTGTGACAGTCAGCTGGAAATGTATGGGCCACTGGTAAGTGATCAAATACATCCCTGTCAATTAAATTTTTACTGCATTTCATAGATTTTTCATTGTTTTTCAACATTTTTAGAAATCATCCCGCAGGTTCTCGTACGAAGAAATAGGTTCATCGTGCGAGCTCGTGGGAAAGCTCACATGATAAACTATTAAAAAATAGTTCCTCACTTGGGGGGGACCCACATCTTGCATGAGAAACCCTCAGAAAGGGGGTTTTCTCACACCAGGCTACACAAAACTTCACGCGAGCTTGAAACTGAGCACGCGGCGATGAACTTCTTTGCACAAAATGTTGTTTCTTTGCATGCAAACATAATAGAAATTTGAAGTTGGAAAAAGACTTTGTTCCATCCAGTAGCATTTGCATCATCTTTGTAACCTTGTTTAGGGTGTCTTCTTAGCTTTATTTCTTAGTTTTACTTTGATTGTCTTGAATCATAAGCTAGGTACTGATTGTGCACTATTGTTTGAATGTCTTGCAGGTTGATTTCTTAGATGTTGCCTTTAGATCACACCATCCAGCCATCAGCGGGTTGATTGGGTAGTTGGATGATGTTGAGATTTATCACATAGATGCACTGGGGTTGTCACACCTCTGTGAGATACCTGATATTTGGATTAATCACGGATTACTAGGAGCACTGGTGGAGCATTTCCATTCAAAGACAAACAATTTCCACCTTCCATAGGATGAGCTCACATTGACCCCTTAGGACATTTACAAGATATTAAGGATCCCCTTCCATGGTCTTGAGGTAGAGTATGATGTACAACCGTGGCTAGGTATAGTAACATTGAGAGAGATCTTACAGGATGAGCTCTTCATGGGTAGAGCTATCCCATGGGAGGAGTTTATCAGAGAGTATGAGCCCGGACACCGATTGGCTATGGTTTTGGCAGCATTCCTTAGATGTTATCTGATACCATATCATGGTCAACACAGTTTTGAGTACGGGTGGGGTCAGATGCTGCAGAGGATGCTCATGGTGCCAGTACATTATGGATAGGGTTAGTGTATGCTGGCCCACATGTACCATGAGATGCATGAGATCTCCTATAAAGAGGTGAAGAGTATGGCAGTGGGAGTATTTGTCT